>JAJTUV010001821.1:0-509461 GCA_021653895.1 Mastomys natalensis | reverse complement strand
CAAAACTTTTATGGATGTTTTGATGTTTTGTAAGCTGTATCTTCACTCTGCAAGTTGTTTTCCAGGAGGAAGCTTTAATTTTATGCAATCCCATGTGAATACTTTGGATGATTCCTCTGTCACTGGAGTGATTTGCACACAGTCCTTGCCTGTGTCAGTATCTTAAAGTGCTCTGCCTATGCCTTTCACTAGCACTTTTCTAGTCCCACATTAAGTCCTTGATGTATTTTGGTTGATCTTGTGCAAGGTAAGAACCTCAGGTCTAATTTTATTTAGTTTTTTTTTTTTTTTTTTTTTTTTTTTTATTTGTGGACATACAAGTTTACCAGTACTGCCTGTCTTATTTTTTCCACATCATGTGTTTTTCTGAAGATCAAATGTTTAGCTGTGTGGGTTAATTTTTTTATCCACTATTCTATTCAATTGGTCTAATGTCTGTTTTTACTTCAGTGTGTAGAGTTATAATCAGGAATTTTCATGCCTTCAACATTGCTCTAGCTTAGGACTACCTTGCCTATTCAGTGACTTTTGTATTTCATGTGAATTTTAATATTATTTTTTAAGTTCTTTGAAGAGTGCCATTGGAATTTTTTATGAAGATTGTATTGAATGTATAAATGGTTTTGTGCAATATAAATTAATTGCCAATCCATGACTATGGAGGGTCTTTTTATCTTAGAGCAATGGTTCTCAACCTTCTTAATTCTGTGACCCTTTAACACAAGCTTCTCATATTATGGCTGACTCCCTCCCCCTAAAAAAAACTCAAGGCAGACCTGAGTTAAATAGGGAGGGAGGAGGGTCTGGGAAGGAATACTTAATTGGTTACACCCTCTAGCCTTCAGGTATCTCATTAGTATGTAGATCTCTTGAGGCCCTGAGGCCTGTAGTCATGCCCTCTACCTGTGCTAGATGACACAAAACTCTCTTTGGGAGGGGCTGTAGGGGCATTGGTCTACGTGACTGAAAGGTGCAGATCAATGGAGGTCTTTGGCCATGTGTCAGGAGCCTAGAGTCTGGGAGTGTGGCGAAATGTATGCTGTCCCTTACAGGGTCTCCAGCCATCGCTAGCCAGTGCTCCAGCAGAAACCAAGCTATCCTTTCACAGTCTCACAATTGATACATTACTAAATATATAAAGCCTTTGATTAATATTTAAGTTTTAGAGTATCCTTTCCTACCAGGCCCAAGTGGATGGAGGGATGGTCTGGGCACAGCCCAGCTTTGTGGAGACAGTGTGGATGATTGGCAGAGCCATCTCCCATGCTGGTCCTCGTGGATGGCAGGGCCAGTGTCTCTGATTGCCTGAGCAGACGGCATAAACTGAGCAGCTGCGATACACCACTGCTCCTGGCCGCAGTTCTAGGCTAGTCAGGGAACATGGTGGCTGATTAAGAAAAGCCTGATTAAATGCTGCCATTTTAAATATCTCCCCAACAAAGGTCAACCTCAGATGTGACAGGGGAAAGTATGAGGTTATCCAGTGGGAAGTTAGACATGTATGAAGAAAAGGATGATTGTTTTGAGGTTATCCACTAAGACGGAGGGAAGACCTATTTTGTCTCGTGGTTTCAGATATTACAGTTCACAGTCATATTCCTTATTGAAATGCTTACCAACTACTATGACATATAGCAAGCATGTTGAACATATTTTTATGTGATTGGAATCAGAATGAAGGAATGATCTTCCATAGACTCAAGGATGTTATGATCTCTTTTCTTGGACCAACCTAGGTTTTCACTAAAGGTGCAATCACTTTTTAAGTCTTCAAAATCTAATTTTGATATTCGGGATCTAAAACTATACCATGCAATCACTCATAGTATTGCTTGTAAACTATTGATTCTAAAATGTAATCTGAAGGTTTATAAGTATTTCAATTGGAAATTTACTCATCCATATCAATTTTTTATTCAGTTATGTGCAGAGTGGTATTGCCTACATCATGTTCCATACTTATGCTAAGTCCGTTTTTGTTTCTGTAACAATATACCTTGAGATGAATCAACTCTCTGTTTATCTTCAAAATCTGATAACATAGTTAGGATAACTAGAAATCATACACAGCATGCAGCTCTAGAATTGCTGTGAAGAATTGGAATCTCATAAATGGTATCCTGGGAATAAAGGTATTGTAGTGGGTAACATTTCACATCATCTATACATTTGCATCTCAGATTAAGGAGAATGGCTAATTTGTCAAAGTCCTCTATGCTAGTCAGTGTTTTGTTTCTGTAACACAATACCTGGAGAAATCAACTTAAAGGGAGGGAGATTTGACTTATTTGGCTCATGGTTTCAGAATTCCTTCTATGAACTGCTGGATCCATTGAATTTTAGGTCAGGGGGAAGGCATGATGGAGGGGTTGTTCATTTTGTGGTAGCCAGGAATGGGGTTGGTATTAGAGGGAGTGACAGCAGGCATGCCCACCTCACCAAGAACATGTTCTCAGTGGTTTATTCAAACAAACCCATCCCTTAACATCCCAAACAATGTACCAAATTATGAATTTATCAATAGACTAATCCATTAGCTCTCATAATTCTATTATTCCTTAAAGCCCTGCCTTTAGAAACTGAATCAGAGAGCAAGACTTTAGCACCTAATACTTTTAGGGACAAATTTTATCTAAATCCCAATGACCTTGGAGGAATAATCCCAGTGCAAATCCACTACTTTAGGAAGTAGTTCACCTAATCTTTGCAGAGATTACTGAATCAATACCCTAGGGAGACTTCAATATATGATAGTTTCATTAAATTCTCCAAAGGAAATTGAGAATATTGTCTCTCAGGACATGGAGATAGTGTATTTCATTTTACTGCACACTTTGCAGACAACAGGTGTATTGGACACTGGAGTTGTCCTTTAGTATAGTCCTAAGATGCCCACTTATAAGAGTTAAATTCACCTTGATAGAACTTAGAATCACCTAGTAGACAAACTTCTGGGTGTATCTGTGAGGGTGGTTCCTGAGAGGTTCAACTGAGGTAGAAAGAAGGGTCTTGAATGTGGGTGACACCATTTTCCTGCAGAAGTACTTGACTGAATAAGGAGAAGGTGAGTGGGGTACCAGTATTTATCCTACTCTGCTTCCTGGATGTGAATAAAATGTGACCAGCCACTGTACACATTTGCCATCATGCCTTCCCTGCCTTGACGGATAGCACCATTACTTTTCTCAGTTATCCTGTCACAGGAAAATAACTAATATATTAGCCATCTCTGTTTTTGGTGGATAAGAGACTAACAGGGGTTAGCTATGTTGATGTTCACTTGTATTCCCAGCTCTCAGGAGACTGAAGCAAGAGTATGAAGAGTTTAACACAATCTTAAGCTACATACTGATGCCCAACGCACTAATTACAGGGATAAATTATAGCATTTTTCTGCTGCTACAGTGGTAAGTGTCTGGGAGAGTTTACTCAGGAAAGCTAGAACTCTTTAAGAGCTTCTTCTGATCTTACAAAATTGTAGATTTCAAAGAAGCCAAGGCCCTATAGAGAGCACTGAAATGTTGAAGAAAGAGCATTAAGTAGGTTTTCAGTGACACTGATATAATGTGGACCAGTTTCCAGAGAAATTAGAAGGGTCATGTTCCAGGAATTTCAGGCCTTGCCCTTGTATGGCAAGACAGAGCAAAAAGATCAGCAGATGAATTGGATGCTTGTGGTTGGGAACCAACATGCATGCAGATGTTTTTTGTAGACCAATATTTACTCATTCTAGGGTTCGTCTATAGTCAGTCATGTCCTGTCCAGGAGAACTTCACAGCAATGCCTGTCTCTTGACATGTAGTCAGTTCTTAGACTTAGCTGAGAACCACACAAGTCATCTGTGGAAGAGATTCAGCTTTGATGCTTTGCTTCAGAAAGAAATAACTAGACATCAGCAGGAGTCAGAAGAAGCTAGTGCACCCCATCTTATCTGCCAGTGTCTTCCTTCCTCTGTTCCACACCTTCAGGGACACAAATAAGACTTAGAAAATCAGCTGGGAGAAGAGACAGTGAGGCAGAGAAATAGAGAAAAATAGAATACATTCCCATTACAGCCTTCTGAGTTTAAATAACCTAGGAGAGGCAGGCGAGAGGCTTTAACTTCAAGTAAAATTCAGACTTTGAATACACTGTAGTACGCTGGATATATTTATTACTGTCCTTGTGGTTGAAAGTGAATGAAGAGATTCTCATTATCTAATAATGGCTGAGGAAATTACGAATATTATCAGATTTTATGCAAGAGTGGAGGAAGAACCAGACTTCCAAAGTGAGATTAAAGGACAAATAGGAGAAAAATAAGGTTGATTTTTTTTCTTTTTGGATGTAGCTTTCTTTCTTGGTCTTGAATATTTTGCTTGGCATTTGCTGGCCTTAGTGAAACATCGTAGCAATGCACAGCAGTTAGATCAGCATTTCTGGACCTAAAGCTAACTCAGTAATAAGAACATACAGGAAAGGACTTTCTGAACATGAAGGGATTTTGCTGAAGTAATTATATGCAATTTAAGATAGTTTTGAAAGTGTCAGACAGTACAAAATTGAGCCTTATTGCAGAATAGAAACTTGATCACTGGTTCTCTGGCTGCATGACAGCATTCCTGATGTCTCTGTAGTGTTTAGACTGTGCCTTTTGCCTCTGAGGGCCTGGCTTAGGCAGTGGCTAAGCCCATGATATGAGTCTTCCACTGCTTGGGGAGTTTTATAGAATTTGTTCGTTTGCAGTCTTCATCTCAATTCAGCCTATAAAATCCATGCAATAGAGTTAAAATGGCTGATTTCCATTCAGAGATGTAGAAAATGAAATCACGGGGTAATGGTAGTGTCATAACTCTAAATTATTTAAATCCCAATATCCTTTGGCCCGAATTTATAAAGTTCTATATGCCTGTGAAAACGTTAATGTAGAACTGAAATTGATATGTCTTATTCAAAAACAGGAGAAAAATCTTAGAAAAAAATTAGAAGTAACCCTTACCTGTATTTTGCATAGTAGATTGATCTCAATTCATTTTCTAAACTGCAATCTTTTTAATAATATTTTAGTAAATGATTGATTCTTAATTATGCTATTATAAACACTTTTTTATATGTCTTTGAGTAGAAGGAAATTATGAAAACTAAGTATTTGTTTGAACTGAAATTATATTGTTAGTTCTTATGAGCACTGGCTTCTATTCGTACATTATGTAAGATCTGTTAGAGAGTAAGCAAAAGCTGCTATCCAAAGAAAATTTTGTCTAACTTTGTTTAATATTATCTGCAGGGAGCTGTGGCCATTTTGAAGGTTAAAGTGCTTTTTAAGTTTCCTTCATTTTATATGGCATGCAGGTCTTCACTTAAGCCCAGTGAAGGCATTTAAAAGGATGCTATACAAGAATATGAACTCAAATTGCCCTATTACAGACCATCTTAAAGGCAGATTTGAGAGAAGCAATGATTAGAAAAGACCATCTCAGGGAATTCATTAGCGTCTCCTCCTCCACATGCTCTAAGTTATCCTGGAGTCAGCTACATGGTGGAACCGCAATGCATTTGGTTATTAGCATTGCCCTTTGAAGCTGCCTTTCCTACGCAGCACTGTAAAGGGATGCTCTTGTTTTTAATGGAGACTGATATACAGATAAGGAATAAGAAATCTACACTTTCATTTACCCTGATACCATGTACTACATTATTTCATGTGTCATATATGAATTTGCACATGACCTATCCTTTTAGAACTTGATTCCTGAAATCAAAACAACTTATGTCCATTGCGAGAAACTCATCATTGAGCATCTTTCTTTTGGTTATGGGGACTGATCATTCCCACTTGTGTTTTACTTACAAGGTTCTGGAGTATGATCTCAATCTATTAATCTTTTACATGCTGTTACTAGATTTTGTGCAAAAGGATAGCTGCTATTCAATTAAGCAAATGACCTCCCGGAATTTCTTTTAAAGACAGTCTGAATCACCTGACTCTAAAGCACTGTCAGATTTTAAGTTACTTAGAAATAAACAAAAAGGAATTGTCTTAGTTAGGGTTTTGTTGCTGTGAAAAGTAACATGACCAAGGCACTCCTATCAAGGAAAACATTTCATTGGAGCTGGCTTACAATTTCAGAGGTAAGTCCATTATTACCATGGTGGGAAGCATGGCAGCCTGTAGGCAGACATGGTGCTGGAGGGGCCATGAGTTTTCCATCTTGATCTGCAGGCAGCAGAGTAGGAGGGGAGGTTCTTTTTCTCCATTGGGCATAGCTTGAACTTATATGAGATCTCAAATCATGCTTTCCACAGTGACACACTTCCTCCAACACGGCCATTCTTCCTCCAATAAGGTTACACCTCCTAATAGTGCCTTACCCTATATGCCAAACATTCAAACAAATGAGTCTATGGTGGCCAAACCTAGTCAAACCACCACATTCCAGGTCATGGCCCCATATCCTTGTAGCCATGATATAATGCAAAATGCATTTCGTCCAACCTCAAAAGCCCCCATAGTCGATCACAGTTTAAAAGTCCAAACTTCAAAGTGTCTTCTGAGATTTACACAATCTCTTAACTGTAATCTCCTATAAAATCAAAATAAAACAACAGATTATATGCTTCCAACATATCATGGCACAGGATATACTTTATGGTTTCAAAACATAGTGAAGAGAGTACAATAAGGAGATACTGGACCAAACCAAGACTGAAAACCAGCTGGGCAAACTCCACACTCTGCATTTCCATGTCTGAGGTCAAAGTGCTCAGTAGGTCTCAAACTCCTTTCATCTCTGTTGACTGCAACATACTTCTTTCTTTTGGGCTGGTTTCATTCCCTGTTACCAGCTTTCCTTGACAGATATCTCATGGCTCTAGCACCCCCCAACATCTTGGGGTCTCAGACAGTCCAAGCTACACATAATAGCCACTCTGGTCCTCCATGTGGGGGCACCTCTAGCACATTCCTAGCCTTATAGGCTTTCCTTGGTCTGAAAGGGAGTCATGGTGTCTCTTCACAGCAATAAAACTGTAAGACAGAAGTTGATACCAGGAGTGGGGTATTGCTGTGACAGTCTGATTATGTTTTCGGGAAGACTGTGGAAGAACTTTGGAATTTTGGATTAGAAAAGCCGTTGGATACTGAGACTTCAGTGGGATGTTTTATAGGAGTTTGGAAGATAAGAATGTTTAGTGCGTTGCAGATAGAGACTTGGCTTGTGAAATTTCAAAGGGAAGATTAGAGATTTTACAAGGGCTGTTTCTATTTTGATTTAAGATTCTGCGGTTCTGGCTTGCTGGGGCTGAACAATCAGCTGATTAACACGATAATAAAATTATTGAAGTGAAACTTTTACATTACTGGGACAATTGATGCTGGTGAGCTGGAGCTAAGAAATTAGCAGTGATTAAGAAGAGACCAACATCACTAAGGTGAAATCTTCTGGGAACTACTTCTGAGAGTGCAGAGAAGCTGTCTTCTAGAGGCAGCCATGGCTGTACCTGGTGCTGGCAGTTGGACTTGGTAATATGTAAGAGTCACCCAGGTGGTACTGGTTTTGAAAGCTTAAAGGGATTATGGAGAGCTGCTGAGGCTTGGCACTGTGAGAGATTAGGAGAGACCATTGGTGAAGGTGCAACCTCAGTGGCAGTTGAAGGCCCAGGACTAAAGGGGTGATGCAAAGAAGTTGAGGCTCGGTACCACGAAGAGAGCTTATGAGAGGCTGTTGGTGAAAGTGCAGCTCATAAAACCCTGTCATTTTGGAGATGCCAGTATCTTGGGATGACCACCCAGCATAGCAGCAGTGGAGTAGAGTCAGCCAGAACCTAGACAATAGATAAGCTGCCTGCACTACAGAGGGCAGAGCTGGAGAAGTTAGCCAAGGTCTTCGGAGGAGCCCTGAAGATCAAGTGTGAATTCTGGATATTGGACATTGAATTACTTACTTTGTTGGAGTATAGATTTGCTTGGTTCAGACTGTGACTGTACTCTGGTTCTTTCCTGTTGAAGAAGGTATCTAATTTAATTTTTAGTTTTACAGGTGCCCACAGCTGAAAGACCTTGAACTTTTAAAAGAGATTTTGGATTTTTAGAGAGATTAGATATTTTAAAGGGATTGAAAATTTAATGTGTTTGAATTTGTAAAGACTGTGGGGCTTTTTAAAGTTATATATGTTTTTAATGTGAGATCTTGGGGATGAATGAGAAATGAAGGACTGTGGTTTAATAGTGTTTGTGTGTCAAGTCGACAAGCAGTCAGTTGTCCTGCTTGATTTTGTGTGTCAACTTGACATAAATTGGAGTCATCAGTGAGGAAGGAGCCTCAATTGAGAAACTCTCTCTGACAGATCCAGCTATAAGGCATTTTCTCAATTAGTTGTCAGTTGGGGAGGGCCTAGCCCATGGTGGGTGATGCTATCCCTGTGCTGGTGGTCCTATGTTCTATAAAATGGCAGCTAAGCAAGTCAGAGGAAGCAAGCTAGTAAGCAGCACCTTCCATGGCCTCTGCATCAGCTCCTGCCTCCTAGTTCCAACCCTGCTTGAGTTCCTGTCCTGACTTCCTCCAATGATTGATTATAACCTTTTCCTCTCCAACTTGCTTTTAGGTCATGGTGTTTCATTATAGCAATAAAACCCTTGCTAAGACGATGTTTTTACATGGAAATAGCTATTTTGTGATACTGTTGTGGTGACCACAATAAATTGGATGATAGAACAACAATTACCATTATTAGGCTATTGTTGAAATAACATCCAAGTCAACTGTTGCCTTGTTAAAATACTTTAAGTAACAATATGCTTGTGAAATATTACAGTGAAAGTTTACATAAACTTGTCTTTTATAAACAGAGTAAATTTAACTTTTTTTGATGAAACCCATCATTTCTAGAAAAATTACTTCTGAGAAAAGTATATTTTGTGAAGGAAAATTCAGTTGGTTTAATAATCACCTTACAGATGTGCCAAGATTGATTCTTTCATTCATTTTCTTAAGCTCATAATTCTGTGTTAAAGTCTATGGCTTTTCCATGAACTTTAGAGAAGCTTGTTTATCACATGTCACAGATGAAACACACAGTCGTCATCATTTCTCCCGTACTTTAGTACCTATCAGCTAGGCTTGTGCTGTGTGTGATCTATTACTAGCTACATACTGGGGCCATGGGAATGATGAAGAATTGGTCAAACAATGAAAATGCCTCTTTTTTGCCTGCTTTTCAACATTTCTTCCCTCCTTCCTTATACAGTGCAAATTTCTATGCCCTTTTCACTCTCTGTTTCCAATTAGAATACTGTTCAGCTTTTTGCTTTTTTTACTTTTTAAAATTCTCATGGGACAGTGTGTGTCGGTGCTTGTACAAACAACACAAAATGAAGCAATTTATTTCTGCCAATTATTCATTAAGCTTTATTGATCTTTTCTTATCCCTCCTCCATGGCCAAGTTCAAGTTTATATGCTGGATTCCTAAATAATTAATAATCCAGAAGAGGCTCTGTTTCTTTGCTGTTTACTTTGAAAACACAAACAGAGGCAAGCTGGAATAAACTACACATGCAATTTAGATAAGGCAGAGCAGAGGGATATTTACAGAGATGGGTTTTATTAGAAAGCTTAGCATCAGGGATGGGTAAAGGATGTGCACCTCAAGTTCTACTGTATGTGAGTTTTGATATAGAACAGGTTGCTGGAATTCAGGGTACAATGTATTCATTAAACCAATCCCGGGTTTTTTTTTTTTTTCTTTCTAAGAATGACTACTGTTTTGTTTATTGCACTACTTTAAGATAATGCAAGATATATACTTAATTTATTTACTTCTATTGATTGGAGTTGTAGAAACAGTTAACATTTTTTGTATTTCTTTATGTTCAATGCTGGCATGTTTTCACATATAACTTAATAAGAAGTTTTGTTATGTTATATTATTCTACTCTACAGAGATGAAATGAAGTGTGGGAAGGACATTTACAAACTGTTCTTTAGACTTTATAGTACGTTTAATAGTGTGGTAATTGATTAGAGTGGCAACTAAGAAGTCTTTTTGTATTACAAGCATTTTTTTTTTAATGTAATCCTAAGCCACTGTAAAGTTACATGTATTAAGCAGGGTACTCAGCTAGGAGATGGCTTTACTCCCCTTAAGTGTGACTGCCATTCTCTCCCCTTCCATCCCTGTAGTTCATGTTTTCATAAGTTCCTCTTCCTTCATTATGAATTTTCAACATAATCAAATTTAAGAAAGATTAAAACATTCACTTCAGCATAGCTATTGTCATGTTGTTTTGTTATAATTAGCCCATGAAGAAAGTAAAATATGAAACAATCCATAAAAATTAAATTATAGAAAAAGAAAAATGAAATATACCTGGGGGTGGGGGGCACTGGGGAGTTAAACCTAGAGTCTTTTGTTTGGTTGGCGGGGTCCTGGTTCATCAAATCTCCAGCCATGAATATGCCTAAGTGTAATTTAAAGAATTTGCAAAAAAAATCTTTGCTGAGTGGTAAAGATTAATGATCTGTTGAAGGAACCTGTTGAGTGGCCATCTGTATGAGCTACCGAAATGTCCTGACGTAAGAGAAAAAGGAGTGAAAATAATAAAAACTGAGGGCAACCAGGGAATCCTCGGGTGGCAGTAATGATTGGTAAGTTCTGAAGAGTGGGGGTCAGTAGGCCTGGGGATCCACCTGGAGTGCGAGATCTGGTGTGTGAAGCCTGGAACGCAGATGATGGGCAGCAAGAGAGCTGAGCTGTGGGTCAGGGGGGCAGGGTCCCAAGTGACAGGGACTACCGTTTTGTCAGATGCTTTCATTTCAATTTATCTGCTTTGTTCTCTAAAATGTATTTTGGCTTTACAATGGATATTTATTCACTCACTTATTTTTGTGGGAGCACTCTTATCCTATATCCAAGGTGGTCTAGAACTCATAGAAATCCTCCTGCTTCAGCTTCCCAAACTCTAGGATGTAATTACTCACTGTTACACCTGGTTTGAGATTGAGATTTCTTTTTGATACTGAATTTAATTTTTTTTCAAATTTAGAATAGAATTTATTGAAAAAAATCTTGGCAGAAATACCTTTCTTTCTTTTTCTTTTTCCCCTTCTCAGCAAAGTCATGGTTAATGGGCTTCATTTAATTTATATGTGTGTCTAGGGAATGTACATGTCCCCTTAGTGTGTTATGATGGGTATAAGCAAGCTTCAAGGATTTCTAAATTGATAAAGGTCTTAGTGTACCTTTGGTTGCTCTTGTCTCATTTCTTCATTCTAAAAAATTTTCTCATTAGTTTAAAGGAATAGTGGCCATCCAGGCTGTTAAGGCCTCACTCATGAATCTAAGGAAATGTTCAATATTTTATAGTCAGGAAAAATAGATTTTGTAGCTTGACCTTTAAGTTAAGCTTTTCTTTTCTGAAGTATATTACCTTGCAAAGCACACAGGGAACCAGAGCCAGCTGGTGACCTTTTGTTAACATGTAGTTTTGAGAAACGGGAAAAAGCCATTGCATAGATCAGGAATTTTATTACCAGAAAGGATTGGGAGTCAGTTGCAAGTTATACTTCTTAGAAAGATGGCTAGCCATGTAACCTTGGGGCAGATTCTCTCTTCTGTAGAATGTTATAGTTGCTCCAATGCCATCTGAAGGCTGCTTGAGGGTGAGATGCAGATAGGTCAGAGGGCAAAGATGAACAGGAGGTGGAGGAATATTTGCCATGTTGCTACTAGGGACATCCCAGTTGCCAAAACCAGCAGGTTCTAATCAGAGTTAATTAAAAATTACTCTAATGAATTAAGACTTGCTCTGTGATTAGATAGGAAAGTGAAGTAGACCGAGCAATGTCCACGTACATAGCCATAAAACCACACTACTCAAATAGCTTGTATTTGACAGCATGTCTTGTGGATGTTACCTTCAAACATCCACAAATGTAGTGCATCTTACCAGAGTCCCTCTCCTCTCCATCAATACCTCTGTGTTCCATTATTGCAGAACCCAGAAGTGCATTTTCTACTACTGTGCTTATTCTAATACTCTTTATTCTCTCTTTTAAAAATGGTTTTATTTTAATTTTTGTCTTGAGGTATGAATGGCAAAAAAATCCATTTAAACAAATGCTTATTAGGGATCATGATTGTTTAATTATAATCTATTCAGTACATTTACACCTCAACTTATGAGTGACACAAAGTCAAAAGTATCATAAGCCTGAACTACATTTAGAACTCTGGCCTCCTGCACATCCTAACTTCTCTGCCCAGCAGCACAATGTAAAAGCTTGGCTGTCTCCATGGACTGTATGGCAGACCATAAGCTGATACTCACTGCACAAACATTCCACTGTACTTTGCTAGCCAGGGAAAGATCAAAACCAAAGATAAGAATATAGCTACTCTACATATAGATTTCTATTGTACCATCTTAAAATTGAAAAATTATCATTCAGATTATCATACATTGGCGATACAGAATGCTTCAGAATTTTATAGATAAGCAGAGGTGGTCACAGTGCAAGCAGTCATGTGAACAACCATTCCTGACTATTGACAGATAAAGGCTTTCAAGAAATGTTCTATGCACCTTCTGTACTGTGAGACAACTGTACAAGTAACACCTGGAAATTTGTATAAAGAGGAATTACTTAAAAATAGTGATCTATTCTTTTCTTATGTTTTTCTTTCCCCTTTAACTTGTTGTCTGTCGTAAGTTTTAGAACTTGTCTCATGTTAGTGATCACTGTGGGTGAGAAGAATTCTGACCTTAGATTTCTTGGTTTGGTAGAGACCTACAACCTCCAGCTCAGATAACTGGACATGACTGATCTTGTTCAGCTGGGTTGCTCCTTGTAGAGATGCATCTGTGAAACGAGAATAGTGCTCAAAGGCTTGAGAATCATTGGCAGTCCTTATCCCACTGAAGACACTAAGATTCTTTGTAAAGCCATGCACAGGGGTGGGGCTGACTTCCTGCAGGAAATTCAAGATGTTCCTGGCTTGAATGGAGTGCATGTTACTCTGGGAGGCATGGTTTGCTTTGAGGATGACTCCTGTGCCCAGACTTTTATTCCTTGGCAAATGACAAATGCAGGCTTTTAGGAACCAGGGAAGCTGAGGAAGTGACCCTCCATTATTTTTTCTCAGAGTTAGACTTGCCTGGATCCTGCTTTAACTCCCATTAGCCTACGTTACAACCATCCTTTTTTCCCCTCTCTTGTAGGGGGCCAGAATCTGTAGCCACAACCCTGAGCCAATGAGCTTGTAGAAAGAGTTGGGGAAGGAATGCCTGACGGGATGACTTAGATGGTACCTTGGGCTCTGAGCAAGACTCAGACATTCTGTCTAGTACCAAGCAAGAACCAGAACCAAACTACTGGTGGTGGATTACATTTTCTTGGGATCATTCTCCTGCTCTCCTCTACTACATTCTCTGAGCTTCCTGTCTGGTAATTGCTCTGCTTTCTGCCCAGTAGATCGTTGACTTTTTATTTCCTCTGTTCCTCTTATGCACCACTGACTTAACCCCAAGAGAACAGCCAGCTTTTAAAGAAGTCTTGAGGTAGTGGAGGAGAAAAAGAGCAAACATTCCTGTAAGCAACAACTGCAATTGCACCGTTTGGATATTAGAGGCTGGAGGAGACGTTTCTTCTTGAGGCATTCTTGGGAGCATGTCTGCTATCCCCAGAGAGCTCTCTGAGCCAGACTTCTAGTCTTTTTCTCTGGAGTGGCATTTTGAAGTTTTACATGTTCTTCAGGAGTGCATCCAAGCAATGAACAGAATTCCTTTTCAGCATGATCAGAAAGGGAAGAAGTAAAAAGCTAAGAAAGATACCCAATGTATTAGATGACTGAATGTGTCAGGGTGGGCTGTTTACATGCCTTCAGTCTCTCTGTCTTCCGGAGCTCTTCTGTGCATTGTCCTGTTAACACTGTCTGCCAGGACACATTCCATCACTCTGCAGCTCAGGCAGAAATGTCAGTAACTCAGCCGAGCACCTTTCCTATGTCAGTTGTAGACACACAGATATTGTACTACTGTCATCCTTCAAAATGCCACTTTTAATACACACAATGTTCTTTGCTCCGCACAGAGCTCTTATCCTAAAAACTTGTAAGTTGCATCTCACAAGAAACCTGTTCTACCAAAGCTTTACTGCTAACCAAAACATATTAAGAAGATACTCTTCTAGTGCTACTCACAAACAATACCTGTTTCCTATCAAGAACCTTGAGTGTGTTGGACTTGTAAAGAGGCGAGAGTACAAGGCACACTTGCTCTACTCTTCTGTCATTAATTCATTAAAATGCAAAGACAGCGAGTCCAGAAGCATCACGACCCATGCTGTGGAGTCTTCTAATCAATGTAAATGTTCAGTCCTGAATAAATTAACAGGAAGCAATGTCAGCTCATTGAATCCCAGGAAATCACATCTTGTGGAAGAGTAATTAACTTACCAAAACTACGAGAGCAAGAGATGACAGAGTTTGTATGGAAATGTTTCCAACCCTACCACAGACCGCACTAGAAACAAGTAATATACGGCTGACAGAAGCACCTTTGGAAAACGAGATGGAACCAGCAGACGGATCCCACAAGAAGTGTTTGTGAGCTGATTGAAGTACGGCAGAGGGAAAGGCATTGAAAATGCCCCAGGTGAGAAGAACCTGAAGACTCAGCGTGTCTAGTTTTGTAGGTTGCCTCTGAGCTATCTGTTTTTGTATCCTGATTGGCTAATATACTGCTTCACATATGGTGAGTAGATAAAACATGTATGATGAGGAATGAGAATCATAATCTAGGCCCTGGTCAGGGAACTGGAGCCCACTGACTAACATATATCGACTACTCAGGAGAGCAGAACATAGATAAATACATTCATGGGAAACTAAGACAAGGCCAGTCATGGTAACGCACTGACTGCCCCTGTTCATTCACTTCTACTTATGCTTATTGCCACATTCCTCCCTCTTGCCACATTCCAAATGATCCAGTCACCTTTGAAAGTGAGTATCTCCCAGAACATGCTTTCTTCTTGCTGGACTCTCTTTATCTTGCTTGTCCATATTTGTGTGTGTGTGTGTGATGTGTACATGTATATGATATGTATATGTTTATATATATATATACATATATATATGTATATATATATACATATGTATATGTTATATAAATGTATATATATGGTTATATATGTATTTCTTGATTAACATAATCTATATCATATGACCTTAACCTCCCAAACATTATTGTTGCACTCAATAAAATAAATTCATGTACTTGTTTATTTATTATTATTTTAATGCTTAAATGCAGTTTATTTCTCTGTTTATAACATCAATGAGTCAACACAATATGAGAAGACAGGGCAGTTAACCTTCCCAGGAGCTGCTTTCATTCTACCACTTTAGAGCTCTTTTCCCTTCCTTGAACAGAACATCGAGTCTCTAAGCTTTGTGTCACTTTTATGATAAGTAACTTAATTGCTTAATGTGTTATCTCTAGACCTGAGAAGCTAAGAATTGAAAGTTCTTTTGTCACTCATCATTTTTATGAGCATGTGAGATCCTAGAGGGAAAGGGTTTTCTACTCATTCCTTCTCCAGTGCCTCCTGTGGCGCTGATCTAGGAGTTGTTGCTCAGCAAAGACTTTAAAAGGAGATAATTAGTGAACATTCTATCAACACTATCACATGTTTTGAGGCTCATAATGGGAAAACAGTTTAGATTTGAAGTTATTGTCAGATGCATGGTTATACACATTAGATTTTCAGAGACAGATTATTTCACCCAAATTAAAATTCAAGTCAATAACATTTCAGTTTAATAAAACATTGGGTCTCCCTATGTTTCCCAGGCTAATCATGAATTCTAGGTTCAAATGATCATTCGGTCTAGCCTCTGGAATCAATGTGTGTGTGTGTGTTGTGTGTGTGTGTGTGTGTGGTGTGCACTGTTTGTTGTTTTGAGACAGGGTCTCACTATAGCCTAAGCTGTTCTTGAACTTGCCACCCTCCTGCTTTTGCTTTCCGAGTGTTAGGATTATTTGTGTTCATCATCCACTCAAAAGAATTTTTATGAGTGGTTTATGAAAGATGTTTTCATATATGCATGGTCAGTTTTGTATCTATTAATGAGCTATAGAAAACTTGATTGGAGAAAGATCCACTAATAATATTGCAGATTTTAGTGTAGGCATGTTTGTGAAAAGTGATATGTGAACTCTATCTTGGTAAACTTTCACTTTCTGTAATTGTAATGCTTCAAGCCAGATGTCTGAATCATGGGATTAGGATAGGACAGTAAACAGTCAATTTGTAATACCTCTTGTAAACCAGAGACCCCCCACACACCTCCCACACAGCTTTTGGAGAACTGGGTACATGATGGGTATTTGCCTGGTCACTGAACTCAGATTCTGTTTGTTTCTTATTTGCACAGTGATTCTTTTTTAGCAAGGCACTGAACTTCGCTGTGCTTGTAAAATTGACTAATCATATCTGCTTCATAGATTATTGACTCAAAGAGAAGCAATGAAAAACGTTGAAAATGAGTATTGATACGTACCATGAACTAAATGTAAATGTATTTTTCTCCATATGTATGATCGATCATTCTCATTACCTTTTTGTTTCACATAAGCAAATGCAGAATAACTTCATGAAAAAGCAAGAGACATAGAATACCCAACAGACACCTATAGACTTAGGCTCTTTTCCTGTGTTATCAGTGAGTTGAGTTTTTAATTGACATTTACTTTATGTAAAATTGCACAATTAGTAATTTCACCATTTCTAATGACCAACTTCAAAATGATCTAAAATATTGTACCACTTAAACTGTATTACACATTGCACAGACTTGACGTCAGATAATATCAGATTTTTTCCTGTGAACAATTAGCCGTGCAGAAATTATCATAGTTTAGAGAAGAGAACTACACTTTTCTTACTAATGACTTGGTGAGGGAGGATAGTGAGACAATGGATAATCTATTAATTTAGATTTCCTGTGACCACACACAGGACACAAAGAACATTAAGGGAGAAAAGATTTAGTTTGGTCCATAGTTTTAGAGAGTATCAGTTTATTACGATGGGGAGGGAAGGGAAAACACTTTAATCTCTGGCTGAGGGAGTGAACATCCAAAGTCTCTTCTGAGACTCATGACTCTCTTAACTGTAATTCCCTATAAAATCAAAATCAAAAGCAGATCACATCCAACGTATAGTGTGGCACAGCATATACATTACCATTCGAAAAGGGAAGAATTTGGAGGATAGTGAGGAAATACTGGACCAAAGCATGACTGAAAACTAGCTGAGCAAACTCAAGACTCTGCATCTCCAAGTCTGATGTCAAAGTGCCCTTCAGATGTCGCAACTCCTTTCAGTTTTGTTGACTGTAACACATTTCTTGGGTTGATTCTGAGAAGGCTAGGCTGGCTCCATGACAGGCTTCAAATATCTCTGTTTCCAAGAACTGGGCAAGTCCAGGTAAGTCCAGGCAAGTTCCAGGCCTCAGAAGCTGCCCTGCCACCTGGCTTGAGGCAAGCATGATGGGTCAGAAACAGTATCCAGTCAGCCCTCACACTCTGGTAATAGAATGTTCTTAGAGAGAGAGTAAAGATTAAAATAAAAGTCACCTATCCCGGAATCCCCTAATGTGCTTTAAATCAGGCCTGCAAGCTCATTTGTTGTCTCTTTATCTTAGTAATGGGAGACCCCGGCATGCTGGACTTCTGCAAAATAAAACACTCTCTGCATTTACATACTATTTGAGTCTGGGTATCATTCTTTGGTGAATCATGGACCCTTACAGTTCCATTCCCTGTTAGCAGCTTTCCTCAGCAGGTGTCTATATGACTCTGGCATCTCCAACATGTTGGGGTCTCCAAGACAATCTAGGCTTCACCTTCACAGCTTCATGCAATGTCCTTCCTAGGCCTTCATTCCACGACACCTATGATGCATACCTGGCCTTAGCAGTTTTCCTAAGTTGCAGAGGGAGATTCTATAAACCCTTTCTTATATCGTTGACTCTAAAGGAAGAACCATGTGGCTGAGACTGCCAATTTTTGCTGCTTGCTGGGGCGCAACATGACCCTTTAATTCAAATATATTTCACCAGCTTTCTGTTTTAGATGGTTTCCTTCACTGACTAACACTGACTAAGCTTCTATGTCCTGGAACTTTCTCTGTAGACCAAAGGATGTCCTGGAACTCAAAAATCTGCCTGTCTTTGTTTACCTCTTGAGTGCTGGGATTAAAAGTGTGCACTACCACACCCAGCTCTAAGCTTTTCCTTAATTCCTTTCCACAGGTTGGACATTGGAGCTGGGTGGGGTCTTGCCCTGAGGTCACCACTCTCTTTATTCCATTTAGCATTAGACTTTCTTTAATCTGTTTACACTTCTTGGTATCCCCGTTTTCCTCAAACTGTGCGTTTTATATTTTTCCTTGTTCATCTTGATCTTTATATTATAGATCTGCATGAGCATGGCCACTAATAACCATGCAACAGTCAATTCTAGGTTGTCTATAAATCTTCTCTATCAAAGCTGTTAAGCCATAACTCTTCAATTTTGGCATCAGGTATAGTTTTGAACAAGGGCAGAAAGCAGTCACATTTTTTTTTTTAAACCAAAATATCACAAGAATTATCTCTATGTTACATATTAATAGTCTTCTCTGCTGAAATATTTTGAGCCAGACACTTGTAGTTCAAGTCACCTGCAGCACCACTGTTTTTCATGATCCTACTAGAATGGCCCATTAATCCCAGTTTAACATGTCTGTTCCCTGTCCAGTTCAAAGTCTCAAAGTGTTCCATATTCCTTCAAACAAAAACCATGTTCAGGCCAATCACAATAATACTCCAGTCCCTGGTACCAAGATCTATCCTATTTTGAGTTTTATTGCTATGAAGAGATACTTTGGACACAGCAACTCTTATGAAGGAGAATATTTAATTAGGGCTGGCTAAAGGTTCAGAAGTTAATCTATTATTACGGTGGGAAGCATGGCAGAGAACAGGCAGACATGGTGCTAGAGAAGAAGCCTAGACTTCTACATCTGGATTGATAAGTGGCAGAATATAGAGTGAAGCATCTGGGCCTGGCTTGACCTTCTCAAACCTCAATGCCCACTCTAGTGACACACTTCCTCTAACAGTCCATATTACTCCAACACTGTCACACCTTCTAAAAGTGCCACTTCCTACAACTTATGATGCTGTGTTCATTCAAACTACCACAAGTGTGTAGCATAGATGTTAACATTGTACTGAGTCAGGAAGAAAAGTTCTCTAGAACATGGGGCTAGGCTATGACCTTCAAAGACTCTCCTTCTGTGATCTGCTTGTGTCATGTAGGCCTATTTCCTAAAGTTTCATAGTCTCTCAAACTAGAAATACCAGGCCTAGACCAAACATTCAAAACTTAACTGTGAGAGGCAAACAGACTCAAAAAAAAAATAACAATTCTTTCATAGGTAGGCAGATGATTTTTTCATGCAATGTATTTGATTTTATTAATTACCATCCCCAAACTTCTCTCAGATTCTTTCCATCTCCCTACTCACTCAACTTCGTACTTTTTCTCTCACAATAAAACTCCTAAGAAAAATAATAAAAAAAAAAAAAAAACAACAACAAGCAGAAGAAGGAGAAAAAGGAAGAGGAGGAAGAGAGGAGGAGGAGGAGAAGAAGAGATGATGATGAAGATGAAGACCAATAAGACAAACAAACAACACAAATAAAAAATGCACATACATTAAAAACCACAGAGTCTGTTTTATGTTGGCCAACTTATCCTGGGCAGATGGCCCACCTGGATTATGGTTGATATAGTCAGTGACATTCCATTGGAGAAAACAGATTTTACAAGCAGGTATCACTTGTAAATAGCTTTTTGAGAACAGTTATTATTGATAAGAAATGCAAGGGTTCATGCTATATTGTAAAGTATTTTTCAAAGTCATAAAGCTGGAAACTATAATACATAAGCAGTATTTTGGTTTCCAGAAGTTTTTTGAGAATGATCAGGAGAAAGAAGGAAGGTCTCAGGTCAGAGAAGATTTTGGTCAATGGAAGCTAGAGAAAAGGAAGAAAGTGAGAGGAAATTCCTTTCTTTCCAACTGCTATTCACATACAGACAGACACTGTACTTACAGGGACTCTTAGAAGCATCTTAGAGAGTCTAATTGTAAGCTCCATTGAATTACCAGTGAGTATCACTTCTTTAAGGCTTCCCTGTTTCCATGCTTTTGGTCCTAGTCTGGCAGGGTTCTTTTCCCATTCTGTCCTCTTCAATTCTCACTCCCAAATGAGTTAGGAACACATTACTTTGTGACCCAGGGGCTTTCTAGACCTAGAAAGTCTAGTAAATCTCTCCAAGGATCTGCCGTTTAATTAATGGCACTCAGTGCAATGAAAACAATAAGGCCCTAGTTCAAGAAAACATTAAGACTGTCTCACTAGTGGAAGGACCATTCAAAAGTAATCTCTGGACTTTGTTTGACCTGACAGGTCACTATATTCATCAAACTGCCCTTGACCTCTCCAATTCCTACCTTGTTCTCAGTCTTCCAATTCTTTATTTTTTCTTTTTAAGTCTTATAGTATCCATTTTTGTGAACACTTATAGAAATCTATCATCATGCATCCATCCATGTATCTATGTGCTATCACTATGCATAGATTGATGTGATTTTTAATGGGACCTTAACAATGTGATCAAAAGTGTTTACTGACAGCTAGGATATGGTGGCACATACTACAATCCCAGCATGGGAGCTGAGGCAAGAGAATCAGGATTTCAAGTCTAGCCTGTATCAAAGCAGTTCCAAGTTACCCAGGGCTGTAGGAGGCAGCCTAAAAAATGTTTAATGGTGATTTAGAGATAAGATTTTTTTTTTTAGAGATAAGATTTTAATGATTAAGCAAGACTATGTGTGTCATACATACATACATACATATATATAAATATACATTAGGTAAATGATAGCTTAACTTAACTATTTAATATAGCCAAATACAGTTCACTCAAGCAACATTTTATTCTTTCAGAATAATATGTTCCTATGATTAATAAATGATCAAGTATATTTGAGTACACAGATTATTCATGTAATTCTTTGGGATTCTATCTTTAAGTTCTATTTTTGGCACAATCATTTAATCGAACAACATTGTTCTTCAGCTACCATGGTCTGGAGCTTTCTCTGACTTCCTTTCTTGCTGCACCTTCCTCCTAAGGTTAGCAGATTAAGAAAAATAAATGCAGGCTAGTCTAGCTGACTTTGAGTTTCAGAAAAAGAACATAGAAGTTTTAGTAGGTATATTTAAATACATTAAAAATACTTAAAATAACTTAATGCTTAAAACATTATTATTATTACTATTGAAATTTAAAGGTACTAGGTTTGATGTATTTTATCTGGAAACTTCATCTCTTCTATCACTTTAGATGAAAGTTTGTTTGTTTGATTGGGTTTGGTTTCTGACAAAGGGTCACACAATATGTTCAAGTTTGTATTCAAATTCCTGATTTTTTGGCCTCTTAGTCTTCTGAATGCCAGTGTTATCACACATAGGGACAAAGCCTTTGTCCCACCAAATCACATGCAGCCACCTGTCTCAGATAAGACAACTAAAATGACAAATTCATAGCAAAAAGAAGGAAAAGGAGATTTATCTAATGTAGCTACATTAAAAAAAAAATCACTTTTCAAGTAAAAAGAGAGAGATCCTAAAATCCTTATGCCCTCCCTCCCCTTCCTCTTCTGGGGAAAGAAATGTAGTTATGGTTTAAGTTGAAGCCAGAATTATGCATCTCTAAGCAGTCCAAGTCAAGGTTTAGTCCTGTCTATCACTGACCAGTCCTGGTCTCTCCTTTGTCAAACAACTTGTAAGCCTTTCTATAAAAAATTCTGTTCTGGCTCAGGCATTCTCTTCTCCAAGAAGGAACTTCCTACAGAATTGTGGTTTGAGGTCCTTTATTTCAATAATCTTTAGCCAAAATGAGGGAAACAATTGTCTCTTGAGAATATCTTCATCCCTGCCAGGCCAGCTACACTAGGGTTATGGAGGACACCATTGGCTTAGATGACACGGTTTTTGAATACAAGGCTAATGTATGTTACATCTGTATCCTATACTATGGTACAGCTAATGGTGATAGATTTTGAAAAAATGTGTAGGTTGATGGAAAATTTCTCACTCTAAATCATAAATTCCTAATATAATGCTTAGTGTGTGTTGGTATCAGTCTCCGAACCCAGTGACATCACATCTAGGCAACCCGCACGTCATTGCAAAGGCAACAGCCATACACTCCCAGAATCCACCTGGCTACCTCATCTTTACCTGGGAGAGGCTACATCACCGCCCATATAAAACAGGCAGAGCCCCCTGACCTCGCTCTCTTCTTCCTCCATCTTCTTCTATTTATCTCCCCCGACCTTTGCCCTATCTCCTGAATAACCCTCCCCCACTTTGGAACCGTTTGGTCTGGTGTTGTCTGTTCCAAGCTGCGCGCGGAAGTCTAACAGTGTATGTGTCTTCTCTCCAGACAATGAACTAAAGCTCCCTTAGAGACAGTCACCGTTTTCTATGTTACTCAGAATTCTTTGATTTCATCGAGGCAGTGCCCCAAACTTAACATATCCTTCTTTGTCTTTTCTCTTTCATATTTACTTCTCATACGAAGTTTTATAAAGAAGAGTGACATCTCTCAGTGATGACTGCTACACAAACATTGGCAAATGAGGCGAGGGGCAGGGCTCTGGAAACAGCAGCTGACACCTCCTAGTCCAGGGGACACTCAGCTACAGCTGGGAAATAAAAATCAGGGCTCCTTCAGATTTCAAGAAGCTCATATAGTTCAACTTTGTTAATTTATGGGATTTATATTTTAAAATTAAGCTATGAATGAAAGACAAAGAACCTATCTGATTCTTTGACTCTGATACAAATGGCCTCCCACATCCTTACATGACTGCCCTGCTTTGGGACACCAGCATGGTAGCTATTATTGTCTTCTGGTAAGTGGCTGTAGGTCAGTCTGAGCGAACTCTAGTTGTCTCAGATCCTATGCCTATAACTGCTGTGAATCTCATGTCATTGCTCTGCTCTGTTCTATTCCACATGAAGGTGAGTTGTCTGGCTCCTGTTCTAATTTTGCAATTTCCCATCTGATCTCACTGTTATCAAGCAATTGTCTTGTTTGGAGACACCCCACCCCGACACCCCAGCCACATTTCTGCTTCTCTCCCTGCTTTCTGCCTGGTTCCCTCACCAGACCACTTTTTGAAGTTGGTGGAAGTTCAGCTTAAAGGGACATACCCTGCTGTGCCCAGTGGATGGGGGAAATTGTAAGAGGGCAGCCTCCAGCTTTTGCTGTGTTTGTTGTGTATTTGAAAAAAAATAACACAACGAGCATTAAAGATGTTGGGGGTGATTTAAACCAAGTTATGTTTTTAAATAATTTGAAGTGGATTTCTCAATTAGGAAAGTGAGCATTTCTGCTGCGAGAACAATTCCTTGAATCTAGTAACCAGGTGCTGCTCATTTTCATGCTGTTTACCAGCAAAGAATTTTATGTCTAAAGTCTTCATGTGTACCCAGCTATCTTGAGATTTGTCTTCTGTAATCCCAGTCTATGAGGTAAGGCAGGAAGATAATGAATTCCAGGGTAGCCTGGGCTTCATAGTGAGTTAAAAGGTAGCCTGAATTATACTGTGAGATCCTGTTTTCAATACCAACAAATAATGAAAGCATTATATGGAGCAAGTGTGTTTCATACAGGGAAATGATATGCAGAATGTGCAAATTATTTTTAAGAATATGCACTTGAAAATCTCTACTTTTAACAGAGCATTCTCAATGGAAAACACTACACACCAGGATGACTTTCAGAAGAGAAATCAGTATGTGTTTGGGAAGACCAATGAATAAGCTTAGTTTATGTGCATATATGTAAAACACCACTTTAGAATACTTTTCTTTGCAGAACAATCTCATCAAGACTCACTTAGTGAATTAAATGCCTTTCCTTTTGTTTTAAAGCTTCATTTTTGTGTGGATGACCCCCAGGTGATGATGAAATTCTAACAGTTAAGAGGAGACTCACCTTTCTTTCCTTGAAGATTCAGAACAATTTCCCGCATTTGGAAGACCTGTACCCTTTCCTAACTAGCCCATCTTCTGAACACAAGATAATAATTCTTAGATGACGTTTTAATTTCTAGTTTCAGTACAAAGACAGATTGTTGGGGAAATAAATTAAAGGAAACTCAATGCAGCTCTTTTGGTCAACGTTCTACCACAGGCCCACATTAATATTTTATTCCCTTTAATATTATTACATGATGCAGGCTTTATTTAAATGAATTTGACGGCCTCTTGGTTGTCTTGACAACTAGAGGGAAAAATTAATGTTCTGCATTTAATCTCAGCTCAAGGCGCTAAATTATTTTGGAGGTCAAAACCGTCATGCATATCATGCTAGATTAGTGAATGTAATAACCATTAGCTAGCTGTATATGGGTTTTAAAAATTGTTTACTTCGTGTACCTACATTTTCAAAGCCTCCTTTAAGTTTTTTCCCCCTTTTGTGCCCCACTATTATCCTAGGCAGGTGATTGTTTTAACATAATTATTAGAAGATGCACGTGCCTTTCTCATAAATGATGTTTATGTGGCTATTCATAAAGGGCTGAGAGCTCTTCCTCTTGCTGCTTTGTCTTCATAAGAAGTTTTGAATGTGGTAGGAGAAGCACTGATTCTGTAATAATGGAAGCTATTATCTTGTTTAAGATAAAAATCATAGGATGTGTCCTATAAAAGAAATATTGATTGCTGAAAGAACATAGTTCCTGGGAGGACTAGTGAACTGGATTCTCTTACTTTTAAGAATAATTGAAACAGTATTGAAAAGAGATTGCCGTTTAAAATGATGTGGATTTTTTAATTTTATTTTTTGAGAACTAGTTTAATGGGAAGGATATTAAATGAGATATAAAATGTAAAAAAAAATGTGCTGACTATTTACAGTGGAAATAAATCTCACCTATTTGTTTTTTATATACTCTTAAGAGTGACTTCACAGACACAGAACTATGAAATATTTTAGGGATTGTAAGAGGTGTCATTCTTAATTATCATGACAGATTTGTCATGAGAATGTTTCTACAACTGCATATCTTTAGGAAGGCTTAGTAATCAGTTCGTTTTAATTGTTTTACTTAGAGCAGCATCAGTCATGGCTATGGTTCAAAAAACGAGAGCTTCAAACAAGAAGGTGATTTTTCTTCCTGGTAACCAATGGCGATTGGCCAAAAAGACTTGCAGTGCTTTCCAGTGCAGAGTAACAGCTCATCAGAGGGTTCCCTTGACAAGGCTGGCTGTTGGTGTGCAATCCAGACCACACCAAAAGGGCTGAAGCAGCACTCTTTAGCCCATCGCTCTTTCTGCCATTCCTATCTTGCCTATAAATTACTTCATTCATCAAAATGAGAGCTTTTCGGAGGAGGCTTTAGGTTGGAAGTGACAGGCTGTCCAGTAAACTGGGACAGCCTCTTGGTGGTCTATTGTCATGCAGAGGAGCATCCAGGGAGGAGTAATAACACTTTAGCCTCTGTGCTTCTCAGAGGCAAGCCCAATTCATAAACCAGTAAGTGTCCTCCATAGGACTCAGGCTGTTCTGGGGAAGGGGTTGACTTTAGCACTCCCCTACATCCCCCAGATGTGTAGCGTCCAACTTAACATCTATGCAGCTAGGAAGCAAGGATCTGTAAATGGGATAAGATAAATGCTCTCCCTTATAGTCATCAAGTATCTCAATTAAACAAGAAAACAAAGTACTATGGAACAAAATTATTTTGATTAGTCATGCTGGGACTACAGAATATAAGACAATTTGACTACAATTCTGCCAGTACTTAGAATTTATTGCCATGTATAGTCTATGGTCTTTCAGGCTGAGTTTGGGAAGAAAGCATCAAAGGACCAGGAAAAACCTCAGACACCTAAGAAAGAAGTCAAAGAGGATTGACAACTGGGAAGATGGTAGTAGCAGTAGGATATACAGCTCATTTTGGACCATCAGAGCCAAGGCTCAGGGAGTGAGGGTTTCTTTATGATCACTGAAGGGGCTGCAGATCCATGATGAGTCAGAAGTAGGTGGACATTTAATTGTTAATTATGCCTCTGGGTTACTTAGCTTTTGAGACCTAAATGTTTTCACAGTGACATCTTTTATTATGTTTATTTATTTACACAGGTATGATACACCAAGCATGTGGATGTCATAGGGACACTTTCAGGTATCAAATCTTTGATCCCACTATGTATGTCCTGGTGATCACAGCCAGGCTTGGTAGTGAGAACCTTCATCAGGTAAGCCGTCTTTCTGGCCTCATAATGATACTTTCAGATGTAATAATTTTGTGTTCTTTTAAGACTGGCAAAAACAATAAATTTATTTTATTGACCCACTTTTTTTGTTCTCATTTAAAAATAGAACTATAGAGGGCAAATATTTTCTTCATTTTTGGAGCTTCCAGGAGACAGTTATGAATATCATGTATGAAATATTAAAAATATCAAACAGGATCATGTTTGGGCATGCTCAGAGGTGTTATAACATTAGGAAAGCGTAACGAGTACATATGGGTATATAAACTTACCCTAAAGGTCAGGAGGCTGAACCACAAAAGAGAAATATGGTGGTGCATGTGGCAATTCTAGGCCTTTGGAGGCAGAGGTGGGAAACTGAGGAGTTTAGGCCAGTCTTTCCTGCATAGTTGTCTTAGTTACTGTTTATTGCTGTGAAGAAATACTATGACCAACAAGCATTAAATGGGGCTTGCTTATGTTTTCAGAAGATTAATCTGTTATCATCATGGTGGGGTGTGGGGCAGCACATAGGCAGGCATGGTGTTGGAGAAGTAGCTGAGAGTTTTACATCTTGATCCCTAGATAGTAGGCAGAAAAACAGAGGGAGGGAGAGAGAGGGGGGGAGGAGAGAGGGAGGGAAGAAGGGAAGAGAAGGGAAGGGAAGGAAGGAAAGAGAGGAAGGGAAGAAGGGAAGAGAAGGGAAGGGAAGGAAGGAGAGAGAGGGAGGGAAGAAGAGAAGAGAAGATGGAGACTGACAGACAGACTAGGCCTGGCATGGGCTTTTGAAACCTGAAAAGCCATCTCCAGTAACATATCCTCCTCAAACATGGGCACACCCACACCAAGGTCATACTTTCTGATCCTCCTTCTGAACAGTTCCACTCCCTGGTGACTAAGCATTCACAGACGTGTTCCTATGGGGTCATTCTCATTCAAACCCCTACCATAGTGAATCTGAGACTAACTTGGCTCACACGGTGGAGGTGGAGGTTATTGGTATCTGGACACCCAGTTCATCCCTTTCAACTTTCTCTGAACCTATCAATCACTGGGAAAGATCCTACTCAAATAAATACTTCTGCTCTGGTGACATTGCTCCTCTGCTCTGAGTCCTTCCACTACCCCCTATCCTCTAGAGACAGTCAAATAATCTTAGTGGCTTATAAGGCATTAAATGTTTGGTCTGTGTTCTCCTCGATCTCATTTCTTGTTCCTATTCGTCTTCATATTGACCCCACCAGCCTCAATACTTCTGGAGCTCCTCAGACCTGATCCTTCTGTGTCCCATCTCTGTGTCTAGAGTGTCTTTTGTGTCCTGTCTTTCCTCTACCATCTCCTTCATGTCTACTATACACCTGTCAGCTGCTCAAGGGCGCCCCCTAGATACTCTAGAGTGTTACTACCCCTAACACTTTTGTCATGCTTCTGTCAGACTGCTTTTTATTCCAGAGTACTCTTATTATCTAAACTATTCTACATCTGATCACCATGCTCGTCCTGTGGCTTCCTTCTAAAATTTAAACTCCTCAAGACAAGGCCCTGCCAACTTCATTTGGGGTGCATTCTCCATGCCTGAGACAGGTTTTGGAATGTGATAGGAACTGAATAAGTGGTTTATAGGTACATGCACACACGCACCACGCACCATGCACACTGACCAAAGCAAGCTAAACTTGGAACCATCTTACACCTAGAAAGGCTTTTAGACTCTCTAATTCAGGTTGGTACTCAAGGAACAAGAAGCAGAGAATCACCATTAAGTGTTTTGTTCTCCCTTCCCAGTAGCAGTTGTACCTTTCAAGGAAGAATAATGTCACAGAACCTTAGAGGGAAATAAGTACAGAAGCAGAAACATATCTGCTTACCTGACAAGGCGTGTTTTGTAAGAAATCATGTAACTTAAAAACAAATTTTGCTTCTTTTTTTTTCTTGCCCCAAATTGCTTTAAAATGAACCCTCTGACCCTCTGTAATTAAAAAACATGTCATAACATCTTTGTCAGAACTTTATAAAGACAAAAAGGCTTACAAAAATAAAGATGAATAAAAGATTTCTGAATTTGGCAGGGTATGGCCCATGATACTGTTATTACTCTAAGGTCGTTAGATGTCAACAGGTAAAGAAGTGAAAAGATAGATGCTAAGCACTCTATTATTCATGGAAAAATGTATGAATAATTACAGCATTAATTAATTTTTGAGTGACAGTCTTCGGTTAGAAACAGAAAACAACCTCCGTGGCAGAGGCATTTAAATTCTTGGAACAGTTTCAATACAGGGATTGGTGTATTAAGTGACTGGTGTTCACAAAAGACTGTAAAACACTACCAGTGTCACTGAAGACCCCTGAATGGGATAATTGCAGTCACAATTAGATAACTCAGGTTTGATAACAGCTTATGTTGGGTGGAAGAAGACAATTCGTTTCTCACATATTTGCCATCTATATTCTTTGCCTCTTGGCACTGGACAATGGGGTTTGTTGGGTAGACTGAGTTTGGTAAAATGTGGTATGGTTGACAGTCAGTTTGTATTTTGC
This sequence comes from Mastomys natalensis, assembly GCA_021653895.1. NCBI lineage: Eukaryota > Metazoa > Chordata > Mammalia > Rodentia > Muridae > Mastomys > Mastomys natalensis. The sequence goes on along the minus strand of JAJTUV010001821.1, from coordinate 480,552 downwards.
CCCTGACTCTCCTTGTGGGCATCCCATTGTTACCTTTAAGCAACATCTTGTATGAGACTCATAGCTTTAAAGACTTACAACTTTAAAATGCCTACTTCGCCTAAATAAAACCATGGTTTTTGCATCCAGTTGAAAGAGTTTAATCCTTCTCTCTTACCTAAGGGAAGTAAGTTCTAATCTGTTATGGCAACCTCTTGGGTTCCGTCCTCCGCTATTCTGTCCCATGCTTTTGGCTTTTTCAAGATGGGTTAGAAGAGAGAAGATGGGAGCTAGTATGGCAGCACAGTAGTTTACTTATTCATCAGGTGTTTGTCTGTATCTGCTGGTGTCCTCTCAACTCATTTCATGTACCTGAACGATTAGGCACAAAAGCTGCCATGATTAAAATTTTATTTAGATTATTTACAATGATGACAAAATAATAGATTAAGATATTCTAAGCTTTGGCTACAGAGAAACACAAACACACACACACATATATGTGTATATGTGTGTGTGTGTGTGTGTGTGTGTGTGTGTATCTCCAACCCTTAATTGGGCAAGATAAACCAGGAATGGGGCTAAGCCCAGTGGGAAGACATCTCATGTGCATGGATGTGGCCTAATGTGTTTCCTACACTGACCTAATTCCACTTCCTTCTTTTTATAGCTCTCTCTTGATTCTCAGAGGAGCTTCATCATGGCAAACCTTGTCTCATGGGCTGTAATATTGATTTTTTTTAAAAACAGGGTAAAGAAGGTAGTCACATCTTTCTTAGTGTCCTCACTGCATAAATGAAGGCAAATGATTAAATGGCTCTGACAAAGGGTTTAAACATATAATCTGCTAAATCTCACATCTTCAAAATTGGATCTTGAGGTGGAGGATATGAGAAGTCTTAGCTATGACAATGCTTTCTAGCTTTCCTAAATCTCAATGTCTATCTTGACCATTTAATCTACCCATTAATAAGGAATTAAAGTGAAATTTATAGTCATTAATCAAACATATTTTAAATATTTCTTCAGCTAAGGTGTGGGTGGGTAGGGGGGCCCAAAGGAAAAAAAATGGCAGGACACAGGCTTATGGAGATTCACTGTTACTGAATACTCTAATTATGACTTATGAGGTCATTTAGGGGCCCTTAGTTCCAACATTTATTGCTCAACATTCACGTAGGTGTTTTCCTGGTCTTCTGGAAAAGAACTGCAGACTCTTATGGACGTGCTTGGTTTTCAGATGGAGAGAGAGAAAAGATGTGAATCCAAGACAAATAATTTCATTTTAGCATGTGATTCAGTAGTGATATTAATTTTTTCCAATTTCCGTGCATTAATGGTAACTTAGTCAGGAGACTCCTGGTATTAGAAGAAGTTCATCTAGCAATAATCTATCAGTTAGCATTCACATGCCCCCAGAAGAGGAGAGAGAATTTTCTAGGTCTGCTATACTAACCCAGATAATTCACACTGTGGCTAGTTTTCACCTATGCTTGCTGCCCACCAGTAGTGCCTCTGTCCACTACCTTCCCTTTCTTCTGTGATTTATTATCTTATAGGCTGTTATTTGAGCAATTTCCTTTCAAGATCATTCTGGATAATGGACAAGATGTCTCAGTGGCTAAAGAAACCCCTACAACCTTACTGGATTACATAGTTGTCTTAGCTAAAGTTTCTATTGCAGCAATGAAACACAGAGACCAAATAGCAAATTGGGAAAGAAAGTATTTGTTTGGCTCATTCTTCCAGAGCACTGCTCATCACTGAAGGCAGTCAAAACAGGAACTCAGTAGAATCCTGGAGGCAGGAGCCGATGCAAAGGCCATGAAGGGGTGGGACTTATTGGCTTGCTCAGCTTGCTTTCTTATAGAACCCAATACCACCAGATCAGGGATGACATCACCCATCCTGGTCTGGGCCCTCCCACAATGATCATTAATTAAGAAAATGCCTTACAGATGATTTTTTTAATGAATTAATAAGTTAATTAGTTAAATTTACATCCTGATCATAGTTTTCCTTCCCTCTTCTCCTACCAGTCTCTCCCTCTAACCTCACCTCCCTGTTATCCTCCCATCCTCCCTTTCTCCACAAAAAAGCCTCAGAGAAAGGAGGTCTGCCATGGACATCAACCTGCCTATCATATCACGGCATATCAACTTGCAGTAGGATTTGGCACATCTCCTATTGTGGCTAGGCAAGGCAGCCCAGTTAGGTAAAGAAGATCCAGTAGCAACCAACAGAGTCAGAGACTCTGGCTGTTAGGAGTCCCACATGAAGACAGAGCTGCACAACTGTTATATATGTGTTGAGAGCCTAGGTTAGTCCCATGTATGCTCTCTTTGGTGGTTCAGTTTCTGTGGGCCCCGATCAGCCCAGGTTAGTTGATTCTGTTTCTTGTGGTGTCCTTGACTTCTTGACAACTAGATCTCATGGAGACATTTTCTCAATTGAGACTTCTTTCTCTCTGATGACTCTAGCTTGGGTCAAGTTGACATCAACTAGCAAGTACAACAGTAGCGTACTCGGATTCTATTTCTTGTCCCATAGTCTCTTCTCTTTGTTCCACATATATGAACAACTCCAGCTAGCCTGCTGACTTCAGAATTCTATGTGAAAGGATGGTAAGAAAACTAAGGTCTTTAAGAAACTCTTCAGTCCTTTTGTTCTATTAACAACAGCTGCTAAGCATTTCTCTGAGGTGGGAAGAAAGATGTCTCATGAGGTTTAGGGTTCCCTCTGCTCTTGCAAGCATCCCCTATGCACTTAGAAGAACTTTCACTTTGTTTTGGAGGGCTGTGGTGGTTTGAATAAGAAGGGTGACTGAACATTCTAATATATGTTGGCATAGGTGTGACCTTGTTGATGAAAGTGTGTTACTGGGAGTGGTCTTTGAGGTTTTAAAAGCCCAGGCTAGGCACAATTTTCCTTTTCTTCCTGCTGCCTGAAGATCAGGATGTAGAATACTTAGCCACATCTTCAGCACGTGTACCATCATGCTCTCTGCTTTGTTGATAGTGGCCTAACCTCTGAGATTTTATGCAAGGTCCAATTAAATGCTTTCTTTTGTAAGAGTTGCTTTGGTTGGTGTCTCCTCACAGCAATAGAACAATGACTAGGACAGAAGTTGGTACCAGGAAGTGGGGTATTTCTTTGACAAGCCTGATTTATGGAACCCTTTGGGACTTTGGACTACAAAGATGGTTCGATGCTTTATCAAGGGGCTTAATAGCGTATTTCAGTAGGATCATGGAAGACAGTGCCTTGATCTGTGGGTGCTCAGCTCAAGAAGTTTCACAGGGGAGAATACTATTAAATGTCCTAGAGACCATTCTTGTGATATTTTGGGGGAAAAAAAGAGGCCGTTTTTTGCACTTGTCTTAAAAATATGCCTGGGGCTAAATTGAAGAGTTTTAGATTAATGGTGTTGCTAGTGAAGATTTCAAGACAGCCTAGAATTGACTGTCCCATGGGGTTTTTAATGACCAGTCTTATGCAGATCTGTAGTGAAAAGGAACAAGCTGGAAAAAGATAACAGTTTGAGGAGAAAAGGAACACCAGGAAGTGTAATGGAGCTAAATCCTACGCTCAAGGATACAAGGAAGGGGGTTGTGGAATTTCCTTCTGTAACTAAGGGAAGACACAAAGGTCAGGCATCTGCCAGGGGTGTCCCTGTATTTAAACTCAGAGAGGTCATTGCATTGAAGTTGTGGAATTGAAACCTGGATTGCTTTGGATACTCCAAGATGTTGAAGATTCCAGAGCCATGGAGTATCTGCCAAGTAAAACTGTTGATGTGGAACCAGCCCCAAGGGAGAGAAGTATGTTACAATCAACAAAGCTGAAAAGAGTCGAAAATCTGGAGTCCTTTGAAATCAGACATGTGGGATACAGAATTTGGAGTTTGTTCTTCTGTGTTCAGTATTTCCTTACTATGTTACCTTTTGGAGTAGTAATGTATATTCTGTACTCTGCCATTGTATGCTGGAAGTAAGTGATCTGATTTTCAATTTTGATTTTACAGGGATTAGAGTTAAGAAATTGCCATAAGTTTCAGAGGAGACTTTGGAGTTTTAAACAGTGTTGATACTATCTATGACAAATTATGAAGACTTTTTTTTTTTTGGTTTTGCTTTTGTTTTTTTTTCCTTTTATTGGAAATTTTATTTACATTTCAGATGTTCTCTCGTACCTACATTTTCAAAGTCCCCTTTAAGATTTTTTCCCCCTTTTGTGCCCCACTATTATCTAGGCAGGTGATTGTTTTAACATAATTATTTAAAGAGCCACGTGCCTTTCTCATAAATGATGTTTATGTGGCTTTTTCATAAAGGGCTGAGAGCTCTTCTCTTGCTGCTTTTGTCTTCATAAAAGTTTTGAATGTGGTAGGAGAAGCACTGATTCTGTAATAATGGAACTATTATCTTGTTTAAGATAAAAATCATAGGATGTGTCCTATAAAAGAAATTTTTGTTTGGCTGAAAGAACATAGTCCTGGAGGACTAGTGAACTGGATTCTCTTACTTTTAAGAATAATTGAAACAGAAATTTGAAAAAGAGATTGCCATTTAAAATGATGTGGATTTTTTAATTTTATTTTTTGAGAACTATTTAATGGGAAGGATATTAAATGAGATAATAAAATGTAAAAAAAATTGCTGACTATTTACAGTGGAAATAAATCTCACCTATTTGTTTTTTTATATACTCTTAATGAGTGACTTCACAGACGCAGAACTATGAAATATTTTAGGGATGGGGAGGGTCAATCTTATTTCTGAGCATTTTCATGAGATTTTAAAAACTATATCTTGAGACTAGTATCATTCATCTTTAGATATCCAAAAAAAGTGGCAAGGGGCAAACTTGAGACACCTGTTGTCCTCAGCCAGCCATCTTGCTTCCTCTGTATTTCTCTTAACTAAGGCAAGTGCTTTCTACGAATGAGACTTTCAGAGGTTAAGCAGTTTTAATTGTTTTACTTAGAGCAGCATCAGTCATGGCTATGGTTCAAAAAAACGAGAGCTTCAAAAAGAAGGTGATTTTTCTTCCTGGTAACCAAATGGCGATTGGCCAAAAAGACTTGCAGTGCTTTCCATGCAGAGTAACAGCTCATCAGAGGGTTTCCCTTGACAAGGCTGGCTGTTGGTGTGCAATCCAGACCACACCAAAAGGGCTGAAGCAGCACTTCTTAGCCCATCGCTCTTTCTGCCATTCCTATCTTGCCTAAAAATTACTTCATTCATCAAAATGAGAGCTTTTTCGGAGGAGGCTTTAGGTTGGAAGTGACAGGCCTGTCCAGTAAACTGGGACGCCTCTTGGGGGTTTCTATTGTCATGCAGAGGAGCATCCAGGGAGGAGTAATAACACTTTAGCCTCTGTGCTTCTCAGAGGCAAGCCCAATTCATAAACCATAAGTGTCCTCCATAGGACTCAGGCTGTTCGGGGAAGGGGTTGACTTTAGCACTCCCCTACATCCCCCAGATGGTAGCCGTCCAACTTAACATCTATGCAGCTAGGAAGCAAGGATCTGTAAATGGGATAAGATAAATGCTCTCCCTTATAGTCATCAAGTATCTCAATTAAACAAGAAAACAAAGTACTATGGAACAAAATTATTTTGATTAGTCATGCTGGACTACAGAATATAAGACAATTTGACTACAATTCTGCCAGTACTTAGAATTTATTGCCATGTATAGTCTATGGTCTTTCAGGCTGAGTTTGGAAGAAAAGCATCAAAGGACCAGAAAAACCTCAGACACTAAGAAAGAAGTCAAAGAGGATTGACAACTGGGAAATGGTAGTAGCAGTAGGATATACAGCTCATTTTTTGGACCATCAGAGCCAAGCTCAGGGAGTGAGGTTATCTTTATGATCACTGAAGGGCTGCAGATCATGATGAGTCAGAAGTAGGTGGACATTTAATTGTTAATTATGCCTCTGGGTTACTTAGCTTTTGAGACCTAAATGTTTTCACAGTGACATCTTTTATTATGTTTATTTATTTTACACAGGTATGATACACCAAGCATGTGGATGTCATAGGGACACTTTCAGGTATCAAATCTTTGATCCCACTATGTAGTCCTGGTGATCACAGCCAGGCTTGGTAGTGAGAACCTTCATCAGGTAAGCCGTCTTTCTGGCCTCATAGATGATACTTTCAGATGTAATAATTTTGTGTTCTTTTAAGACTGGCAAAAACAATAAATTTTTTTTATTGATCCCACTTTTTTGTTCTCATTTAAAAATAGAACTATAGAGGCAAATATTTTCTTCATTTTTGGAGCTTCCAGGAGACAGTTATGAATATCATGTATGAAATATTAAAAATATCAAACAGGATCATGTTTGGGCATGCTCAGAGGTGTCATAACATTAGGAAAGCGTAATGAGTACATATGGGTATATAAACTTACCCCTAAAGGCCAGGAGGCTGAACCACAAAAGAGAAATATGGTGGTGCATGTGGGCAATTCTAGGCCTTTGGAGGCAGAGGTGGAAACTGAGGAGTTTAGGCCAGTCTTTCCTGCATAGTTGTCTTAGTTACTGTTTTATTGCTGTGAAGAAAATACTATGACCAACAAGCATTAAATGGAGGCTTGCTTATGTTTTCAGAAGGTTAATCTGTTATCATCATGGTGGGGTGTGGGGCAGCACATAGGCAGGCATGATGTTGGAGAAGTAGCTGAGAGTTTTACATCTTGATCCCTAGATAGTAGGCAGAAAAACAGAGGGAGGGAGAGAGAGGGAGGGAGGAGAGGGGGAGGGAAAAAAGGGAAGAGAAGGGAAGGGAAGGAAGGAAAGAGAGGAAGGGAAGAAGGGAAGAGAAGGGAAGGGAAGGAAGGAGAGAGAGGGAGGGAAGAAGAGAAGAGAAGATGGAGACTGACAGACAGACTAGGCCTGGCATGGGCTTTTGAAACCTCAAAAGCCATCTCCAGCAACATATCTTCCTCAAACATGGGCACACCACACCAAGGTCATACTTTCTGATCCTCCTTCTAAACAGTTCCACTCCCTGGTGACTAAGCATTCACAGATGTGTTCCTATGGGGTCATTCTCATTCAAACCCCTACCATAGTGAATCTGAGACTAACTTGGCTCACACGGTGGAGGTGGAGGTTATTGGTATCTGGACACCCAGTTCATCCCTTTCAACTTTCTCTGAACCTATCAATCACTGGGAAAGATCCTACTCAAATAAATACTTCTGCTCTGGGGACATTGCTCCTCTGCTCTGGAGTCCTTCCACTACCCCCTCTACTCTCTAGAGACAGTCAATAATCTTAGTGGCTTATAAGGCATTAATGTTTGGTCTGTGTTCTCCTCGATCTCATTTCTTGTTCCTATTCGTCTTAATATTGACACCACCAGCCTCAATACTTCTGGAGCTCCTCAGCCTGATCCTTCTGTGTCCCATCTCTGTGTTAGAGTGTTTTTTTGTGTCCTGTCTTTCCTCTACCATCTCCTTCATGTCTACTATACACCTGTCAGTTGCTCAAGGTGCCCCCTAGATACTCTAGAGTGTTACTACCCCTAACACTTTTGTCATGCTTCTGTCAGACTGCTTTTTACTCCGGAGTACTCTTATTATCTAAATTATTCTACATCTGATCACCATGCTCGTCTGTGGCTTCCTTCTAAAATTTAAACTCCTCAAGACAAGGCCCTGCCAACTTCATTTGGGGTGACAATTCTCCATGCCTGAGACAAGTTTTTGGAATGTGATAGGAACGAATAAGTGGTTTATAGGTACATGCACACACGCACCCATGCACACTGACCAAAGCAAGCTAAACTTGGAACCATCTTACACCTAGAAAGGCTTTTAGACTCTCTAATTCAGGTTGGTACTCAAGGAACAAGAAGCAGAGAATCACCATAAGTGTTTTGTTCTCCCTTCCCAGTAGCAGTTGTACCTTTCAAGGAAGAATAATGTCACAGAACCTTAGAGGGAAATAGGTCCAGAAGCAGAGGAAGACATATCTGCTTACCTGACAAGGCGTGTTTTGTAAGAAATTATGTAACTTAAAAAACAAATTTTGCTTCTTTTTTTTTTCTTGCCCCAAATTGCTTTAAAATGAACCCTCTGACCCTCTGTAATTAAAAAACATGTCATAACTATCTTTGTCAGAACTTTAAAAAAGACAAAAAGGCTTACAAAAATAAAGATGAATAAAAGATTTCTGAATTTGGCAAGGTATGGCCCATGATACTGTTATTACTCTAAGGTCGTTAGATGTCAACAGGTAAAGAAGTGAAAAGATAGATGCTATGCACTCTATTATTCATGGAAAAATGTATGAATAATTACAGCATTAATTAATTTTTGAGTGACAGTCTTCGGTTAGAAACAGAAAACAACCTCCGTGGCAGAGGCATTTAAATTCTTGGAGCAGTTTCAATACAGGGATTGGTGTATTAAGTGACTGGTGTTCACAAAAGACTGTAAAACACTATCCAGTGTCACTGAAGCCCCCTGAATGGGATAATTGCAGTCACAATTAGATAACTCAGGTTTGATAACAGCTTATGTTGGGTGGAAGAAGACAATTCGTTTCTCACATATTTGCCATCTATATTCTTTGCCTCTTGGCACTGGACAATGGGATTTGTTGGGTAGACTGAGTTTGGTAAAATGTGGTATGGTTGACAGTCAGTTTGTATTTTGCCCCTGACTCTCCTTGTGGGCATCCCATTGTTACCTTTAAGCAGCATCTTGTATGAGACTCATAGCTTTAAAGACTTACAACTTTAAAATGCCTACTTCAGCCTAAATAAAACCATGGTTTTTGCATCCAGTTGAAAGAGTCTTAATCCTCTCTCTTACCTAAGGGAAGTAAGTTCTAATCTGTTATGGCAACCTCTTGGGTTCTGTCCTCCGCTATTCTGTCCCATGCTTTTGGCTTTTTCAAGATGGGTTAGAAGAGAGAAGATGGGAGCTAGTATGGCAGCACAGTGGTTTACTTATTCATCAGGTGTTTGTCTGTATCTGCTGGTGTTCTCTCACCTCATTTCATGTACCTGAACGATTAGGCACAAAAGCTGCCATGATTAAAATTTTATTTAGATTATTTACAATGATGACAAAATAATAGATTAAGATATTCTAAGCTTTGGCTACAGAGAAACACAAAACACACACATACATATATGTGTATATGTGTGTGTGTGTTGTGTGTGTGTGTGTGTGTGTATCTCCAACCCTTAATTGGGCAAGATAAACCAGGAATGGGGCTAAGCCCAGTGGGAAGACATCTCATGTGCATGGATGTGGCCTAATGTGTTTCCTACACTGACCTAATTCCACTTCCTTCTTTTTATAGCTCTCTCTTGATTCTCAGAGGAGCTTCATCATGGCAAACCTTGTCTCATGGGCTGTAATATTGATTTTTTTTTTTAAACAGGGTAAAGAAGGTAGTCACATCTTTCTTAGTGTCCTCACTGCATAAATGAAGGCAAATGATTAAATGGCTCTGACAAAGGGTTTAAACATATAATCTGTTAAATCTCACATCTTCAAAATTGGATCTTGAGGCGGAGGATATGAGAAGTCTTAGCTATGACAATGCTTTCTAGCTTTCCTAAATCTCAATGTCTATCTTGACCATTTAATCTACCTCATTAATAAGGAATTAAAGTGAAATTTATAGTCATTAATCAAACATATTTTAAATATTTCTTCAGCTAAGGTGTGGGTGGGTAGGGGGGCCCAAAGGAAAAAAAATGGCGGGACACAGGCTTATGGAGATTCACTCTTACTGAATACTCTAATTATGACTTATGAGGACATTTAGGGGCCCTTAGTTCCAACATCTTATTGCTCAACATTCACGTAGGTGTTTTCCTGGTCTTCTAGAAAAGAACTGCAGACTCTTATGGAGGTGCTTGGTTTTCAGATGGAGAGAGAGAAAAGAAGTGAATCCAAGACAAATAATTTCATTTTAGCATGTGATTCAGTAGTGATATTAATTTCTTTCCAATTTCCGTGCATTAATGGTAACTTAGTCAGGAGACTCCTTGTATTAGAAGAAGTCTCATGTAATAATCTATCAGTTAGCATTCACATGCCCCCAGAAGAGGAGAGAGAATTTTCTAGGTCTGCTATACTAACCCAGATAATTCACACTGTGGCTAGTTTTCACCTATGCTTGCTGCCCACCAGTAGTGCCTCTGTCCACTACTTTCCCTTTCTTCTGTGATTTATTAACTTATAGACTGTTATTTGAGCAATTTCCTTTCAAGATCATTCTGGATAATGGACAAGAGTCTCAGTGGCTAAAGAAACCCCTACAACCTTACTGGATTACATAGTTGTCTTAGCTAAAGTTTCTATTGCAGCAACGAAACACAGAGACCAAATAGCAAATTGGGAAAGAAAGGATTTGTTTGGCTCATTCTTCCAGAGCACTGCTCATCACTGAAGGCAGTCAAGACAGGAACTCAGTAGAATCCTGGAGGCAGGAGCTGATGATGCAAAGGCCATGAAGGGGTGGGACTTATTGGCTTGCTCAGCTTGCTTTCTTATAGAACTCAATACCACCAGATCAGGGATGACATCACCCATCCTGGGCTGGGCCCTCCCACAATGATCATTAATTAAGAAAATGCCTTACAGATGGATTTTTTAATGAATTAATAAATTAATTAGTTAAATTTACATCCTGATCATAGTTTTCCTTCCCTCTTCTCCTACCAGTCTCTCCCTCTAACCTCACCTCCCTGTTATCCTCCCACCCTCCCTTTCTCCACAAAAAGCCTCAGAGAAAGGAGGTCTGCCATGGACATCAACCTGCCTATCATATCACGGCATATCAACTTGCAGTAGGATTCGGCACATCTTCTCCTATTGTGGCTAGGCAAGGCAGCCCAGTTAGGTAAAGAAGATCCAGTGGCAACCAACAGAGTCAGAGACTCTGGCAGTTAGGAGTCCCACATGAAGACAGAGCTGCACAACTGTTATATATGTGTTGAGAGCCTAGGTTAGTCCCATGCATGCTCTCTTTGGTGGTTCAGTTTCTGTGGGCCCCGATCAGCCCAGGTTAGTTGATTCTGTTTCTTGTGGTGTCCTTGACTTCTCTGACAACTAGATCTCATGGAGACATTTTCTCAATTGAGCCTTCTTTCTCTCTGATGACTCTAGCTTGGGTCAAGTTGACATCAAACTAGCAAGTACAACAGTAGCGTACTCGGATTCTATTTCCTGTCCCATAGTCTCTTCTCTTTGTTCCACATATATGAACAACTCCAGCTAGCCTGCTGACTTCAGAATTCTATGTGAAAGGATGGTAAGAGATAGAACAGTGACTAAGACAAAGGTGAGAAGTATTGCCATATCTTCCCTTGTGGAAATAATAATGAAAAGAATATAAAGTTCCTATGCTTTCAATTTTTCTCAAAAAGAATGACAGTGTGTGTGTGTGTTAAACAATGAAGTACATGCCTTTTCCAATTTAGTTCATGTTGCCAGGGTGAAATATAATAAAGTGGATATATGATAAGCAGCTAAGATTTGCTTTTTACAATTCTGTGGTTTGAGATGCCTAAGACCAGGGTACCAGCATGTTCAGGTTCTAGTAGAGGGCCTTATTCTAGATTACAAATGATTGGTTTATAGTATTCTCAAATGAGAAGAGAGGGTGTGCTAATGCCATCAGTGAGGCTCTGTCCTAATGAAATAATAACTTTTCTAAAGGCATCACTGCTTACTGCCTCTGAACTGAGAGTTAGAAAGTCAGCCTATCTCTGTTCTTTGGGATATACTACCAAATGAACTAACTATAGAAATTCTGAGGATAATTGGAATATGTGATCCATTTGTCATATGAGGTTGTACAAATAAATGGTTGGTATTTTAAAAATATAGAAACACATATTATCCAGAGCTTGGTTGACATCTTTGTCAATAAAGTGTTTTCTCTGCCAGCCCAAGGATCTGAGTTCCATTTAGAACCCATGTTAAAGCCAGGCATGGTGGTTCTTGCTTTAATTCCAGTTTGGAAGTGACAGAGACAGGACAACAACTGAATTTTCTTGGCTAGTCATCCTGGCCTAAATTGCATGTTTCAGGTCATGGAAAGATACTTTCTCAAAACAAAATAAATAGTAAAAACACTATCATCACCAAGATGAAATGACTACCATTATGAGTTGTAGTGTCTGTGACTTCAACACTGGACAAAAATTTTCATATTTAATTCTCCCACGGTGGCATATTTCCTTAAATTCACTTAGTTTCATATTAAAATGATACTTAAACAAAGGTGATTTTATTAGATAGTTTTGAAAGAAATTAAGTCTAATGACATATGATTGAGTTATCAGATGAATACTTGCCTAATTAGCCAGTGTGAAAAAAATATCAGGTGGTATTTCTTGCTAACTTAACTATATGAAGGGGACTGAAGAGTAATTAGCCAGGAATTAACACCCACATTTCAACATCCTTATGCTTTGGATTCAAAGACATTTTGTCCTATCACAGTTTTTGAAGTTGTATCCTTTGTTCTGATTACAGAAATTTTAATCAGAATTTTGAATATCTGTGTTGAATATTTGAAGGGGAAAATTAAGAGGTTATTAAATGTGTGTTGAGATTATCACGAATATAATAGGTTTGTGGTATGCATGCTGTTCTACATAATTAGTGTCGGGGTTCTTCCTTAGTGATTATTATTTTAGTGAAGCTAGTGGAAAGAAAACATGTTCATTGGAGAAGTGTGTTTTCTCTTTGCCTTTTTTGTAATTAGAAATAATTGGTCCTTGACATGAAATAGAAAACACAGAACCATGTCCCGAAGCACCCAGGTCTCTTTTCTTCATCTCAACAATTTTGTGGAGGGTCAAGCTGTATCCTGCAATTTACTAAAAACGCTATTATTATTGTGTCGTAGCAATATTTCTCCTGAAGCTGAAATGATGGCTGGCTTTAATATAGAAACTCTGATAAAACTGTTATAAATCACTATTGGGGGTTGAGGAAAAAGACTAGATTCTGATTACTTGTGATTTCTGGTGTTTCTCAGAGAATTGCCTGGGACTTTTTGTGTCTCTTTCTGTCACTATCTTCAGTGATTTAAATTTGTTGGATTTGAAAGAAATTGGTAAGGACACTTGAAGATTATTCAGAAAGTTTGTTTCCAATCCTCTTATAGGAGATAAGTTCACAGTTGACCAGGAAGTAAAGTAAACTTTCTCACATTATCTTTTAAACATGATACACTATCTGCTGGATCAATTCTTACACACACACACACACACACACACACACACACACGCACACACACGCACGTGCACGCGCACGCGCACGCACACACAGTGCACGCGCACACACACGCACACGCGCACACAACACACACCGCGCGCGCACACACACACACACGCACACAGACACACACACACACACACACACACGCACACACACACACACACACACACACACACACGCACACACACACACACGCACACACGCACACACACGCGCACACACACACACACGCACACACGCACACACACACGCGCACACACACACACACACACGCACACGCACACACACACACACACCACACACACACACACACACACATTCACTCTAATTCACAACCAACCACAGAAAGCAGGTTTTTTTAAAAAGTGTTGTGTGTGACCTAGTTTTAACATTTTGAAGTTTTCTTTCCCTCATTTTTCTAGTGCAGAGAATGGTGTAAGCCATCACTAATTTGTATTGCTAGCTTGCAGTCTGAGTATACTTGGGAATCCTTTTGGGGCCTCCAAAGGGAGTCTGAAGCATGGCTATACTATTAACCAAATCATCCTTAAAGGAAAATGCATACAAATCATATTTTAAAGAGGAGAGAATTTTCTGTTTTAAAAACACTTTACTGAAGTGTGATCTACTAGTCAAGTTAGAATATTCTGGTTACCATAATCAGAAGCCTGTATTCCTCACTGCAGACACCTGGATCTTTAGATCTTTGTATATTCTCAACATTCAGATCAACAGAAGCACAAGATGCATGGGTAACATTTTTACATTTGCCAGTTTTAGGAAATATCATATTTCATTCTCATTGGATGGATCTGTCATAGTCTTTTAATCTATTCATCTGGGATGGGAATTAAAATAGTCCCCAGATGCTAAAACTGTAACTTAGATATTCTATAAAAACTCATGTAGAAATTTTTGCGTTACAACTTTATGTAGTTGGCTAAGCATGGAATCACTGACTCAGATGACAATTTTATGTACAATTTATTAAGAAATTCTCAGAGTATTTTCTGTATTAGCTCTACCATGTATATTCTACCCAGTATAAGAATTCCTTCACCAAAGCTTTCTCATTTACCCTGGCTCGGGCATACCACTCTTATGCATATTCAGGAAATAATTGGACGTGAGTGTTTATTTTAGCTCAGATAAAATACTGCCATATTTAGCAATAATAGCATTGCTAGTAAAACACAGATTATAGTTCTTTATAGACCCTACCTCATACTTTCGTGAGCTACTTTGGTGCTCTGTTGTGCTCACCATTGTAATCATCCACCTCACTCCAGTTGTTCCATATATATCTACCCTGGGCCTTTGTTACTCACTGCTGGTTTGAGTTGCTTATGAAAGCCTGTTCACATATTCTGATAAGTATGTAAACCTGGAAGTAGGAGACATTTGATACATTTATTTAACCTTGATCAAACCAGATGAATATTGTTGGATAAATGTTTATTTATTCCTGACTGGAGTGAACTATGCTATTACATTTTCGTTGATTCCTCAGAAGGTTCCTAATTGGTCTTTCAGATTCATGCAGATGGCAATGATTGACCATAAATAAAAATTATTAGTATGACCCATCCCTAATGTTCTATCAGTACAAAATAATTACAGTAGTAAATCAACACTGAAGAAAACATTTTCTTAGCCTTTATAACTCAGAGGTCCAAGTGTAGTTTGTGAAATATAGGAAGAACATCAGCATATTTTTCTTATCTTCTTCCACAGAGTCCTTCACTTCGTAATCCTTAGGAACCTTACCAACTTAAAGTTCTATATAATATTCCATGATTGCAATATATTTATAATATAAGGTATATAGTTATAATCTATAATCTATAATAATTTATTATTTAACTGTGTAATTTATAATAATATTTATATTTATTATATAAAATAAATGGATTTTTTTCAGCAAGCAAGCTGTAAAAAATACTGTGTGTACATTAGCATGAGCCAGTTCCTCCCATTTTTTACTTTGTTTAGATAAATCAGACTACTGTAAGTTTTGAATGTGTCCCAGAACATAAGAGTGTCTGTGCAAGTCCACACTGTGGTGAACACTGCCCAGAATCCTGGGGGTACAATTCACCAGAGCTGATGCTTTTAGAGGTGGTCAGAGTACATAAACGAGATGTGTGATGAGTCACACCACTCTCTCCAAAGTTATGGAGCATGAACATACTTTATGCTGCAGAGAATGATACTTCCCATTTAAAAAGCAGCCTTTGATGTCCAGCTAGACACTATAAGGTTGACTACCCGAGTGTGGTGTGTCAAATGAGTATAAGAATAAGTTGTTGAGCATACCTGGATAGTTTCAAATCTATATCATATGACTTTACAAGTATGATAGTTGTACTTAGTTCAATGCAATAGTTCCTTCAGGAATCATGTAAACATGTATAGAACATGTGGGAAGATGCATTATAGGTGGCTTAGACCCTATGTCACACATATTTGTTGCATCATGCCTCTATTATAAGGGCCACTGGGACTATTAAAGGATTCCTCATTATCAATTGATAGAAGTAGCAAATATCAGGTCTGATTGGCAACTTATTTGTAAAAAATTTTCCTGGTAGATAAAAAAAAAACAAAAACCCTGTTTTTGATTTGCATACAACATGTGAGTGACTTTGAAGGACAATAACTAAGATGAATCTATCAGGAACTAACTCTAAGTAGTTTACTTTTTTCCTAGTTATGAGAACAATCAACAGAAGATGTGGATGTCACAGGTGCTAAAATATTAGCAATAGCCTTGATACTTGGTTAGCATTCTTGAAATAATTAGCCATGCAGACCAACAATAAATTTGGGGTAGAGACTGGCAGAGGGTCCATGTGTGTGGAAAGGAATACATAGATCTTTGTCACACACATTATACATTAGAAAACATTAATTACAGAGAAGTTTTTTCCAGGATCAGATTGGATAGGATAATAGAGGACTCATTTCCTGAGTTTTTTTGAATGGAATGATGAACATGATGGGAGCCATGATATGTCCATCGGTGTCCAAACTGTATCACTAGTGGAATGCAGCTTGAACTCCTATCTCACACCTCTTTGAAGTTCACCATCTAGTCACTGCAGAAATCCATATTATTCACTGGAATTTATGCTTTTTTTTTTAAAATGTAAATCCAAAGTGTCTCAGCAAAAATGACCTTCCAATGACTTCAAAATTTCTAAAGATTGTTATGGAATTCTGTGTAGCATTTAGATCTTTTGTATGTGAAAAAAGGGGCAACAATAGATAAATAATAAGACTCAATGATCCAATCATAGGGTACCATACAGAAGCAGCTGGTCCAGTAAAATGATTCAGTGGGCTTCTGCCCGGAGCCTGGTCCTTTGGCCTGGGGCAGACACTCAGTTGGTCTGCTGCTGTGGAAACACCGATCCTGAGACATCCTAGAGGACCTACTGCATTCAGAGAAGAGGGTAAGACACCTTGCCCACTACCCCACTCCCCAGAGTTATAACTGGGAGCCAGGTGGGGGTTAAGGAACTAGCAGGCACTCAAAGCCCACCCCTCTAGAATACCACCTCCCTTCTGCCCGGAGCCTGGTCATTTTGCCTGGGGCAGACACTTAGCTGGTCTGCTCCTGTGGAAACACCTGATCCTGAGACATCCTAGAGGACCTATTGCATCCAGAGAAGAGGGAGCTTAGGATCACAGGAACACAGAGTCATCTGGAATCTGAGGAGTTCTGACACAAGCAAGATAACTGGAAAGACAGACTCCAGTCAGACACAGTGAACACAGGTAACACTAGAGTCAACCAGATGGTGAAAGGCAAGCACAAGAACACAAGCAACAGAAACCAAAGTTACCTGACATCATCAGAACCCAGTTCTCCCACCATAGCTGCCCTGGATACCCACACAGGAAAAACAGGATTCAGAATTAAAATCACTTCTCATGATGATGATAGAGGATTTTAAGAAGGATATAAGTAACTCCCTTAAAGAAATACAGGAGAACACAGGTAAACAGGTAGAAGCCTTAAGAGGAAACACAAAATTCCTTTAAAGAATTGAAGAGAACACAGGTAAACAGGTAGAAGCCCTTAAAGAGGAAACACAAAATCCCTTAAAGAATTGTAAGAAAAACAACCAAACAGGTGAAGGAATTGAACAAAACCATCCAGGATCTAAAACTGGAAATAGAAACAATAAAGAAATCTCAAAGGGAGACTACTCTGGAGATAGAAAATGTAGGAAAGAGATCAGGAGTCATAGACTCAAGCATCACCAACAGAATACAAGAGATAGAAGAGAGAATCTCATTCGCAGAAGATACCATGGAAAACATTGACACAACAGTCAAAGAAAATGCAAAATGCAAAAAGCTCCAACCCAGAACATCCAGGAAATCCAAGACACAATGAGAAGACCAAACCTAAGGATAATAGGTATAGATGAGAGTGAAGATTCCCAATTTAAAGGGCCAGTAAATATCAACAAAATTATAGAGGACCAACCTAAAGAACGAGATGCCCATAAACATACAAGAAGCCTATAGAACACCAAACAGACTAGACCAGAAAAGAAATACCTCCCGTCACATAATAATCAAAACATCAAATGCACAAAACAAAGAAAAAATACTAAAAGCAGTAAGGAAAAAAGTCAAGTAACATATAAAGACAGACCTATAAGAATTACACCAGACTTTTCACCAGATACTATAAAAACCAGAAGATCTTGGTCTGATATCATACAGACCCTAAGGGAACACAAATGCCAACCCAGACTGCTATACCCAGCAAAACTCTCAATCACTATAGATGGAGAAACCAAGATATTCCATGACAAAACCAAATTTGCACAATATCTTCCCACAAACCCAGCACTTCAAAGGATAATTGATGGAAAACGCCAACACAAGGAAGGAAACTACGACCTAGAAAAAGCATGGAAGTAATCTTCCAACAACCCCAAAAAAAGATAGCTACACAAACATAATTCCACCTCTAATAACAAAAATAATAGGAAACAACAATCATTTTTCCTTAATATCTCTTAACATCAATGGACTCAATTCTCCAATAAAAAACGTAGATTATCAGACTGGATACATAAACAGGACCCAGAATGTTGCTGCATACAAAAAAACGCACCTCAGTGACAAAGACAGCCATTACCTCCGAGTAAAAGGCTGGAAAACAGTTTTCGAAGCAAATGGTCCCAAGAAACAAGCTGGAGTAGCCATTCTAATATCAAAGAAAATCAACTTTCAACCAAAAGTAATCAAAAAAGATAAGGACACTTCATACTCATCAAAGGAAAAATCTACCAAGATGAACTCTCAATTCTGAACATCTATGCTCCAAATGCAAGGGCACCCACATACATAAAAGAAACTTTACTAAAGCTCAAAGCACACATTGCACCTCACACAATAATAGTGGGGGATTTTAACACCCTGCTTCTCCAATGGACAGATCATGGAAACAGAAGCTAAACAAAGACACATTGAAATTAACAGAGGTATGAACCAAATGGATTTAACAGATATCTATAGAACATTTCATCCTAAAGCAAAAGAATATACCTTCTTTCAGCACCTCATGGTACCTTATCCAAAACAGACCATATAATTGGTCACAAAACAGTCCTCAACGATACAAAAAGATTGAAATAATCCCTTGCATCCTATCAGACCACCATGGACTAAGGCTGGTCTTTAATAATGACAGAACCAAGGGAAAACCCACATCCAAATGTGGAAACTGAACAATGCTCTACTCAATGATGACTCTGTCAAGGGAGAAATAAAGAAAGAAATTAAAGACCTCCTAGAATTTAAAGAAAATGAGGAAACATCATACCAGAACTTGTGGGACTCCATGAAAGCAGTGCTAAGAGGAAAACTCATAGCTCTAAGTGCCTACAAAAAGAAATTGGAGAGAGCACACATTAAACTTGACAGCACACCTGAAAGCTCTAGAACAAAAAGAAGCAAATACACCCAAGAGGAGTAGGCTCAGGAAATAATCAAACTCAGGGCTGAAATCAACCAAATAGAAACAGAAAGAACTATACAAAATATCAACAAAACCAGGAGTTGGTTCTTTGAGAAAATCAACAAGATAGATAAACCTTAGCCAGATTAACCAGAGGGCACAGAGACAGTATCCAAATTAATAAAATCAGATCTGAAAAGGGAGACATAACAACAGAAACTGAGGAAATTCAAAAAATCATCAGATCCTACTACAAAGGCCTATACTCAACAAAACTGGAAAATCTGGATGAAATGACAATTTTCTAGACAGATACCAGGTACCAAGTTAAATGAGGAGCAAATAAACCATCTAAACAGTCCCATAAGCCCTAAAGAAATAGCAGCAGTCATTAAAAGTCTCCCCACCAAAAAAAAGCCCAGGACCAGATGGTTTTAGTGCAGAATTCTATCAGACCTTCAAGGAAGACCTAATACCAATTCTCTTCAAACTATTCCACAAAATAGAAACAGAAGGAACACTACCCAATTCATTCTATGAAGCTACAATCACACTCATAGCTAAATCTCACAAAGATCCCAACAAAGAAAGAGAACTTCAGACCAATCTCTCTTATGAATATGATGCAAAAATACTCATAAAATTCTAGCAAACCAAATCCAAGAACACATCAAAACAATCATCCATCATGATCAAGTGGGCTTATTATCCCATATAAACACAAACTCAAAGGAAAAAAAAAAAAACACAAAATCACCTCACTAGATGCTGCGAAAGCATTTGACAAAATTCAGTATCCCTTCATGGTAAAAGTCTTGGAAAGTCAGGAATTCAAGGCCCATACCCAAACACAGTAAAAACAATATACAGAAAACCAGTAGCCAACATCAAACTAAATGGAGAGAAACTTGAAGCAATCCCACTAATATCAGGGACTAGACAAGGCTGCCCACTCTCTCCCTACCTATTCAATATAGTACTGGAAGTCCTGGCAAGAGCAATTAGACAACAAAAAGAAGTCAAAGGAGTACAAATAGGAAAGGAAGAAATCAAAATATCACTATTTGCAGATTATATGATAGTATACTTAAGTGACCCCAGAACTTCCACCAGAGAACTCCTAAACCTGATAAACAACTTCAGCAAGGTGGCGGTTATAAAATCAACTCCAACAAATCAGTAGCCTTCCTCTACATGAAAGATAAACAGGCTAAAAAAAATTAGGAAATGACACCCTTCACAATAGTCACAAATAATATAAAATACCTCGGGGTGAATCTAACCAAGCAAGTAAAAGATCTGTATATAAGAACTTCAAGTCTCTGAAGAAAGAAATTGAAGAAGATCTCAGGAGATGGAAAGGTCTTCCATGCTCATGGAGCGGCAGGATTAATATAGTAAAAATGACCATCTTGCCAAAAGCAATCTACAGATTCAATGCAATCCCATTAAAATACCAACTCAATTCTTTACAGAACTAGAAAGAGAAATTCTCAAATTTATTTGGAATAACCAAAAACCCAGGATAGCAAAAACCATTTTCAGCAATAAAAGAACTTCTGGAGGAATCACCATCCCTGACCCCAAGCTGTACTACAGAGCAATAGTGATAAAAACTGCCTGGTATTGGTACAGAGACAGGCAGGAAGATCAGTGGAATAGAGTTGAAGATGCAGAAATGAACCCACACACCTATGGTCATTTGATCTTTGACAAAGGAGCTAAAACCATCCAGTGGAACAAGGACAGTATTTTCAACAAATGATGCTGGCTCAACTGGAGGACAACATGCAGAAGAATGCAAATCGATCCACTCTTATCTCCTTGTACAAAGCTCAAGTCAAAGTGGATAAAGGACCTTCACATAAAACCAGACATACTGAAACTAATAGAAGAGAAGGTGGGGAAGACCCTCAAATACCTAGGCAAGGGGAAAAGTTCCTGAAAAGAACACCAAGGGTTTATGCTCTAAGATCAAAAATTGACAAATGGGACTTCATAAAATTGCAAAGTTTCTGTAAGGCAAAGGACACTGCCAATAGGACAAAACGGCAACCAACAGATTGGGAAAAGATCTTTACCAATCCCACATCCAATAGAGGACTAATATCCAATATATACAAAGAACTCAAGAAATTAAACTCTAGACAACCAAATAACCCTATTAAAAAATGGGGTACGGAGCTAAACAAAGAATTCTCAACTGAGGAAATGCGAATGGCCAAGAAGCACCTAAAGAAATGTTCAGCATCCTTAGTCATCAGGGAAATGCAAATCAAAACAACCCTGAGATTCCACCTCACACCAGTCAGAATGGCTAAGATCAAAAACTCAGGTGATAGTAGATGCTGGCGAGGATGTGGAGAAAGAGGAACACTCCTCCATTGTTGGTGGGATTGCAAGATGGTGCAACCACTATGGAAAACAGTCTAGTGGTTCCTCAGAAAATTGGACATATCACTCACTACCTGAGGACCCAGCTATACCACTCCTGGGCATATACCCAGAAGGTGTTCTAACACATAACAAGGACGTATGCTCCACTATGTTCATAGCAGCTTTATTTATAATAGCCAGAAACTGGAAAGAACCCAGATGTCCTTCAATAGAGGAATGGATACAGAAAATGTAGTACATTTACACAATGTTACTACTCAACTATTAAAACAATGAGTTCATGAAATTCTTAGGCAAATGGATGGAACTAGAAAATATCATCCTGAGTGAAGTAACGCAATCACAAAAGAACATACATGGTATTCACTCACTGATTATTGGATTTTAGCTCAGAAGCTTGAAATACCCAAGATTCAACTCACAGACCAAATAAAGCTCATGAAGAATGATGACCAAGTGAGTGTGTGTGTGGGGTTTCAGTCCTTCATAGAAGGAGTAACAAAATACTCAAGGGAGCAAATATGGAGACAAAGTACAGGACAGAAACAGAAGGAGGGGCCATCTGGAGACCATTCCACCTGGGTATCCTTCCCACATGCAGTCACCAAAGGTAGACGTTGATGTGGATATCAGGAAGTACATGCTGACAGAGCCTGATATAGCTGTCTCCTTAGAGGTCTGCAAGAGTCTGACATATTCAGAGGCAGATGCTCACATCTAACCATTAAACTGATCATGGGGCTCCCAATAGAGAAGATAGAGTGAAGACTGAAGGAGTTGAGAGGATTCGTGACACCATGAGGAAAGCAACAATACCAACCAACCAGAGCTCCCAGGGTCTAAACCACCAGCCTGGGAGCACTTAGGGAGGGACCCATGGCTCCAGCTATATATGCAAAGGAGCTATATATAAGTGGGGGAAGAGATCCTTGGTCCCATGAAGGCTGGACGTCCTGTGGGGTGTATTTGAGGGCGGGGAGGTGAGGTAAGGGGGAGGTGGTGTGGGGTACACAATCATAGAGGCAAGAGGAGGGGGAAAGGGATAGGGAGTTCCTGGGAGGGAGGGGGAAATGGGGTAAGGGAAAAATATCTGAAATGTAAACTAAAATTTTCCAATAAAAAAAAAGTTAAAGGAAAGATTCAGTGGTTGATTAAATACTTAATTAATATGCGAGGTCAAAAGAAATTCTGCAAGGTGGAAATGCAGTCTTCTATTGTGTTATATAACCCACATTTGGTGCCCTCTCCATACTCTATGAAATGAAGTAAATTTTCGCCTTTCTACCATCTTTTCCAGTGATACATCTTATAATTTTATCTTTTGTATTTCTTTAAGTTTAATTCTATTAGATTGGCAATTCTGATTAGTGGTGGGTGTTACACATTCGCTGAACTTGCAGATACAGTTATATTTTAGGGTAGCAATTATTATTCTACTATGCCCAAATTTGTACTTGGTGAGGTTTTGTTTGTTTTGTTTTGTTTTGGCTAAAGACAAAGGAAGTTAATCCTTACTAACAGACTACCTCAGGTTGGCTATTACATCTTGGCAGTAAAATACTTTTCCTTAGTAATTAGAAGATTCATAGAGTCCTTTTGAATGTTTTAATGAAGTATTGTTAATAATATAATAAAATGACAACTACCAAAGTCAAGAATAAAGCAATTATAGTTTGTCTTCTTACAAAGCATTGGTTGTGTTGTTGGCTAATGGTGAGGTGTGAAAACCAGTCCTATGGTGAAAACCAAGAAAAGAGCCACTGAACGTGATCAGTTTTAAGATATATTTGATTCTTCCTATCTCTGATAGACACTATGAACATACTAGCTTAAAGACTTTGTGTTATCCTGTGCTAAACACAGGCGTAGGCAGATTCAGATAGTGCAGTGCAAGGGACCAGACATGCTGACTACTTTTTAAATGCTTAGTTTAAATATTGCCTGCCCATCTGATTTCTCCTTTTATTGACAAAGTGACTAGCTACACTCAGGTGCAGCATAGTAGCTTTCCATCTTGACTATATAGACCATCTTACTTTTGTTTTCTACCTCAGGACTCTTGCTGTTTGGAATTCATTGAAGAGTAAAGTCACCCAATGCTGGCTCATGAACAAGTTTTGAAGTACAAGGAGATTGCCAGCACTCTAACTTCCTGGTCTCCCAGGAGACAGAATCCCAGGGGAACACTAGGCATATGCTGATTCACCGCCACACGTTTTGTTTCATGTTTTCTAGTTCCTTGACTTCTGTCCCTTGGGATTGCTTCAAGGGAACTATATTCCAAATTCTTGTTGTGTGAGTTAATTTCTATAGTTAATATAAAGGTCAGATATGGTTCACTTACTTTCAATTTTCTTCATTCATAAATCTTTGTCAGTGGCCAGAAGGTCTTCCTAAAACACAAAACAGATCAGTTGACATCAATACTCGTTACTTTGTGTTGAACTAAAATGATTTCATGTTTATTTATGGCTCATGTGACCCTGTCTGTTCACTGCTCGGAGAGTTTATGGAGAATAAGCGTGCAAGACCTTTAAACAACAAGGAAAGCATTGGGGTTATGGCCAGGTTAGAGTCCAAGCTGGGAAAGCTATTTTGAGATGAAGAAATGGAGCAATGTGAGAAGATGAAGAGTGATGATGTTTTTCTGTGATTTTAAACACTTAACGATATATATTAATTATATCAGAGAATCCCAATCAGTTGTATTCAGTTTACTTATTCATGTATTCACTGAGCTTACACTGAGGAAGGGACTTACTAATTGCTCTTCTTATCTCATGATACCTATATTAGGCATCTTTTTCTGTTCTTCAGAGGAGGATAGATTTAGTTATCTTACCTCCTTCAGATAGGGGCTTATTAAGAATCACACACCAATACTAGCATGCAGATGGGAGACAGGAGAATATAGCCAAAAAAAAAGTGTTCCTGGGAACAAGTATTAACATATGCTCTTCATTATTTGATAAGTACCACTGTGAGATACAACATTTGTGAACGAGGTAACTGGGTTGTAATTATTCTTTGGTTTTATTTTATAGTTCTATAAACTTGGGCAATTTTCTCAGTCTTTTCAAATCTTATTCTACTACTGCTGACTTGTGAAGTAAAGATGAACTAATTCTCCTTTACAAAATTAAGGTTTAAATAAGACAATATTTGCTTAATCCTAGAGAGACTTGAGGCCTCAGGAAGTGAGAGGCCTGGTGGGGAGGAGCATCCTCTCAGATACAGGGGGAGGAAGAATGCGATGAGGCACTTTGAGGGAAGGGGCAATGGCTGGATTGTAAATAAATAAAAAACTAAATAAATAAAAGAATATTTTTTTTGGCCTCTGAGATATTTGTTTATCTTTAAATATTCTTATTTTTAAAATTTTCTCAAACAATTAATAAATCAATACATTTTTCATTGAAATAGCCAATTGCTTTTCATTTTATAATGACATGTTTATAGCTATTAAATTTTTTAAAGCAGAGATCTTGAAAGGATTTAGAGACTATAACATTTATGTTTGCATTTCAACCTGTCCAGGGAGGGATTTGGTAGACATGGAGGACACTTAGAGAAACACTAGGGAAACGTGGAAGGCAAATGTGAAGAATCCACATTTTGTTAGGTTCTTCAAGGAGAAATAATCATAAAATTGTGCATCATGACAGAGTTTGAAAATCCAATGAAGAATAAAATGTATTCCCCTCATACATGTATATGGAGTGAGGACATTGTTGAGCACTGTGGAGAAAACTGGCTGAAGATTTCCTCCTTTCTTATTCTCCATTGATTTCACTGGCTCTTCACCAGGAAACTTCTAATGCTACAGAGTTTCAAGTAATAATTCGCGGACAGAGAACAGGAAGTAGGGTCTCTAGGTCTTAAAGTAGATCCTATGAAGTTCATGTAGAAAAGTTAGCACAGCTAAGCAGGGTAGAAGAAGCAAATCAGGAATTTTGACTTTCAGTGGAGGTTATCTTTCGTCGTAGGAGGAGAATTTTCTGACCTATCATCTTCCGGGAAGCATGGAAATGGCTGATGGTAGATGGAAATACTGAGAACTGCAGTATGAATAACTGGATCAAGACGCAAAGGGTCACGTTAACTAAAAATTTATATTATCACTATAACTAATTGCAAGACAGGTGAGTCATGGAATGAAGGGGTGCATGACAAGTAACTCTTTTATTCATTTTGTTTATTTGGTATTTTTTTTTTTTTGTTATTTTAGAAGAGAATTGTTGAACCAGCTGAATTTTTCACAGAAGTGTATACATCTGTGAGGTAAGTTATCATTCAGAATGTCATCCACGTGACAGTATGATTGATGTCCTTATACTCAGGTTTGGAAACTACTTAATAAATGTGGTGAGAGGAGCTGAAAACTTTTTCTTTTCTGAAGTTTAGAGCTGTCAAATAGTGTGGAGGTTTGTTTAGGGCAATGAAGTTTGAAACAGGCATTCTTCAACTTTAGCAAGCCTGGCTTGTATGTAATTAGTCTTTTCTATCAAACTTCACACTTTGTCGGCTGATGAAATCAGAAACAGCGTACTCACAGAGGTAAGGATGACGTTAATTTTCTGGAAATGAGG
Organism: Mastomys natalensis; assembly: GCA_021653895.1. NCBI lineage: Eukaryota > Metazoa > Chordata > Mammalia > Rodentia > Muridae > Mastomys > Mastomys natalensis. Next base: position 454,333 of record JAJTUV010001821.1, on the reverse strand, counting down.
ATCCTTCTGAAGATGTAGCACCATTGGACAAAGGCAACAATGTGGTTTATGAGAGTGTTTAAAAGATGATTGACAGGCAAGCCATGATTGTCGACTCAGTGATTGTGAATATGATCTTAATGGTTTAGACTTCAGTTAGGCTAAAAACAGGTACAGGCTTTTCAGTGTTGAGAGAAGGGTCTGATGAGCTCATTTCATATTCAGTAGTGGAACAATGAAAAACTAAAAACTGTAAAAAGACTCTTTTCAGTGAGAGTGAAACAATGGCTTATAACGATGTCTACAGATTCCTTGAAAGGTATTCATTTTAATTTAAGGATATCTTTGAACTGAACTCCTGGTCTGGCGTTTCTATATTTATATGGAAGTGATTAAAATTGTATAATACATTTCCTATATTTTTGACTTGACAATCCAGGAACTATGCTTTTTTTTTTTTTTTTTTTTTTTTTTTTTTTAAAAAAGACTGAAATTTATAATTTAGGACCAGGAAGAACTTTTTAGCTCATTTAAAATTTTCTTTTTAAAGATGTAGAAAAGTGGCATTTTGAGATCTATGAAACCATGAGATTACTAAAGTCCCTATTGTTTATATAAGCTTAGGATTTGTTTTTATACATATAATAAAGTAGTGATTTAATTTAAAAATCATAAAAAAACTTATAAACAAATACTAAATACTATTTTGTTTGTATCCTGAATTTTCACTGACATTCTCTGGTTAAATAGACATTTCTTGACTTATCACTGAGTTGGTCTCATTAAACTCATTTATGTTGGAAATCTGTGAATTGAAGACGCATTACACACAGATAAAATCACCAAACATCCTATAAAATGCTGTGATGAAGGTGTGATTTTCCCCCGATCATTCAAGTATTAGAAGGTTGTTTTCTAAAACGGCAGCATGAGAAACTGTAGAAATCTTAATATACGGGACTGAGGAGGAGATGCTTATGCTAACTGATAGCATGTCTTCAAAAGGGATTGTGGGATTTGCAGTCACTATGACTACTCCAAGATATGATCTCTTGTTTCAGTTTGAGGTGAGTACATAAGGGAGATCTCAAAGAGCCTGGTAGTGCTGGCATCATATCTCTGAACCTCTTGAACTGTGAGCTAAATAAATCTCTCTGCTTCATAAGGATCCTTCCTCAGATACTTCAACTCAGTAATGGAAAAGATTAACAGAGAAACCCGGCACACTATGGGCCATGCTATTTATTTATACTCATGGTTATGTTACTGTGGCTCGATGCTACACCCCAGTACTGCAAGAAAGTATTCTAGTACATTCTGCTTGCTCAGGGAAAAAGTATGTATAGTTTTTACTGAATCTGCATGAATTTTGCACCATGTTTCAAGCTAAAAATATCTTAAGTTGAACTATCATAATTTGGAGAATATCTGTATTAAGATGTTAGTGCTGAGACGAATGAAACTGTGTCAAATCTCATCTGGATTTCTGCAAAAGCTGTGGACTAGATTTCATGCTTTGGTTTTTGAAGTATATAATTGCAGCAGACCTAAAGACTTCCTTATAAGATGTAAATCAGAGCTTATAACTTCCCAACCATTATAAGACACATTCATTACAATGCTACACAAGCCAATATACATCAAACGGCTATAAACTGAATTACAGCCATTCCTAAATTCATAGGTTGTTCTTCTAGACCCTAATATCTTGAAATGTTACTAGAAATAAGAGTCTTCAAAATAAAATTAAAATAAAATGAGTTGATTCAGATAAAACCAAATTCAACATGACTTCTAAGTAGAGGAAATTAAAACACAGACAGCTATGTCAGGAAGGTTATATATAACCAAGGAAAAGGCAGCATCCTACAATCCAGGAAGTTTGTGTCTTCTGAGGTCTTCCTTAATCTTATACTTAAATGTTTCCTTGATCTTAGACATTTTTAGCATCCATTCAAATACAGATAGATGGATGGATGATGGATGGATATAGAGGTAGAGAGATTGGAGATGACCTCTAGATTGATAGAACATTTGTACTGAGGAGGAGCTATTATAAATACAAGGAGTCAATCAATCAAGGGTCATGAAATACATGATCCTATTCAGAGAACCTAAGTGCTGTGTTCTTTAGTCTGTTTCCATTCTGTTCTATATATTTGTGCTTGCTATGCTAGATGAAGCAAACAAATAAAAGATACAGTATAATAGAACAATAGATAAGGAAGAAAGGATTATAAGAAGTTAAAGTATAGGCATATATATTCGTTTACTATTGCTGTTGTAACAAAGTAACATAAATTGGGTGGCTAAAACAAATGAAATCTATATATAGTTTCATTGCTGACCATGCTGCATTGGTTGAGCAATAGTGGGGTTCATGCCCAGGAGAGGCTAATACTCCTACCAGAAGATATTATGTATCTGTAGTTCTTTGTTTAGGGGTGAGTCCACTAACACTTTCCCCCTTCCACATTAATCTGCCCATTGATGTTGGTATTGTTCCAAACTTATTAATGCAACCATTTCTAGGAAAAATGGTGTGTATGTATGTGTATATGTATGTGTATGTATATGTATCATACTATTATAAATATATATGTATGTATATATGTATAAATTATATATATATATATATGTTATATATATTTTTTTTCCTTAGAAGAAGTTAAGCTACTTAGGCTAACAATGCTCTTTACAAGAGCCAGAGACTAAAAAAATCCGCAATACCAGGCACAAGATACATCCTTTGGAATATTAGGTCAGTATAGACAATGGATGTAGAGTTTGGTTGCCCCTCAGGCCTTGAGGATGGGCTCCTATTGTTGAAGATATCACACAAGATACAAGACTAAAATGATACAAGCTGGGTCTGACTTGAAAGCCTCTTCTCTGTAGTCTTAGTTTCCAGGCTTTTAGAAAATACTATGCAAGCTACCAGGGGAAGGAAGCAATACAATAATCTTTCCTATCGGTAACACTTATGAACCACAACATTGACTATAACATGTAATAATTGGCACTCATATATTAGTGGTATAATTGGATTTAAGGGTCACTCAATGGGAGGGAGATTATGTCTGCTTCTAGAGTAAGTAAGGCCATGGACATTTAAAAGTATTTACTATCACCACTTTGTTAGACAAGCATATTTATTTTTACTATATTCTAAACCTTATACTTCACCCACAGATAAATGCAGCTTCTACTGTACCAAAGGAGCTTCTCTTTACATCAAAGGGAGACTTACACACAGAAAACTACAGCTAGACAGAAACATAGAGATTAATAGTTGGATCACGGGGACCCCATCCCCAGTGGATGCATCTGTATTATAGCTTTTGTGTTTATGGTGCAGGGAACATCATGTAAAAGGGTGCAGAAAGATTGTAAGCGTCAAAATACCAAGACGTCCACAGTGAAACAGTTATTTTTGGAAATGGTTGCATGAGTAAGTTTGGAGCAATAGCAATATTGTTAGTTATATGGATTGTTAATTATGTTAAGTATTTGGACAGATTAATGTGGAAGGGGGAAATATTGTTAGTGGACCTACCCTTAAACAAGGAGCTATAGGTAACTAATGTCTTCTAGTAGGAGCTTTAGCCTCTCCTGGGTATGAGCCCCATTATTGGTCATCCAATGCAACATGGTGAACAATGAAACTATATACCCACAACAAAAGCAATGCTTTGTGACTGTTTAAAGAGATGGAAAGGTATAGGATGGGTTAGACAGATCTGAGTCTTGGCAAACCATTGAAAAGTCAGTTATAATTACTTACATATTAGAAAGGAGGAAATTATCTATTCCGATAGTGATAAGAATGATTGGTGGAGGACAGATCAATGAATGTGTAGAGAAGCAGAAATGATAAGACTTAGAAATTGACAAATGAGATTTTTGTGGTAAAATGGATGAGATATCTTATATAACCTTTTGCTATCTATCTTCTGAATTATTATAGCAATAGTGGCATCAATAAAGAGAGGAAAATCAGAAGGACCTTATCAGGGGACTATATCGAGTGTTAAATCCTGCTGAAACATCCAGTTATAGGTATTCAATATTGATTTTGAAATATACATTGGGCTTCAGAGGAAGGTTAGTGTGAGTAAAAATAGATTTTCATGTCAGCTGTATAAAAATAGCTTTGAAAGTTATAGAAAGGAGAATGTAGATGAAATTTCCAGAGACAATATATAGTAGGGAGCAGAGGTTAAATACTCCCCAAATGAGAGTATTGGAGGAAGAAGGGAAATCAGAAAAGGAACTACAGAAGTTCAGAGAAAGATGGATGGACAGAATTTAGTATCTGTAGTTTGCATAGCTTTAAATATACAGTATAATGTAGGAGGAGACAACTTCATCAAGAGAAATGAGAGTTACTGAGATAATCATACATCTTATGGTGCCTTTATTTACTCGTAACTGATAGATACATCATTATCTATTATGATTAGCAGTAATAGTAAAGACCATTATATAGTTGTACTTTTCGAAACTGAAGTGATATCAACTTCCACTATAGAGGTTTTCTGGAGCTTTGCCCCCTGCCCATCAAGAGGGGTTTACATTTCCACCTTTTGAATCTACATTCTTCCTGCATATTATGCTGTGTGCTTTCTCTTTAGGAACTTTAAAGAAATCAGTCCATTTGCTTTCCATGTCTCATAGATTCGCCTCAACTTAAGGTGGAGTTAAGGTCCTATAAACACAATGTAATTTGTAAATATTATAATTGTGATAGGGTACTTAATATAGTTATTTAAATAAACATTGTAGCTTAATACCACATATGCTGTAAAATATGTGTTGTTCACTCTTGAGATTGATCATATGACTATTGGGAAATTATAAATCATGGCTAATGCCAAGTATCACAAGAGACTGTTGGAAAAAGATTGTTATTCAAAATTCAAAGTGCACTTTTAACTAAGCATGTATCAATTTGCCTGCTATCCTAAAACCCCAGGCCACCCAAAATGTAGATCATGACATTATAAATTTGTGACTATATTTTAAATATTAGCTTTGAAGTCTTTATTATGCTTTTCTCTTCCTCAGGGGTAGACATGAATCAGAAGAGAAATACAGAAGAGAAGGACAAAGTGAAAGACAGTTATACTGGCTTCTTGTGATAACTCATTCTGTTCACCAATCAAGTTTATCTTCTTTATCTATAACACTGAAACATTGATATTTGCCTCCATAAGTTGCCTGCAAATTAATTATGGTAGCATATATGGTTGCTTATAAAAGTCTGGTAAATATAAGAACTCAACAGCAGTTAGCTGGTCTTATTATTGTTGTTGAACCTTAAGCCACACAATAAACATTTATGAAAAGCTCCTTTTAAAAACTATGTTCTAACCACAGAGATCTGAGCATCCATCTTTATTTCTCTTTGTGTCTGTTGCTGGTGCTACTCTCCTTAATTCCATTCTCTGTATACAGCCAGTTAAAACCCTCCATTCAAATCCCTTTTCAGCATTGTTTATTGCTTCATTTGAAAGTAATAGGGAATATAAATAGTTACAAAAGGCTACCCTCTATTCCTGAGGGAAGAGAGAAGTAGTTATAATTATGCAGAAAAGGAGGTAAAAATTATAACCTGTAAGCTACTTTATTATGCTGTACAGAATATTCCTCGCAGTATTAGTAAAAGAGCTATAAGCTTTAGGAGACCTGCAAAATGTAGCAATGAATGCAGTGCTGGTAAGGAGACTAAGTCATTATAATGCAGGAAAATGCCTGTGTTTCATTAAATCCACAGGGAACTGGCACTGGGCTAGACTTGTGGGAATCAATAGATCATGTTCTTCATCTTACAAGAACAGTGATACCAAAACGACTCAGATTTATATACATCATAAATAGCAGTATTGGACTTTGGCTGCTCCTTCCCCGCCCTTTCTCTTGTTTCCTCCTGGAGTTAAACTTCTTATGTTAGAATTTATGAGATAGTAAAAAGTTAGTGAAGGGGAATCAACTGAGGCCAACTGCTAGGTGGGGAAAAAAATCAAGTTCTCACGTTTAGACTTCCCATCCTCATATCATTTAATAAATATTAGAGGAGTGATATTAGCAAGTGTTTACAATGGCAATTCATTTTCATGGCTGTGGCTCATTGACCGAAGCAAAGAAATTAATAGCTTTATTTCATTTTATAGTATAAGCAGCACATTGTGTATAATATCCAAGCTGCTTGGATGATGGATGTGTTCATGGCGTCTCATGGCTTTGGATAACAAGTGCATATATCATACAACAAGAAGTAAAGCAGATCTGTTCTGAGCCGGGCTTGTCTCACTCCATTTTCATTATGGTGTTTTTTATTCACACACACTGCACAAGACATACATACTTGACTACTTGCCTACAATCTTACATATTTCAGACTCACATATATTGCTGTGTTGTAAGCCTGCTGGGATGGGCTCTCTACTTCATACTCTTTGAAATTGATCTGGTAGGAATGGCACAATATTTCAAACCGCCTCATTGCCATCCAGACATTAAAAGCATACTAAAAAAGCCTCTTTATGTTGACGATGTCTTAGTTATACAGATGTCCTCAATAACAGTAGGAGCCTTAACATGTTTCTGAGCTCTGGTGACCACACGTATTTTTACTTTATTTTTTATTAAATTCAGCTGGAATTCTCTGTAAGTTCATGAGCACAGTGAACTTCAGGGATAATACCATCACATGTTTCATTTATAGCTTTCCAAGATTCTTCTATTTTCATGAAATTTCTGGTATGAAGCTGAAAGCAATGTTTTTCTTTCTTTTCTTTTTTTTTTAAAGTCAAGATGCCTGGACAGGGGTCCTGCATCTTTTTCCTGGGAGGCAGTTATAGTATTAAAAAGAAAACACAAGAACCTGGAGGTAGTTGTTTTTTGTGCTCTAACCTTCTAATTAGACAATTTCCTGCAAGGCGAGTGGCTGGTATTTCAAACCACACTCATAAATCTATGGCTTAATAACGTGTGAGTCAGAACAGTATATACAATAATCGCCACTGCTGATCCATTTGTCTCTCTTTGCACAGAATATTAATTCTGCACCCGTTGTCCCCCCCAAGAATATAAGACAGATTGGACTTTTATAAAATTCTGTCCCCTCAAACTCTGGTTGCTAATATATTCCTGTTGCCACTCATCTTTTGGTAATTTCCTGGCGGATAACTATTGCTTTTATAATTTAAAATACTCTTGAAAAGTAGTTGCTACGTTCTGGCAAAAGTTGTTATTACTGGTAATTGCCTGCATAATGAGTTACAAGTACTAGAGGGTTCCCAGCTGAGAGCAAGAGTGATCATTAACTCACCTATCAGCAAAACACGGATTTCTGGGCTTTCAGTCTTATGGTGAACGCTCGTCTTTTTAAATCACTCTGCTTTCTTCCGTCAGGTTCACAGGTACCTGCTTTCACACATTTAACGCTTTGTCTGTGGGACATTTGAGGGCTTTGAAAACCCGTCTTTATTAATTCAGAGGCAAGGAACAGAGGGAATTATTTGTGTATCTGGCTTAAAAAATAAACTAAGATGGTTGTTGAGTGACATATGGAACACTTTAGAGTGACAACTTCTCATTCAGACTGACTGTGGGATAATTCCATACGCTGACACAGGAGCTACTAACTTGCTGTTCTAGTTTTTCAGCCTAGACAACTTTCTCTACACTTGAAAAATGAAGATTGTAAATTAGTACTTTTAACCAACCAATACATTTTCCTAGTGTTCATACTGGTACACTTTTATCCCATAAAGAGACACATTGGGTAGGTAATGATTCAATCTGAGCATTCAGGGGACTGAGGCAGGAGGATCACTAGATGTTCAAGGCCGCTGTGAGTCATATAATGAGTTCCAAATCCTGGCTTGACATCCTGTCTTAACCACGCCCCCCAAGTCTGTCAGTCTGAAAAGGGATTTCATTTGGAAACTGATAAGGTTGAGAAAAGTTTTCTTGAGATACTTCTTACAGAAAAGAGCTTTTGAAAAAGTATGTTACAGTGGGTCAGAGAGGAGATTGGTAAGTTCTCTCCTTGACCAAACTTTTAGCCAAGCTTTTCTGAAATTTTTGCTTCATTATGATACACTGATTTTAGGCTTCTACGTGACTCTCTGCATTTCCCAGTTTTAGCAAGAATCCTGCTAAGAAGTTTAGTCAGAATCTTCTATCCATAATATTTATTTGGTCTTTTCATTAAAGGTGCTGTCTGATATCCCTGGCCCCATGGAGTAGAGAAGGAGCTCAGGAGACCTTACTCCTTGCTGAAGGTTATTGACATTTTGTTGGCTCTATAGGGCAGGGAGATTCAGTTTTCTTTATGGATGTGGGCCCCTGGTAGGTTTCTCATACTCCAGTAGATGACCCCACAACTGTGAGTTTATAGGAAGCAAAAACTGAACAGAGACGTTCATAAAAGAAACCCCAGCAAAACACAACAGCAAGGACACAAAATTGGGAGGATTTTGGGGTGGGAATGAGTTGGGTTAAGGGGATAATTTGGAGATCAATATGATCAAAATACATTGTATGAATATAACAAATTCTGGAATAATTCATGAAAAATCTTACATAAAAAGAATTCTGCTAAGTTAGGTGAGTGAGAATTCGTTTTTATTCTGGTTTCCTCTTAACCATTCTATGACCTGCATGTTGCCTTTTCTCTGTAAATTTCCACTCCTAAATATGCACATTCATCACAAACCTCTGTTGTAGCTCTCTCTGTCCTACAACTGGTATGAAATACTTTCATCAGTAAAGGCTTCCTGGCGGCAGATCCCGGGAGGCAGCTTTGCACCCAACCTCACAAACCCGTGGAAGTGGGGCTCCCAGGAGCTCTAACCCAGGCAGTATCTCAGGTAAAAATGGATCACCCATGATGTCTGCTGGTAGAAGTTCTAATCCTGATGCTGGCCTCTGGACTTATACTACTCAGATCTTCGATGGGTCATTGACAAGGACATCAAACAACTAGAGACTGACCATCACTAATCTGAAGAAATCCCTTTGTTTCGCTTTCTGAAATGATCTCCAAAAATTGCAAAGGGCTTTATTGGACTTGATTTACACTTTTTACAATACAAAAGACTGTGTACAGCTCTTGACTGTGTACAGCCCTTAAAGAAGAATGTTGCTTTTACATAGACAAGACAGGGATGGTTAAAGAGAACATGAAAAAGGTCAGAGAAGACCCTGAGAAAAGACAGAGAGAGAAAGAGAAAGATGAGAGCTGGTACAAGAATTGGTTTTCAACCTCTCCATGGTTGTCAACCCTACTTCCTCCCATCTTGGGACTATTAATTGGGTTTTTTTTTGTTGATTTCTTTTGGTCCCTGGGGCTTAAATAGGCTGACTAAGTTTTTTGAATACAACAGATAGATAATTTGGTAGCAAAACCTATTCATGTACATTATCATAAGTTAGCTATGGAGGACCACGAGACTCAAGATGAGTTGTTACTCTATCCAGGGTGTTCCCAAAACCCATCTCCACCCAACCTAAAAAGGGGGATTTCCCACCCCTAGACCAAGCAGAGAAGGGGCCACCAGAACTCCTCTGACTGGCGATCTGAATTCTTGCTTAGCTGCAAAGCTAAGCACTGAAAGGGAATATAAATAAAAACTAAAAATAATTCTCTGGGTTTCCCTGAGGGACAAGCCTGACTGCATAGGGGTTGGTGTAAAAAGTATCCCTCTACAGGAAAAAGTCATCGGGATGGGTATGGACCCTCATGCCTCATGGACAACATGGGGATGGAGCCAATACAAGGTCCCCTTCAATTATTGGGGGGTCAGGCCTCTATCCCAGCTTTTGCAGATTGAATTGCCAAGTCCTTTCTATACTGGAGAAGGGAGGAGGATGTCAGGGGGCGCCTGATTATACACTGAAGGCCTAAATCAGCCACTAGATCTAAAATCAGCAATAGGCCTGTACATACATACATGCTAACACAAAGTCTTGAGTCTCTGTGGAAAAACACTGAATAGCAGGCTATAAAGCTATTGCAAACAGGCAGCTTTGGTGGAAATTTACCAGCCTGAGTAGTCATAGACCTTGTAAATAGGTAGTCTTGGTGGGATAGTACCAACTTAGATAAGGACAAGTGAATCATAGGCAGAGTCATAGTGACCTGTCCCCTGAACCTTCACCCAGGCGATACCCTGTTCTAAAAGATATCTGTACTCCCATGAACTAGCCTACGCTCTAGGTGTCATCCCCTTCCCCACATCCTGCCTTTTTTGTTTTATAACCCCTGTGTGAAATAAGTAAAAATTCGATTTGATAATCAAAAAAAAAAAAAAAAAAAAAAAAAAAAAAAAAAAAAAAGGTTTGAAAATTTTAAAAATAAAAAATGGTTATTTTTTTTTAGCTCTTTTTTGTTTTTTTTAAGACATTTTCCCCTTTTCTTCCCTTCTCCCAGCCCCTCCTGCCTCTTTCCCTAGTTCCCAGACCCAAAGGGCTCCTAAAATTCTATTTCAAAAAAAAAGAGCAGGCCTCCCGGGGGATATCAATAAAAACAAAAAAGCAATAAAAGTACAAAAAAGACTAGGAAACAAACCCTTATGTAAAGGGGTTGGATGAAGCAACCCGCAGGGAGGGGAAAAAAAAAAGGTTCCAGAGCGGGCCCAAGAGTCAAAAGATAGTGTTAGGAGCCTATACGAACCAGAAGCTACACAACCAAAACATTTTTATCCTTTGAAAAACTATGGAAATTTTGAGATGCAAAAATAGGGATTTTTAAAATTTACAAACAGACTACGAATTGTTCAAAGTAGTCACCTTCGAAGGCTGTTTTTTTTTTGGGTGGTGCATGACAGCCCAAAGGAGAGTAAAACCATTTTGGACCATGCTCTAAAACAAAATAAAATTGTGGGTTAAAGGACAGGACTTGTTTTTTTGCAGTTGCCTCCTGAGTGTTGTAATTTTATATCCACAAGGCGCTTTTAAAGGGAAAATAATTTCAATGTATCTTAACTAAAATGGTTCCCGTGACCTTTAAAAAATTAGGCATCTCCCCGTTTCACTTGGAATGTTTGGATAGTTTTTTTGTTTGTAACAGCCAATTTCTAGAGTTAAATTTTATTATTAAATTTTATCTGGAAATAAAAAAATCCTATCTTGGTTTAAATAAATTTAAACCTATTTAATCTGGTTACCCTTTCTAATTAAAAAAAATTATTCTCTTTTTTACCCTCTGTTGATTTATGAAGACAAGCAGCAGACTTTAAATGTGAGTTTTTAGGAAGCATAAAAGAAAGTTTCAAAACATTAAAAATGGCTGGGCTGGAAATGTAATACTGATCTACTTTACAACATTATTTTCCCCAGAAAAGTATTTTCCCATTTTGGTTTTGTCTAAAAAATAAAAATTAAAGATTTTTTTAAATTAATTTCCCTTTCCCAATGGAAAAAGGTTCCTTCTATACATATATTATTATTGGGGAAGAAACCAGTAAAATTGCTGTTTTTGGTGTTGAAAACCCGGAAAATAAAAAATTTACGATATGAGGGGAAATAGATTTCCCCCTCATCTATGCTTTGAAGGGCATAAATTTGGATGTGAATATAGTTAAATTGAGTTCTAAAACTATTAAAAATTTTATATTCAAGTCAATTCTATGGGGAAAATTAAGTATAGAAATTTTCAGGTATTAATGGTTTAATGAAAAATAAAAATTTAGAAAACTATTTACCCTTTGGCAATAGAAACAAAAAAAAAGATTTAAATTTCTAGGGCGGAGAGATAGTTCATCAGTTAAGATTTAAAAAATACTTGTGTTGGCGAGGAGTTAGGTTCAATTCCAAAACCCCATTTGGTGGCTCATGACTGTGCACTTCCATTCCAGGGTTTTTTAACTTCTTTTCTGCCTTTTCGGTGGATCCCAGGATATTTTTGTGGTGCATGGTTTTGTACTTTAAAATTGAAAAAAAATTAAAAATTAAAAAAAAAAACAATTTATTTTCCCAAATTTCATTGTATTTCCCAGGGTCCTGATATTGCTTTCACTTTTTTCAAAATTTCTATACTTTAATCCGGGTTTTCTTTCTAGTGCCCTAATTTTGTAGTCTTTCCATAAAAAATTCTTTTTTAAATTTTCTATAAATACTTTACAAAAAGCTACTATAAAAAGATCAATGTGAAACAGAAAGAGTTTACTCAGAAAATAAAATCTATGCTGAAATGATACTGATTTTCATAAGACAATTATGAATATCACTATAAAGTTTGCACCTGCTTTATTTGAAAATACATTAAGAATTTGAATAAATGCATTTATTGTAGATGCCCTAAATTTCAATAGGTTATACAAAACCCAAGAAAAATGGTTTTCCCCCAGGTATTTGCTTTTTTTTTATAAAGTCCTAACAGGGAAGGACAGGCAGTTTTATGCCTGGAAAGTAAAAATTTAAAGGGAAATTCAATAAGATAGTTCTTTTTGAATTTATATGTCCATGAGAAACAACTTCCATAAATAATGTGGGACATTTCCTTCCTTTGTTTAGGATATTTTTCAAACCATATTTTAGAAAAGATAAATTCTATTTGGGGTTTCCATGGGAAAAAGGGAAAAACTACAGTCAAATTTGGGTGATTATACCAGTGGCTGGTGCTAGGCAATTTTAATGAAAAGATGCTCTTTGGCTGGGGACTTCTTTTTTAATTTCCTCTATTGTGTGCAAATTTTCGGGGAAATCCCTTTCGTCTTCCCCTTTTCAGTTTCCTGGAAGCTTGAAACCCGATTTAGAAAACCACCAAAGAAAGCCTAGCCAGGAGTTGCCAAAATTCCCGAAAAAAAAGTGGTGGAAAATTCTGCCATGGAAATCTGAGCTCTCGGCGATTCCCCCCAAACCCCCTTTATTTCTCCCCAAAATTCAGTCATGTTTTTTCCCGGGAGTATACCAAGAAAAAATTTTTTGCTTTCTCTGAGCCTTTGATTTTTGGATAATTTCAAAAAAAGGGAAAATTTTTGCCCAAATCGTCATCTTAAATTTCTAAAAAAAAAAAAAAAAAAGGCAAAAACTCATAATATGTTTTTTTTTTTTAGTAAATCACTCCTCAACTTTTTCCCTTCAAAAAAAAAGTTTTGAAATTTAAACTTGGGTTTAGCCACATGAAATTTTATAACTTTTAGTATATTTTTTTGCTATTATTTTTTTAAAAAAGGGTAATTTTTATTTTAAATTTTAAAATGTAGTATCTTTGGGGACTAAAGGGGATAGTTGCCAAACTCTATAGTCTTATTTTTCATTTTCTCATTGTCTCCAGTAAGCTTTATTTGAATATGACATAATTTCTTCAACCTGCCGGGGAAATTTTTTTCTTTTCCCCTTCAAACCTACTCCAAGATGACTTCAAAAGCACCTTTTCCTGTCTAAATTTTCCCAGTTAACCCATCCCCCTGTATTTACTGTCCCCAAAATTGGGGGTAAATTCCCCTCGACTTTTTTTCTTTTAATCTACTTGCTATATAGTAGAAAATTTCTTATCTAGAGGAACTTCAAAGCATATCTTGAGTTTTGACCTTGAAATACCTGTTTTCACTCCATGACAAACCTTTCGGGAAACAAGTTTTTAGTTATTTTTTAAAAGGGAATTTTTTTTATTATATTTGTATGTTATTGAGTAACTGTAGCTATCTCAGACAACAAAAGGAAGGAGGGATCGGTTTCCCCATTACAAAAGGGTTTTGGGGGAGTTCCCATGGGGGTTTTTGCTGGAAATTTGGGAATTTTCAGGAAATTTCGGGAAAAGAGCAGTCAGCACTCTTAACGGGTGAGCCATTTTTTTTTATGTTTTTTTTTGGGCTAAATTTCTTTACACTACTTTTAAAAATTGTTTTCCATTTCCCACTTCCTCTTAAAAATCCTGTAGGAAAAACACCCTCCTTTTTTCTCAATTTCATGTCTGTTTTTTTCTTTTTTTTTTTTTAAGAACTGCCCAAATTTGTATGGGTTATTGGCCCACCCATTTTGGGGCAGGGGAAAACAGGGGCTGAAAACAATAACAAAAAACAAACAAATAAACAGCAAAAAATTGACTTTCCTTCCCCCCAACACCCAGAACTGCCTAAACCTCTCAGAAGTGGAGTCTCATGGGCCAGCCTTTTGCATTTTCCCAATGTTGACTGGTTTTGTTTTTGTTAAGGCAACCACATTTCTTTTTTTGAATTTATGAGGGACCAATAGTCTTGTCATGTTAGAAGACACATTTTTGGAGCAGAAACTCGTAAAAATGAGTCCCATTTTCTTAAATTTTCTAGTTTTTTTCACCCCATATTTTTCCAAGAAAAGATTAGGGGAGGAGTGTAAGCTTTGAATCAGATGTCACTTAAACTGAGTCTCTATTTTAATTTATTTTTGTGCACTTTGGGCGGGTTTGGGAGGTCTGGGAAATTTAATTATTTTTTTTAACCCAAAATTGATACTTTTCAAAATTAACAAAATGAAAAAAATGCATTGATTTAAGGTTTTTAGAAAAAATTTATAAGAAGGCTTTCCCAGTTTTTAAGTTTCCTTACCAAAAATAAAGTAATAGTTTCGTCCCCCATGGCCAAAATGACTACCAAACCACAGGGTATTGGCCAGTCTAATACTAGACAGGGTTTTCCTTTTCAGTAATAATTTCATTTTTAACCTTAATTGGTTACTCCATACATCCAGGGCTACCATTGCAGGGGCTTAAAATTTTGAAAAAAAGGCAGGCAGTATTTTATATTTTGAAAGAATTAAGAGCGGGGTTTAAGAGGGATGATGATTTTTTCTCTACCAAAAAAAATCTTTAAAAGGCCTGGGGACGGGTAGGAAGAAGCTTTGGTTTCATATTTAGCTTAGGCATTACCTTTCTGGTTGTCAAAAAATGCCCTTAGTAATAGGGTCTTATGTCCCAAAAATTCTGACGATTAAAGATTTTTTTTCTTCTGAACTTTTTAAAGGGGTTTGATAAATTTTGTCCTAATTAATTTCCCTTCAATTGTCTTTCAAATGGACTATTTTAAAATAAAGAAGTTAAAAAGAATTGTTGTTTTTTTTGGTTTGCTGAAGCTGAACATATATCTTAGTTGGGAGTTTATTTTTATTTTTTTTTTTTTTTTTTTTTGCTAGTGACAAAAAAAAAAAACCCTGGGGTTGTTTATAAAATATGCATAAAGCGGTTTTGGTTTTGGATTTATTGGAAAAATCCAAAGCACTGGAGGGGGAGGAGTAAATAAATTTAAAAGGGATCAATTTTTGTTTTTTGGGGAATTTTCCCAGTTTAATTTTTAAGGGGGGCCTAGGATTTGAGTTTAAAGTCTAAAAATATTCCTTAATTCCCCCCTTTCTATTCCTGGTTTTTCAAGTTTTGTAGTCTCACCAACAATTGCTATCTCCGTGTCAGTTTCATCACTGTGCAAGGACCAGATAACGAAGTTTTGTATTGATGAGAGATTCTCTCTCTGTCTTCACGCATCTCTTGTGTCTGTTTTTTGGTTCCCCGATGTCTGGTAGCCACTGTGCCCACTGTCCTCTTACCCTGAAATGACCTCTTTCGATTGATGTAGATAAGATTTAGTGTCTCCATTAGACAAACAAATAATTCATTTTTAGAATCAATTGCTAATGTTGGGCTTTAGAGAATCCACTGATTTGTCTCTACATCTATATTCTTCGATCTAAAACAATTTGGTTCGTCAATGAGATCTTTGATGAGTTGACATTGATTTGTCTAAATATACCCATAATGTAAAAATTTTACAGAGATGTAATACGAATTTATTTATTAGATTTACTATAGTTTTTATTATTTTTTTCTCGTATTATTGAAAGCTGAGAATAAAAACAAGATTTAGATGGTAGAGGTGAGTGGTGTTAAGAGATGAATATTAATCATGTTAATGTATGTAGTGTTGTAGCATGGAAGAAGAAATACATAATAGCATAAAGTAAGTAAAACTGTTCTCTTTGAATGATTGAATGACATTCTATGGATGATCTATAAGAGATTTGATATGCTTTGCAAAGAGAAATGAGTCAATGTAGTCTCATCCCAAAGAGATACTAAATGTGTTCATAACTCAGAGATTCCATATATTGATTTGTGAGACAGATTCTGGCGTATAATTTATAAGGTACCTTGAAGCTTCACCATGTGGAAATTTGTATTAATCTGAAGTTAAAGTATTTAGAATTAAATCTGCTGTGTAGTATAGATATTAATTAAAAGCTGTGATAAGAGTAGTTTAGTACACATAGAGAAACGTTTGTTTATTAGATGTATGTAATATATAATACACAATACAATGGAAGTATATAAGATGACACATACTTATAGTAGAGAAGTAATTAAAATTGTTTGTCACCCTATATTCATTTAGAAAATTTATGATGTAAAATATCAAGAGAAGCATGTAGTGTAAGTCTTGAATGCATAATAAATGAGAGTTAACTTATCTAAGAGACTATTATATAAGCAAGATAGAGTGGTCCTTTATATCTGCCTCAGAGTAAATAAACCCCCTGATAGTTTTTTTATCATTACTGCTTAATTAATGTTGTTAGCATAGAATATCTGTCTGTGAAAGTAATATGAAACATCCATAGATCTATAGTGTCCAATGTACTAATTATAAAGACTCAAGATAGGATGTGATTGATTTATATAAATGTGTGTGTGGGATGTTGTTATTTATAAGAGATTAGAGAGCTATATCTAGATTATTGCTAGTAGAGTATGGTGAAAAAAACGTGTGTGTATGTAGTTATTAGATTTTTAGTGAGTGTTGGAATATAATGGAAATGAGTACTGATCTGTAAATGAAGTAGTTATAATATCTAATATCTATTTCTATATCTATCGTATTCTATCTATCAGTTCTAGATCTATCTATACAAGAATAGATTTCATAGAGTTAATAGAATAGTATGATATAGATTATATTGATATACTATGTGAATGAATTTTGATATTAATGTGTTGTCTAAAGTGTTGAGAAAATAGTTATTGCCTCATGTTTTCCTCCCCTCTAATTGTATGTCTAAAGAGATAGAGAGATGACCCCTTGCATCATGTGCACAAACCCCAAGGCGATTTTACAGAAGAATGAAATAATCTATTTTTTGTATTGAGATTGGTAGTTATGTTCTATGTGTAGAGTTGTAACTAAGTATTGCACTGTTAATGTTATTAGTGATAATTAATTATTTAAATGATTTGTGTTTGAATTGTGTGCTAGTGTAGTTACTATCCACCCACAATTCTAGGTTATGGATACCCTTATTGCTCTTTGTTTAACTATGAAGCATTTGGTCTTTATAGAGATGTGCTTTTCTTGAGAATAATTTCACTTAGACGAGGAGCAAATGTCTCAGAATTATCTTCTTTTTGAAGGCTGTCCATTTGTTATCCCATTGGTGTAGATCCATCCATTTACTTTGTGTGAATTTCATTGTGTATTTCTATGAATGAGAGCTTTTAATGTTGAATATTAAGATATGAGGGGCACTAGAGTTTGTGTTTTCACATTAGACAGATGCTCAATTTGACTATGATTTGTTGACACAGGAGAGTATAAAGTGTGTTTCTTAATCCAGAGACAATAGAGTGTTTCTGATAATGTTTGACAGATTGATTTCACATCTAGTGTTATAAAGAATAAAATAATCCTTATAATGTAGCTGCGTAGAATATTGAGCTAGAATTTGTTTGTCTGTCGCTGAAACAATAACGAGAAACAAAAATGAGGGAGTCACAGGATGGAATCTCTTTAATATAATATATGTATTGTCTTTATTTAATCATAATATACCTCCAGTTGATATTGAGAAAAATAATTATGTGTCATTGTAGAGGGTTGATTTGTTATTAGACTAGACTAACCTATATTGCAATCTGTAATTGTACATATGTTGTTGTGATCCTTGATTGAGTTAAAGCAAATAACTGTATTATTCCTATGTCATATAAGAATGTTGATAAATTAAATGTAAGCAGTTAAGTTGGTTTATATTTCTTGTGTTTGTTGTATCCTGAATGGCCTTATTTTCTTTATCAACTTCAAACAAATAGATGTTGTTGAGAAAAATGTTTGTCATCAAAATGCTAAGCAGGTTAAGCAGAAAGAAAATGATACAAGGAATCCAAATTGTGTTCTTTTTTATGATATGATAAGATATCCCACTGTGAACTGCAGAAACCAAGCGCCAAAGGACAGCCAATTAACCTACACAATCAAAGATGTTTTTCTATGTTAATATAGTGATTCTTGTATCTATGGAGAGTATCCTTTTGTCTTCTTTTTCAATTTCACATATTCTTTTTAATAGTTGTGTTAGGTTTTTCAATTTATGTTTATTATTTATTCTCCCCCAAAAAGTAGAAATAAAATATATAAAAAAATATGAAGAAAGAAACCACAGCATCAGCTGTATTTAGTTGTTGTTATATAAGAATAATTGATATAAAGAAGGATTTCGATGAGACAAAGGTAGATATAAAGTATTCGGGTCAGAGGGCTCCGGGAAAGTTAGTCATGGTCAAGTACATTAGAAATAAGAGTCTGGTGTGAAGAGGTATGATGTTTGTGTTTAGAAGCTGTTCTCTTGAGTGTTTAGTTTGCAGTAGATTTGTTATGTCCCTTGGGAGAAATGGTATATAATTTTTTTTTTTAGTGTGTTATAGAGGTAAGGATGTGTGAGAGGTAACTAGATGATTAAATCCCTTTTGTAGGAGTTGTTTGACTGTGTAGCAGCTAGTTTCTTAGTAGCTTTGTTGACCTGATGAAAACAGATTCTCGTATGTTGAGTTCTTGAGTTGGCGAGTGACATTATGATTGTCGTCATTGTGTGTCTGATATTCTTATACATCTTTATTGTTCCATGTATATAAGTATACTTTTTTGTGTAGTCAATGAATTTTTTTTGTTTACCTAAACACACTTATAGTAAAGTGTGGATAAATATGTAATAAAACAAGCATGAAATCCACTGGGTGAAAGTCAGGCTAAATTTTTTGACCTGTCATTTTACTAGATAGTTAGTCATGACAGCGACGGCGAAAGAAGACATGATAAGTTATTTTATTTGGCCAAGTCATCAAATACTATGGTGTATCACTAGAGAGTAGGAAGTGGAGTGATTAATATTACTGTTCGAGGAAATGTATGTAGTTCTTGCATGAGCCTAATAGGTATTGTCCACAGTTAGAGGGATTTTATTACTGACGTGGGCCCAATTATAGTGTTTAAAAACCCCTTGTTACGAATATTTATGCATTTCCCTGTTTATTATATTCCGTATGTCGCAGTAATAGTAATATCTGAGAGGGATAAAGATATAGAAGTTCTAAACTCTGTATGGATGCATGGATGTAGGGAATGAAAAGATGCTGCTTAGCAGTCGGGGCTTAATATTTATTTATTAATTTTTTTTATTTAATAAAATTAGAACCATGGGATTTGATCAAGATAAGTGATTTCATAGGATGAAGAGAGTAGGAAATAGTATAAGATGAACTGTAGAGAGACAACTAAGTTATCCACCGCTTAGTGTAAAAAAGGCCAAGGTATATGTCAAGAAAATGTGTGATATCTTTGAGCAAATGAAAAGGTGGATATGTTGTGATGATGTGATGTCTCGTTCTGTGTTAATTGAACCTGACGTTTGTCTGTTCCTTATTTTACTATTTTGATGTTGGAGAGTATTTATGTCATGATATACATCCAAATACAAACATGTTGTCAATGCATGAATGCAGACATATATACATACCAGCAGTGGAGTTAGTAGGAGTGAAGCAGAGTATCACTGTGCTAGAATAGGGGCTTGTTTTTATCTTTCTGGAGTTTCGCTGCATTTCTTCATGAGAGAAGGTATTTGAGATTGCCTGAGTATTTATTGTGAGGAGTTAATCTATCTGATATGTAATTTTTATTGTGTGTAACTAGTTCGTGTTACAGTTGTGCGCAGTTCCAAGCGTTATACGCAACATGTTAGTTTTATTCTATGGATTCGTGTCATAGATCCCAACCTTCCAGTATTTTCTGAGGTTCTCTTCCCACATTGTGTTAGCTCCCTTCATACTGTTGTTATGATGATATTATATCTGACTATTACTAGTTTTGGCTTTATTTAGGTATACCACAGAGTTTAATTTAAGGCTCCCTGTGGGATGTCTGTAGAGTAGTGTCACATGTTACCATGGTGAGTCTGGATGGGCTCTGTGTGTTGTGAGATACTTAGATTTGACTATCCAGGAGAGTTGCTGGTCAGTGGTTAAAATGGAGGCAAGCGGGTGAAGAGTTCAAGTGGGGACTGATAGTGTGCAATGAAAATAAACTGAGCTGCTTGTAGTTTGTGAAAAGTCGATGTTGTGATGTTGTATATTGTGACAATTGAAAAAATTAGGAAAACACTTTTGGGATAGGTCATTCATAACGTAACATATGAGTGGGCTGTGAAAGGACAAGGGATACTGAGAAGAATGTCTTAGTCGAATGTGTAAGTATTGTGCTTATACATAATGTTGCCCTTCTTCATGATGTAAGCTTAGGTAGGCATTAAAAGGATGTCACTCGGTGTAGTTTTGGAAAAGTTGTCGAACTTCCTCAGGATAAGACTGAGTCGTCTCCTTAGTGTGTGCAATGACGTGGTGTCCTGTAGAAAGTGCCAGAATGTTAGCTATACCTTGTTGGTTTTTTTTAGGGTGAGTTTATGAGTAGTAACTGACAGGTGATTGCCGAGAATTGGGTAGTTTTATTAGTTTGTTATAAATTTAGTTTTCTGCCTAGGGAGATGCCAGTAAACATGAGTTAAGGGGATGTGAATTATGAACGATGAATGATATATGCCATCACAAGACTATTGCCAGTTCCCTTATATAATATGCTATGAATGTATATATAAAAAGTATCTAACAACGTGTGTGTTGTTTGTGTCAGAAGTTATAGTAGAGTAAAAGTTTGTGGATGTGCATAGGTTGTGCAGTGTGTAGAGTTAGATGTGTTTAAGCGTTAGGAGTTACTTTCAGTGTATATTTTGTGTGGGCATTAGATTGGTATTATTATTCCTAGAGAAATTTGATGAGGATTCTGATGATAATTATGTGAATGTGTATGTTGTCTCAGATATTGGCAAGACCATTTAGTCATTGTGAAGACGAAGATATTAGTCTTCTTAGATTGTTGAGAGTAGATGCTCAAATAGAGAGTTCCTAGATGTTTACATAGTAATGTGTGATTCTGTTTCCTCATTTAGAGTCAATATGTTGTTTATTTTTGCTTTGTGATGGTATAATTATAATGAAAATTGATGTGTTTGTTATGAAATGTTTTTTTGTGAAATTTCACTGTTGTGTATATTATAATCATTCAAAGATATTTATCCACATGTGTGACTTATGTGTAGTTTTAGAAACATATTAGAGAGATCAAATTATTCTGTTCTGAGACTTTATAAGTCTGAAGATACATGAATATTTTATTCGCTATTGACTGAGTATCTATGTTTAGAAAATGTTATGAGTGTATAAAAACTTCTCTTTATTGTCTTACAGAAATGCAATTTTAAAATATGTTTCTTTTTAGATCTTTTCTGTCTAGGAATTGCCTTTACTGCATGGATAACTTGTGAGGATTTCTCTTTGCAATCAGAAGAAAGATAGATCCGCATGTTTATCTAGTTATAGGAGGGGTACGGATGCAACTAAGACTTCTATTAATCATCAAAGTTTCATGAATGCTTAATGATACATGACCCAGTGCAGATAAAAACTCAACAGTTACCCATTGCATAACATCATTCTTGCAATCATAGCCATATCTTATTTATTTAAAAATATTACCATTAGATTTGGGGCGGAATATCTGAGAGTGCAGTTCCGTGCCTATATGTTGAATATGACTATAGCTAGTCCCGCTAGTGTTGGTTGTGAAAATTCTCTCCTTGATAATTTGTTGTTTCTAGTAGTGTGAAGATCAGCTGTGCCATTGTATCATAGGATAATTGTGTGTCTTGTGTAAAGGATAAGCAATAGGGGAGTTGAAAAATAGCCATTCCAAGATTCAACATAAATGGTAAGTGTAAATATGGCATCATATATTTCATATTATTAGAACTTGACCATAATTAGAGCGTTAATGAAACGCGGTTATTTAGATATTGTCTCTCTTTGAAGAGTTACAGATCGATATCACGTTTTAAGAGATGTTGTGACCTTGGGGTGAATCTATACCAATGTGTGGGGTGTTAGGTGGTAACTTGAAAGAAATATAGATGGTGAGTGTGTAATATGTAGAGTGTAGATTGAGTTGTTGTGTGAAATCTGATTAGTGCTGTATTATGACTTATCTGGATACAAAGTAGAGAGTTAGTATTAATTGTGTCCACTGTAAAGGTTCCTGGTGATGTGCTTACTTTTTTTCGCGAAATAATTATGTTGGTTAATGTGCTAGTAGTAAAGTTATAATGCCACCTATGAGAGCATCTTTGTCATTATATTGAAATCTTGATTCTTTAGACTATCCTTCTGCCGTTTTCAAGACAGCAAGGGTAATTTTGATATGTGTTTGAGATTCAATGATTCTGATGCTTTAGATACGCCGTTCGTCTTACAAAAACAAAAAGTAGGCTGAAGAAAGTTGAAATCGCCAAAGCATTTGTGTGTGTTTAATGCTAAGGAATGGAGTGTAGGAAATACAGAGATCAATTATGATAGAGACAGAAATGGACTCAGCTGATGTTATAACGCATAAGACACAGGAGTACTAATGTGTTAGTATATTAGCAGGGGTATTAAATTTATTATTTTAGTGTATTATGTCTATAGGATCCAGAGTTTTAAAAAGTTTGTTTCTTTTTTATTTGCATTTTTGTGTGTGTTCGTAGGTTTGAGGAGAAGGATAAATGATAAACTCCTCAATGTATCGAAGTGATCTTTATATGTATTTTTACTACAGGAAGAGTCGATCTGTTTAGTTCTTATAAAAGTGATGTTTTTGTTTACGTTGATTTTAAAGTGTCTCGTAATAGAGTCGTGTTGAACTGCATATGTTGCTTGATATTTTGAGTAAAATATGTGATGATAATATGGTAGATAAACGATATAATAGTGAAATTAGAAAAACGTATAATCGTTATTACAGGACGTTACTTAGATTCAGTGTGATGCTTGACATAATGTTATACAATGGTATGTTGTGATGTTTTTTTGGAGAAAAAGTTTAAGAGAAGTGTTGTTTATTTGTATAGAAATTAGGTGTGATGGAGTTTAGTGACCTACGTGAAAACGTGAGAATGAATCTGTCATGTCTGTTATATATTGGAAGCTTTTGTCGCTTTTGTTGTGATGATCAGAAGAAGTAGCCAACAGAAACAACTTGAAATGTAAGGAAATGATTGTGCCATTTGGTGTCACTCGTTTTCCAGATTGTGAGTGTCATTTGATGGAATAAGGTATAGTAAGAAGAGGACTGTGTTATATTGAATGGTTGTAGATAGAAGGTGGGGTTGGGGCGGGAGATGGTTTTTTGTGATGCGTTCGCTGTGATATGAGTGTGGTTGGTTTCCCCTTTAGTGGTAAACAGAGATAGGGAAGACGGTGTTAGGTGTAAGATTGGGCTGTGTATTATTCAGGGTTAAGAAGTACCAAGATCATGTGTGATAGACCCCATCAGGTGATCCCCTTCTTCGTGTTCTCTGCGTTTGTTGTTAACCCACACGTCTGAAATGATTCACAATAACCTCTCATGATATGCCACTAGTCAGCGTCGAGGGAAGATGATAGTGTTTCAAACAACATGCGTGTTGTGGGGTAGTGACTACAACTCAAAGCAGAAGTGTAAGATTCTGTGCCTGTCACCTGAAGTGTTAGGTTGATGGGGTAATTGGTCTGAATAAATAGTAGATGAAGTTCTTTTTATTGCTATCTAATTTGCTCTTTATTGCCAATGTCTCATAGTAACGCACCTCTCTATGTATAGTTTTTGTAGGTATTTGCTGTATCTCGCTAATATGTGAGAAATTGTGCAGAACAGTCGCTAACCCTCTGGAAGAGAAATTAGTGTATTTTGTTATATGATTCTTGAAGATCATTTGATGCTTAGTGCCTCATTATTTTGTTGAACACAACATACCAGACGCATCCTAACTAGTTGTCAAGGGAAATTAAAATAAACAAGGTATCATTAGTATCTAGGCTTCTATCTGTGTGGCTTCGAGTGCAGATCTCAGTGAAGTATTTACCTGTCTTGTGTCATTGTGAATTGACGTATGTATATAATATAAAAAGTGTTGCTTCTTTAGGTTGAGTTAGAGAAATTCAAAAATGTCTATGATCACATGTAGAGGACTCTAGATAAGTGTATTGAATTAATAGTGAGATCGAAGATATAGAAGCTATTCATTGTATAAAGGAGAGCATATGATGCTTGACTCATTTGTTTTATACTTTTAATTAGTATACGTATTTATACAATCATATGTTTAAGTGAGATGAATAATGCTTGCCTGACTTGGAAGGAAAGGAGAAGACTATTTGACCATATGAAGATGCACAGCTAACATGTGTGTGATTCATTAAAGAAGTTAATGTCAAGGAGCTCAGATGTTCTGCTAATCACATTAACTTTTTATCGAGTAGTGAAAGTAGCGAACTTATATATTTGTGACCTCAGAAGTCTCATGTGGAGAGGATGAGAGCAAGGCATCGGCACCGAACCTGCGGGGGATCTGGAGAGTTCAGTGAAAATAATTTTCAGATAAATCACCTGTCTGACGAAGCTTGTCGTAGAGGCGTCTAGAACAACTCTTAGATAAATTGATTGTGACTTAGAGAAGAGAGCGCCACTGTCTCCTCTTTGTGTCAGGCAACTCTTTTCTGATTACTTTTAGTGAAAGTGTTGCAGGTTTAAGAGGAAGTGAAATAAACTGAGGGTATAATGAGGAAGAGAGACGGAATAGAAGATGCCATGGCATTGTTTAAGGTGTGCATTATGTGAGTGGCTGTGTGTGTGGCTGTATTTAAAGGGAGTGGTAGTGGTTATGGGGTGTGTGTCTTTATGGAATGAGATCTATGTTTCCAAGTAAGGGCTTTCTGCGGTTAATTTCCATTCAGGATAAGCAGCTTTAGATCAAAGAGTTGTTATCTTAAACTACTGAAAGGTTAACGTGAAAGAAGTGCCTGAAAACCTGCTTTAGGGTAGATTGTCATGTTCTCATGCTGGAGTGATGTCGCCCATATCTATACTGTCTACATTTCCAAGTTCAGTTGGGATTCTCTGATACTAATGCATATGCTCACCCTCTTTTGTGTCTCTGTCCTTCTGCAGTTTCAAGTAAATGGAGGTCTCCGTAAAATCACCTTGGCGATAGTTGTTTTAAAGTATTTTTATGTCTTTTGATTTGTGCATTTGTTCGACTGTGCATGTCTTTTATTAAACTAGCCTAAATTGCTTGGGGTTTGTACTTAGTACTTATTGGTTACAACTTCTATTGTCTTTTCTTAAGTGTCTTTCTTTAACCTGTGGTGACTGTTGTGGACCTTTGTCTAGGAAGAGATGGCCAATTGTATGAAGAAGATTATCCAATAAATCGAAGAAATAGAACAAGTTCCCTGAGTGACCTGTGTGTTTGATTGACTTTGGCTGTTTCAATCTGGACTATGTCTTGATCGTAGTAATTTTTTTTCTTAATTATTATCTGGAATTGGGACAATTTTTCCTGTGATAGATAATCATGCACTGATAAATTTAGTGCAAACCATACGTCCATTTCAAGTCTATTTGCCCCATGACGAGAGTACGAATGATTCTTCACTGTCGTGCAGATATTGGAATGTGGCAGCACGCACGACGTTTCTTTCTGTGGACTTCCCTAATTTGCGCACCTAAGTACGCTATTCTTCCTTGGTTCATGCTTTTCCACTCATGAAGAGAATCGCAAAAGTATTCAATCACACAGAAGCAGAGACCAGAGGGAAGGGAATGGAGGCGATGCTTCTTGTTCAGTGGTGTGTGATGATTGTTTTTTTAATCTTCAGGATTATTCTTCTTAAACTGGTCAGAGGTTAGCAACATACTTTTCTGTCTGTCTTGTGAGGACGTTTTCAGACATGTGCTAAACAAGTGGGCAAAGTTTGTCTTGAGTGTGGCAGCCATGAACAATAGGCTTGGGGTTTGGGGTGGGTAGTAATGAGGAAAAGAAGCAACTGTAGACCCTATCTCTACTTTGGTGGCAATGTGGAGGTAAACAATTTGCTTTCCCACTTTTGTTTTCCTGTTTTTTCCCCTTTTAGTTAAGGTTGATGTTGATGATGATGATGATGATGATAATGAGGATGATTTTCATAGGGTATCATGTATCCCTAGCTGGTTTTGTGTTTATGGTGCAGGAACATCATGTAAAAGGGTGCAGAAAGATTGTAAGCGTCAAAATACCAAGACGTCCACAGTGAAACAGTTATTTTGGAAATGGTTGCATGAGTAAGTTTGGAGCAATAGCAATATTGTTAGTTATATGGATTGTTAATTATGTTAAGTATTTGGACAGATTAATGTGGAAGGGGGAAATATTGTTAGTGGACCTACCCTTAAACAAGGAGCTATAGGTAACTAATGTCTTCTAGTAGGAGCTTTAGCCTCTCCTGGGTATGAGCCCCATTATTGGTCATCCAATGCAACATGGTGAACAATGAAACTATATACCCACAACAAAAGCAATGCTTTGTGACTGTTTAAAGAGATGGAAAGGTATAGGATGGGTTAGACAGATCTGAGTCTTGGCAAACCATTGAAAAGTCAGTTATAATTACTTACATATTAGAAAGGAGGAAATTATCTATTCCGATAGTGATAAGAATGATTGGTGGAGGACAGATCAATGAATGTGTAGAGAAGCAGAAATGATAAGACTTAGAAATTGACAAATGAGATTTTTGTGGTAAAATGGATGAGATATCTTATATAACCTTTTGCTATCTATCTTCTGAATTATTATAGCAATAGTGGCATCAATAAAGAGAGGAAAATCAGAAGGACCTTATCAGGGACTATATCGAGTGTTAAATCCTGCTGAAACATCCAGTTATAGGTATTCAATATTGAGTTTGAAATATACATTGGGCTTCAGAGGAAGGTTAGTGTGAGTAAAAATAGATTTTCATGTCAGCTGTATAAAAATAGCTTTGAAAGTTATAGAAAGGAGAATGTAGATGAAATTTCCAGAGACAATATAATAGTAGGGAGCAGAGGTTAAATACTCCCCAAATGAGAGTATTGGAGGAAGAAGGGAAATCAGAAAAGGAACTACAGAAGTTCAGAGAAAGATGGATGGACAGAATTTAGTATCTGTAGTTTGCATAGCTTTAAATATACAGTATAATGTAGGAGGAGACAACTTCATCAAGAGAAATGAGAGTTACTGAGATAATCATACATCTTATGGTGCCTTTATTTACTCGTAACTGATAGATACATCATTATCTATTATGATTAGCAGTAATAGTAAAGACCATTATATAGTTGTACTTTTCGAAACTGAAGTGATATCAACTTCCACTATAGAGGTTTTCTGGAGCTTTGCCCCCTGCCCATCAAGAGGGGTTTACATTTCCACCTTTTGAATCTACATTCTTCCTGCATATTATGCTGTGTGCTTTCTCTTTAGGAACTTTAAAGAAATCAGTCCATTTGCTTTCCATGTCTCATAGATTCGCCTCAACTTAAGGTGGAGTTAAGGTCCTATAAACACAATGTAATTTGTAAATATTATAAGTTGTGATAGGGTACTTAATATAGTTATTTAAATAAACATTGTAGCTTAATACCACATATGCTGTAAAATATGTGTTGTTCACTCTTGAGATTGATCATATGACTATTGGGAAATTATAAATCATGGCTAATGCCAAGTATCACAAGAGACTGTTGGAAAAAGATTGTTATTCAAAATTCAAAGTGCACTTTTAACTAAGCATGTATCAATTTGCCTGCTATCCTAAAACCCCAGGCCACCCAAAATGTAGATCATGACATTATAAATTTGTGACTATATTTTAAATATTAGCTTTGAAGTCTTTATTATGCTTTTCTCTTCCTCAGGGGTAGACATGAATCAGAAGAGAAATACAGAAGAGAAGGACAAAGTGAAAGACAGTTATACTGGCTTCTTGTGATAACTCATTCTGTTCACCAATCAAGTTTATCTTCTTTATCTATAACACTGAAACATTGATATTTGCCTCCATAAGTTGCCTGCAAATTAATTATGGTAGCATATATGGTTGCTTATAAAAGTCTGGTAAATATAAGAACTCAACAGCAGTTAGCTGGTCTTATTATTGTTGTTGAACCTTAAGCCACACAAATAAACATTTATGAAAAGCTCCTTTTAAAAACTATGTTCTAACCACAGAGATCTGAGCATCCATCTTTATTTCTCTTTGTGTCTGTTGCTGGTGCTACTCTCCTTAATTCCATTCTCTGTATACAGCCAGTTAAAACCCTCCATTCAAATCCCTTTTCAGCATTGTTTATTGCTTCATTTGAAAGTAATAGGGAATATAAATAGTTACAAAAGGCTACCCTCTATTCCTGAGGGAAGAGAGAAGTATTATAATTATGCAGAAAAGGAGGTAAAAATTATAACCGTAAGCTACTTTATTATGCTGTACAGAATATTCCTCGCAGTATTAGTAAAAGAGCTATAAGCTTTAGGAGACCTGCAAAATGTAGCAATGAATGCAGTGCTGGTAAGGAGACTAAGTCATTATAATGCAGGAAAATGCCTGTGTTTCATTAAATCCACAGGGAACTGGCACTGGGCTAGACTTGTGGGAATCAATAGATCATGTTCTTCATCTTACAAGAACAGTATACCAAAACGACTCAGATTTATATACATCATAAATAGCAGTATTGGACTTTGGCTGCTCCTCCCCGCCCTTTCTCTTGTTTCCTCCTGGAGTTAAACTTCTTATGTTAGAATTTATGAGATAGTAAAAAGTTAGTGAAGGGGAATCAACTGAGGCCAACTGCTAGGTGGGAAAAAAAATCAAGTTCTCACGTTTAGACTTCCCATCCTCATATCATTTAATAAATATTAGAGGAGTGATATTAGCAAGTGTTTACAATGGCAATTCATTTTCATGGCTGTGGCTCATTGACCGAAGCAAAGAAATTAATAGCTTTATTTCATTTTATAGTATAAGCAGCACATTGTGTATAATATCCAAGCTGCTTGGATGATGGATGTGTTCATGGCGTCTCATGGCTTTGGATAACAAGTGCATATATCATACAACAAGAAGTAAAGCAGATCTGTTCTGAGCCGGGCTTGTCTCACTCCATTTTCATTATGGTGTTTTTTATTCACACACACTGCACAAGACATACATACTTGACTACTTGCCTACAATCTTACATATTTCAGACTCACATATATTGCTGTGTTGTAAGCCTGCTGGGATGGGCTCTCTACTTCATACTCTTTGAAATTGATCTGGTAGGAATGGCACAATATTTCAAACCGCCTCATTGCCATCCAGACATTAAAAGCATACTAAAAAGCCTCTTTATGTTGACGATGTCTTAGTTATACAGATGTCCTCAATAACAGTAGGAGCCTTAACATGTTTCTGAGCTCTGGGACCACACGTATTTTTACTTTATTTTTTTATTAAATTCAGCTGGAATTCTCTGTAAGTTCATGAGCACAGTGAACTTCAGGGATAATACCATCACATGTTTCATTTATAGCTTTCCAAGATTCTTCTATTTTCATGAAATTTCTGGTATGAAGCTGAAAGCAATGTTTTTCTTTCTTTTCTTTTTTTTTTAAAGTCAAGATGCCTGGACAGGGGTCCTGCATCTTTTTCCATGGGAGGGCAGTATAGTATTAAAAAGAAAACACAAGAACCTGGAGGTAGTTGTTTTTGTGCTCTAACCTTCTAATTAGACAATTTCCTGCAAGGCGAGTGGCTGGTATTTCAAACCACACTCATAAATCTATGGCTTAATAACGTGTGAGTCAGAACAGTATATACAATAATCGCCACTGCTGATCCATTTGTCTCTCTTTGCACAGAATATTAATTCTGCACCCGTTGTCCCCCCCAAGAATATAAGACAGATTGGACTTTATAAAATTCTGTCCCCTCAAACTCTGGTTGCTAATATATTCCTGTTGCCACTCATCTTTTGGTAATTTCCTGGCGGATAACTATTGCTTTTATAATTTAAAATACTCTTGAAAAGTAGTTGCTACGTTCTGGCAAAAGTTGTTATTACTGGTAATTGCCTGCATAATGAGTTACAAGTACTAGAGGGTTCCAGCTGAGAGCAAGAGTGATCATTAACTCACCTATCAGCAAAACACGGATTTCTGGGCTTTCAGTCTTATGGTGAACGCTCGTCTTTTTAAATCACTCTGCTTTCTTCCGTCAGGTTCACAGGTACCTGCTTTCACACATTTAACGCTTTGTCTGTGGGACATTTGAGGGCTTTGAAAACCCGTCTTTATTAATTCAGAAGGCAAGGAACAGAGGGAATTATTTGTGTATCTGGCTTAAAAATAAACTAAGATGGTTGTTGAGTGACATATGGAACACTTTAGAGTGACAACTTCTCATTCAGACTGACTGTGGGATAATTCCATACGCTGACACAGGAGCTACTAACTTGCTGTTCTAGTTTTTCAGCCTAGACAACTTTCTCTACACTTGAAAAATGAAGATTGTAAATTAGTACTTTTAACCAACCAATACATTTTCCTAGTGTTCATACTGGTACACTTTTATCCCATAAAGAGACACATTGGGTAGGTAATGATTCAATCTGAGCATTCAGGGGACTGAGGCAGGAGGATCACTAGATGTTCAAGGCCGCTGTGAGTCATATAATGAGTTCCAAATCCTGGCTTGACATCCTGTCTTAACCACGCCCCCAAGTCTGTCAGTCTGAAAGGGATTTCATTTGGAAACTGATAAGGTTGAGAAAAGCTTTCTTGAGATACTTCTTACAGAAAAGAGCTTTTGAAAAAGTATGTACAGTGGGTCAGAGAGGAGATTGGTAAGTTCTCTCCTTGACCAAACTATAGCCAAGCTTTTCTGAAATTTTTGCTTCATTATGATACACTGATTTTAGGCTTCTACGTGACTCTCTGCATTTCCCAGTTTTAGCAAGAATCCTGCTAAGAAGTTTAGTCAGAATCTTCTATCCATAATATTTATTTGGTCTTTTCATTAAAGGTGCTGTCTGATATCCCTGGCCCCATGGAGTAGAGAAGGAGCTCAGGAGACCTTACTCCTTGCTGAAGGTTATTGACATTTGTTGGCTCTATAGGGCAGGGAGATTCAGTTTTCTTTATGGATG
This sequence comes from Mastomys natalensis, assembly GCA_021653895.1. Classification (NCBI taxonomy): domain Eukaryota; kingdom Metazoa; phylum Chordata; class Mammalia; order Rodentia; family Muridae; genus Mastomys; species Mastomys natalensis. The sequence continues at coordinate 422,996 of JAJTUV010001821.1, read as the reverse complement.
TGGCCCCTGGTAGGTTTCTCATACTCCAGTAGATGACCCCACAACTGTGAGTTTATAGGAAGCAAAAACTGAACAGAGACGTTCATAAAAGAAACCCCAGCAAAACACAACAGCAAGGACACAAAATTGGAGGATTTTGGGGTGGGAATGAGTTGGGTTAAGGGGATAATTTGGAGATCAATATGATCAAAATACATTGTATGAATATAACAAATTCTGGAATAATTCATGAAAAATCTTACATAAAAAGAATTCTGCTAAGTTAGGTGAGTGAGAATTTCGTTTTTATTCTGGTTTCCTCTTAACCATTCTATGACCTGCATGTTGCCTTTTCTCTGTAAATTTCCACTCCTAAATATGCACATTCATCACAAACCTCTGTTGTAGCTCTCTCTGTCCTACAACTGGTATGAAATACTTTCATCAGTAAAGGCTTCCTGGCGCAGATCCCGGGAGGCAGCTTTGCACCCAACCTCACAAAACCCGTGGAAGTGGGGCTCCCAGGAGCTCTAACCCAGGCAGTATCTCAGGTAAAAATGGATCACCCATGATGTCTGCTGGTAGAAGTTCTAATCCTGATGCTGGCCTCTGGACTTATACTACTCAGATCTTCGATGGGTCATTGACAAGGACATCAAACAACTAGAGACTGACATCACTAATCTGAAGAAATCCCTTGTTTCGCTTTCTGAAATGATCTCCAAAAATTGCAAAGGGCTTTATTGGACTTGATTTACACTTTTACAATACAAAAGACTGTGTACAGCTCTTGACTGTGTACAGCCCTTAAAGAAAATGTTGCTTTTACATAGACAAGACAGGGATGGTTAAAGAGAACATGAAAAAGGTCAGAGAAGACCCTGAGAAAAGACAGAGAGAGAAAGAGAAAGATGAGAGCTGGTACAAGAATTGGTTTTCAACCTCTCCATGGTTGTCAACCCTACTTCCTCCCATCTTGGGACTATTAATTGGGTTATTTTTGTTGATTTCTTTTGGTCCCTGGGGCTTAAATAGGCTGACTAAGTTTGTGAAACAACAGATAGATAATTTGGTAGCAAAACCTATTCATGTACATTATCATAAGTTAGCTATGGAGGACCACGAGACTCAAGATGAGGTTGTTACTCTATCCAGGGTGTTCCCAAAACCCATCTCCACCCAACCTAAAAAGAGGGGACTTCCACCCCTAGACCAAGCAGAGAAGGGCCACCCAGAACCTCCTCTGACTGGCGATCTGAATTCTTGCTTAGGCTGCAAAGCTAAGCACTGCAAGGGAATATAAATAAAAACTAAAAATATTCTCTGGGTTCCCTGAGGGACAAGCCTGACTGCATAGGGTTGGTGTCAAAAGTATCCCCTCTACAGAAAAAGTCATCGGATGGGTATGACCCTCATGCCTCACTGGACAACATGGGGACTGGAGCCAATACAAGGTCCCCTTCAATTATTGGAGGTCAGGCCTCTATCCCAGCTTTTGCAGATTAGAATTGCCAAGTCCTTTCTATACTTGGAGAAGGGAGGAGATGTCAGGGGCAGCCCTGATTATACACTGAAGGCCTAAAATCAGCCATAGATCTAAAATCAGCAATAGGCCTGACATACATACATGCTAACACAAAGTCTTGAGTCTCTGTGGAAAAACACTGAAATAGCAGGCTATAAGCTATTGCAAACAGGCAGCTTTTGTGGAAATTTACCAGCCTGAGTAGTCATAGACCTTGTAAATAGGTAGTCTTGGTGGATAGTACCAACTTAGATAAGGACAAGTGAATCATAGGCAGAGTCATAGTGACCTGTCCCCTGAACCTTCACCCAGGCGATACCCTGTTCTAAAAGATATCTGTACTCCCCCGAACACCTACGCTCTAGGTGTCATCCCCTTCCCCACATCCTGCCTTTTTGTGTTTATAACCCCTGTGTGAATAAGTAAAAATTACGATTTGATTCAAAAAAAAAAAAAAAAAAAAAAAAAAAGGCTTCCTGACAATCATTAACAAATGAATGGTTATTTTTCTATGCTCTTTTTTTTTTTTAAGACAATTTCCCCTCTCTCCTCTTCTCCCAGTCCCTCCTGCCTCTTTCCCTCTTCCCCAGATCCACTGCTCCTCAATTTCTTTTCAGAAAAGAGCAGGCCTCCCAGGGATATCAACTGAACACAGCATAACAAGTTACAATAAGACTAGGCACAAACCCTTATGTCAAGGTTGGGTGAAGCAACCCAGCAGGGGGAAAAGAGTTCCAAGAGCAGGCAAGAGTCAGAGATAGTGTTAGGAGTCCTATACGAACACTAAGCTACACAACCAAAACATTTTTATCCTTTGAAAACTATGGCATTGAGATGCTAATAGGGATATTATTTGACAACAGACTACCAGATTGTTCAAGTAGTCACCTTCGAAGGCTGTTTTTACTTTTGGCTGGGCATGACAGACCAGGAGAGTCAAACACTTGGACCACTGCTCTGAACAAATACATGCTGGTTAGGACAGAGCTTGATTTTTGCAGTTGCCTCCTGAGTTGTATTATATCCACAGGCTGCTTTTGAAGGAAATTTCAATGATCTTAACTAAAATGGTTCCCAGTGACCTTTAAACATAGGCATCTGCGTTATCACTACGAATGTTTGGATAGTCTTTTGTTTGTAACAGCAATCTAGAGTATAATTTTATATTGAATTATCTGGAATAAAAAAACCTCATCTGGATTAATAATTTACCTATTTAATCTGGTACCCTTTCTAATTAAGAAAATTATTCTCTTTTTATAGCCTCTGTTGATTTATGAAGACAAGCAGCAGACTTTAATGTGAGTTTTAGGAAGCATCAGAACCAGTTTCAAACCCATAATAACATGGCTGTGCTGGTCATGTAATCTGATCTACTTTACACATTATTTCACAGAAAGTAGTTTCATTTCTGTCTTCATCATAATATTAAAGATTCTTTACATAATCCCTTTCAATGGTAGGTACCTTCTTACATATATTATTATTGGAGTACCAGTTGATTGCCTTGGTGATGAAACCCAGAAAATAACAGCACAATTTATCGATATGAGGAATAGATTTGCTCATCTATGCTTTGTATGCATAATTTGGCATGTGAATATATTGAATGAGTTCTCAACTATTAAAAATATATTCAAGTCAAATCTATGGGGACATTAAGTATAGAAATTTTCAGGTATTAATGGCTAATGAAAAATATATTTAGAAACTATTTAGCCTGGCAATAGAAACACAAAAAAGACTTAATTTCTAGGGCTGGAGAGATAGTTCATCAGTTAAGAGTTAAAAGTACTTGTGTTTGGCAGAGGAGTTAGGTTCAATTCCCAGAACCCATATGGTGGCTCATGACTGTGCAACTTCCATTCCAGGGTATATAACATCATTTCTGCCTTCTGTGGATACCAGGCATATATGTGGTGCATGGACATGTACATAAAATGTAAAAATTAAAATTAAAAAAGAAAATTTAGTTTCACAATTCATTGTATTTCCCACGTCCTGAATATTGCTTTCACTTTTTTCATAATCTATAAACATAATCCAGGTTCTTTCTAGTGAACCTTAACTTGCTAGTCTTTCCATAAAAATTCTTTTTTAAATTTTCTTATAAATACTATACAAAAGCTACTATATAAAAGATCAATGAAAACAGAAAGAGTTTACTCAGAAATAAAATCTATGCTGAATGAATACTGATTTTCATAAGACAATATGAATATCACTATAAAGTTTGCACCTGCTTTATTTGAAAATACATAAGAATATGAAAATGCATTATATATAGATGACTAAAATTCATAGGTTATACATTATCCAAGAAAAATGGTTTTCCCCCAGGTATTTGCTTTTTGTTACTAAAGTCCTAACAGGGAAGACATGGCAGTTTTATGACTGGAAGTATAAATTAAGGAATCTACATAAGAAGTTCTTATTGATTTATATTACATGAGAAACAACTTCCATAAATAATGTAGACATTTCCTCTCCTTTGTTTAGGATTGTTCTAAACAGATTTAGACAGATAAATTCTATATAGATCCATAGAGAAAGGAAACTACAGTCTAATTGAGTGATTATACCCAGTGGCTGGTGCTAGGCAAGTTAATGAGATGTGCTCATTTGGCTGAGACTTCATTTTATCTCCTCATTTGTGTGCTACGTCTGGGATGCATTCTTCTTGCCCTTCAGTTTCCTGGAGCTTGAACAGAGTCAGAAAACCACCAAAGAGAAGCCTAGCCAGGAGTTGCCAGTTCCGAACAAAGCTGTGCGTATTCTGCCATGGCATCTGAGCTCTCGCAGTTCCCCCACCCCCTACTTCTTCCCCAAATCAGTCATGTTTTATCAGCAGTAACCAAGAAAACAGTAATGCTTTCTCTGAGCCTTTGATATTTGAGATAATTTCAAATAAAGGAATTTTGCCCATGCGTGCATCTTGAATCTAAAAAAAAAAAAAAAAAAAGGCTAAACTCATAATATGTTTTTTTTTTTTTATAAACTCCTCACATTCCCTTCAAAAAACTATGAAAACTTTACTTAGATAGCCACATGAAAATGTATACATTTTATTATTTTGCTATTATTGTATAAAAGTAATTAGTATTTAATAATAAATATGTATCTTTAGACTGAAGATAGTTGCCAAACTCTATAGTCTTATATTCATTTTCTCAATGTCTCCAGTAAAGCCTTTATTTGAATATGACATAATTTCTTCAAACCTGCCATGGAATTTATCATCTCCACTCTACTCTACTCCAAGACTGACTTCACAAGCAGCCATTTCCTGTCTCATTTTTACAGTAACTCCATCCCCTGTAGTCACTGTCCCCCAAACTTGGAGTACATTCTCGACTCTTCTTCTCTAATCTACTTGCTATCATTAGATAATCATATCTAGAGGAACTTCAAAGCATATCTTGAGTCTGACCTGTAATACCATTTCTACCAGCAAACCTCTGGACAAGTTTTTAGTTATTTTTTTAAAAAGAGTTATTTATTTATTTTATGTATTGAGTACACTGTAGCTATCTTCAGACACAAAGAAGAGGGCATCGGATCCCATTACAGATGGTTGTGAGTCACCATGTGGTTGCTGGAAATTGAACTCAGGACCTCTGGAAGAGCAGTCAGCACTCTTAACTGCTGAGCCATTTTTATTATGTTTTCTTTGCTAATTTCATACACTACTTTTAGATTGTATCCATTTCCACTCTCCTCTCCAAATCCTTCAGGAACCCCTCCTTCTCTCAATTTCATGTCTGTTGTTTCTTTTTTTATTTTTAGTACTGCCCATATTTGTATGGGTTATTGGCCACCCATTTGAGCATGGGAAACACTGCTGACAACAATACAAACAAACAAACAAATAAACACCAAACAAATTGACTTTCCTTCCCTCCACAGCCAGAACCTGCCTAAACCTCTCAGAAGTGGAGTCTCATGGGCCCCAGCCTTAAGCATGTCCCAATGTTGACTGGCTTAGTTTTGTTCAGGCAACCACAGTTTCTGTGAATATATGAGGACAATAGTCTTGTCATGTATGAAGACAACATTTTGGAGCAGCACTCGTGATGAGTCCCAGTTCTTAGAATATTTCTAGTCTCTCATCCACTATATTCCAGAAGACTTAGTGGAGGAGTGTGTAGCTTTGAATCAGATGTCACTTAAAGCTGAGTACTCTATTCTAACTTATTATGTGCACTTTGGCAGGTTGAGAGTCTCGGAATTAATTACTATTTATTACATAAAGATACTTTTCTGATAACGAATGAGAAATGCATTGATTTATGGGTATAGAATAAGTATTTAGAAGGCAGTCCAGTATTAAGTTCCTTTACCAAAATAATAGTACTAGTTTCTCCCCCATGGCCTATGACCTACCTAACCACAGGGTATTGGCCAGGTCTATAGTACTAGACATGGTTTTCCTTTTCAGTAATAATTTCAATTATAAACCTATTGGTTACTCCCATACATCCATGCTACCATTGCATGGCAGTAAATGAATAGGCAGGACAGTAGTCATTATAGTTTGCAGCATGTAGAGCTGGGTAAGACTGCTGATGACTTTTCTCTACCAACAAATCTTTAAAGTGCCCTCAGGGACTAGGTAGGGAAGAAGCTTTCTGGTCAGTATTAGCTTAGCATTACCAGGTCCTGTTGATCAAAATGTCTTCAGTAATAGGGTCTTATAGTACCAAATTCTGACAGATTTAGTCTTTTCTTCTGAACCATTATAAGGGTTGATAAATGTCCTAATTAGATCTTTTGCTTCAACTGTCTTTCAAATGTGACTACTTTGAACTCAGAAGTTAGAAGATGTTGTTTTGTGGTGCTGAGCTGAACATATATCTTAGTTGGGTTTTATTTTTATTTTTATTTTTATTTTTTTTTTGCCTAGTGACACAAAACCCTGGGTGTTGATATTCATTATGCATAAAGCAGGCATGGTGGCACTCTCCTGCAATCCTAGCACTGGAGAGGGAGAGTCATAAATTTCAGAAGATCAAGTTTGTCTTTGACTGTACAGCAAATTTTAAGGGAAGCCTAGGATATGTGAGATACAGTCTAAAAATATTCCTTAATTCCTCCCTCTATTCCTGGTTTCAAGTTTGTAGTCTCACCACATGCTACATGACCATATGTATTCTGGATATTGATGCCCTTTCCCCATATGATCTCATCCATTCCGAGGCTCTCTCCACATTCACACTTTCAAGCCAGATATCAAGTTTGTATTGTAGATTCTCTCTGTCTTCACGCTCTCTGTTCTGATTGGTTCCCCAGTCTTGAGCCACTGCCCACTGTCCTCTTCCTAATCTCCAATTATTTAAATCTCTCTCCTTTTCAAAATCTTTACAATGCAAATGTTGGCAGCCCTGATTTGTCTCACATCTTATTCTTCGACTTCAAAGTCTTCATGTTCTGCTTTACACTTTTCAAAATACCCATAAGTAAAATTTTACAGGATTTACTTTCTTATTATTTACTATAGTTTTATTATTTATTCTCTATTAGAAAGCTAAATAAACAGTTTTTGGGAGGGAAGGTTAGGGTATTTAAACTTAATGTAGTGTTTAGCAAGTGGTACATATGCAGAAACATCTTTGAATGATTGAATAACATTCTATGGCTTCTAAAGCTATTTGTATGCTTAAAAGGAAGCATATTCATCCCAAAGAACTAATGTTTCATAACTAAACTCCATATAGTGTGGACAGACTTCTGGGAGTACCTTGAAGCTTCACCATGTGGAATTTGTATTTCTAAAAGTTTAGAATTAAAATCTGAGTTAATATAGATATTAATAAAGCTGTTAATGTTTTAGACCCATGAACGTGTATATTATGTCATAATATAAATACACATACAATGGAGTATTAGAACACATACTTATTAGTATAAATTTCCCCATATCATTTTAATTTATGATTAAAATCAGAAGCTTTGTAGTCTTGAATCAATATTGGTTTACTTACTATACATCTTAAGCAAGATAGTAGGTCTTTATCTGCCTCAGTAAAAACCCTGTAGTTTTTCTACATTACTGCAATTAGTTTATCATAACTGTCTGAAAAAAAACACTAGACCATGTACTAATTATATGCAAAATGTTATATCTAAATTTGTATGTTGAGTTTTATGTTGGATATCTATTATTGCATGAGATGGTGAAGTGTGTAGTAGATATGTTTTAGTGATGTTGATTAATGGATTACTGATCTAAATGAAGTTTATATATCTATATTATATCTATATCTTCTATCTATCTACTATCTATCTAACTATCTATATAAATATATATAGATATAGATATATAGATATACATGTAATATTTGAATTATGTGTAAAGTTTAGAAATATGTATTGCCTCATTTTTTTTAATGTACTAAGAATATTTGAAACTGCTCCCAGGGATTTTCAAGAATGAAATCTATTTTAATTAGATGGTATTCTATTGCTGTAACAAGTATGCACTGTAATTATTGCTAAATTAATTTTTACATTATTTTGTTTGCATGCCTATAGTTACTCCACCCCACAATCCTGGTAATTACCCTTATACTCTCTGCTACTATGAAGCATTTGTCTTTCTGGGTCTGCTTATTTCACTTAGCGCAGTGAGCAAATCTCAGAATTCTTTTTGAAGGCAATTTCAACCCATTGTGGATCCATCCATTTACTTTGTGGATTCATTGGTTTTCTATGAATGAAGCTTTAAAGAATGTATGAGGGGCACTAGTTATGTTTTCACTTGCAGATCTCATTTGCTATGGATTTGTACACAGTAGTAAAATTTCTCTATCCTACAATTGTGATCAATCATGTTTCAGAAATGATACCATATAGTGTTCTAAGAAATAAAATAATCCTTATAAAGTGCTGCATAGAATTTGCTAAGAATTTGTTGACTCAAACACAACGGAACAAATGAGAGTCACAAGATGAATCTCTTTAATCAAATGAATCTCTTTAATCATATATACCACGTATTGAAAAAAAAATGTCAATGTAGGGTGTTTTTCTACTAACCTATATTGCAATCTATGTACTATTTGATCCTTTAATTATTTAAAGCAATAACTATTTTCCCTACAAAGAAAGAAAAAAATACAGCAATGTTGGTTCCTCTTGGAGTCGTCCTATGGCCATTATTTTCTTTACAACACAAACAACATTTGTTGTTGAAAAGTTACATCAAAATGCGTGGTTAAGGCAGAAAGAAAATATCAAGGAACCAAATTCTGTTCTTTTCAGAGTGAAGTATCCCCTGTGAACTGCAGCAACCTAGCGCCACAGGACAGCCAATTAACCTGCACAATCAAAAGTTTCCATTGTTAAAAGGCTCAGAGTATCCTTTTGTCTTCTTTTTTCAATTTCACATTTCTTTTTATGTTGTGTTGGTTTTTCAATTTCTCTATATTTTCTCCCCCAAAGAGTAGAAATAAATATAAAAAAATATGAAGAAAGAAACCCAGCACAGCGTTTTAGGTTAAAAAATAAATTGAATTAAAGGATTCAGATACAAAGGAATTAAAGGATTCGGACAGGCTCCTGAGTCATCCTGTCAAAGCATTGAATGTTCTGTTTGAAATCGACCTTTGCATTGAAGCTTCCCTGAGTAGTAGCAAGTGGCCCCTGGGAAATGGGTGAAGAGGAAGGAAGGGAGGCTACTAGATGATAAATCCCTTTGTTGGTGTTTGCTGAGCAGCTATCTGTGCTTGTGACCAAGAAACTGCTTCCAGTGGCTTCTGAGTTGCGGTCATTATTTTACGCACTTGTGACTATTTCATATACCTCATTAAGTTCCATGTAAATAATTTATACTTTTTACTTATCAATGATATATTTTGTCTAAACACTTATATAAAGATGATAAATATAAAAACAGCATAAATCCACTGGGATGAAAGACAGGCTAAATTTTACCCTGCATTTTCCTGTAGTTAGCTCATGACAGCGAGGCGAAAGAAGACATGATATTTCATTTTATGTGGCAACATCAAATACTGGTCACTTTGTGGGTGGATATTTACTGTTCAGGAATGTATGTTCTTGCATGAGCCAAAGGTTGCACAGTAGAGGACTGACTGGCCCACATTTAAGTTTTAAAAACCCCTTGTTCGAATTTGCATTTCCCTTATTATATCCGTCAGTAATATAACTGAATGGTATTAAGTCCTAAACTCATAGGATAGCATGGTGCAGGAAGAAAAGATGCTGCAGTCTGGCTTTATTTATTTTTATTTATTTATTTATTTATTTCCATGGATTTATCAAGATAAGTGATTTCTAGGATAAGGAGTAGTGAACATATTCAACATTATCCACCTTTAAAAGGCCAGGTATTTCAGAAGTTAACTTGGCAAAATAGTGAATGTTGTGGCTGATTCCTCTCATCAATTGAACCTGACTTTCTTTCCTTATTTTCTATTTTGTTGGGGTATTTATACAGACATACATCCAAACAAACATGCATGCATGCATGCATGCCTACATATATACATACCACAGGGTTGTGGGGAGCAGAATCATGCTTCTGGGGCTTGTTTTTCTTTCTGGGTCCTCATCTCCAGGAAGGATTTGAGATTGCCTGGTTAATGAGGATATTCCCTATATGTATTTTTATTGGTAACTTCTGTTCTTTCCACAGTTCCAAGCATACACACTGTATATTTTGGTTCTTCACCCACCCTTCCCTCCTTTCCCATTTCTCTCCCACCTCTCTTAGCCCCTCTCTGATATAAATCTCTGCTATTTACTAGTTTTGGCTTTATTTAGTATCCCACAGAGTTTAATTAAGGCTCCCTGTGGGATCCTGAGTTGCACAGTAACCATGCGAGCCTGGTGGGCTCACTAGTGGATACTTGTACTACTCCCAGGGAGTTGCTGGTCAGTGGTAAAATGGGAGGCAAGCGGGAGAGCAGAGGGCTGCTGGTGCAGTAAACTGAGCTGCTTAGATAGAAATCGAGTGAATAAAATACAAATTGAAATAGGCCGATTGGAGGTCATTCTAACGTATGAGTGGGCTGAAGGCAAGACTGAGAAGAATTCTCTCGAGTATTATCTTCTTAATGTGCCCTTCTCTGATGTATGCTTGGTGGCATTAAGGATCACGGTGTTTTTGGAACAAGATCAACTCCTCAGGTAGCAGCCTCCAGTGGCAATGCCTGTGTCCTGCTGAAATGCCAGATGTTAGCCTGTTGGTTTTTTTTAGTGTGAGTTCTATAATACTGCAGGGATTGCCAGGGAAATGGAAGTTTTATTAGTTTTTAAAATTTTTTTTCTGCCTAGGGAGAATGCCATTAACAGTAAGGGGAGAAATGATATATTCCATCACATCTTGCCAGTTCCCTTCATATACTGCTATGCATGTATAAAATAATAATAACACTTTTTGTTTCTATCAGAAGTTATTTTAACTGTGATTGCATAGGTGGCTCGTGTGTAGAGTTAAGTGAATAAGAGTAGGAGTCTTCTGTTTATTTTATGGCTTGATTGGTTATTATTCCCTGATTTAGGGATTTATTTTTTGAGTAGGTCAGCTTGGAACATTTAATTGTGAGAAGAATGCTCTGTTCTTAGGTGCCAAATATTTCCTAGTGTTACAAGTAAGTTAAACTGTTCCAATTACTCAACAAGTTGTATAACTTCTGAAGATAATTTTAATAAAAAGAATGTTGATATAAAGTTTTTTTAAATTTCACTATTATATATTAATCATTCAAATATTTTCCCATCTCTAAGTAGAAACAATAAGAGAGCTCAAATTAATCTTCTGAGGACTTTAATCAAGTAACAAAATATTTTATTCGCTTACAGAATCTATTTTAGAAAATTTATGATTAAAAACTCTCTTTTCTACAGAAATGCAATTTTAAAAATGTTTCTTTTTAGCTTTTCTGTCAAGGAATGCCTTTCTCATGAACTTGGAGGGAATCTCTTTGAAACGAAGAAAGATAGCATCCCATTTTCTAGATTATAGGCGAGGGTAAGGAGCCTAACTTCTATTCACAAGTTCAGATGCTTAATCACATTGACCAGTTGCTCTCACCAGTTCCCATGCAACTCATTCTAGCACTCAGCCCATCTCCTACCATTGATTTGGGCGGAACTGAGTTCAGTCTCCTTGCCTTACTGTTATACTAACGCTAGTGCGCTAGTCTTGGAGAAAAATCTCCCTTATTTGTTTCTTTGTTGAAGTCATTCCTTGACATAGGATGGGCTGGAAAGGAAGCAATAGGGAAAAAAATAGCCATTCCAAGATTCAACATAAATGGTGAAGTGGAACATGGCATCATATTTTCATATTTAACTTGACAAATTAGGCGATGAACGAATTCTCTCTTTGAATTTACAGAACGAACCTTTAAGAGAAGTTCCACTGGGCTGAATCTATACCAAATGCTTGTTTAAGAAACTTAAAAAATGGGAATAATTGGAGTAGATTGATTTGTTCTGAAAACTGATAACAATTATGAGATTCTGGACAATGGAGATAATTATCCCACTGTAAGTTCCAGGTGCTGACTTACTTTTTTTCCGGAGGTAATGCAAAGTTAAGTTATAATGCACCAAATCTCTTTGTCATAATATTGAACTTTCTTTAGACTTCTTTTCTGCCTTTCAAGCAGCAAGGGTAATTTGATAAGTTGTTTCAATGATTCTAATGCATTACCTTCGCTTACAAAACAAAGTAGGCTGAAAGTGCAAATCCAGCATTCTGTTTTAATGCAAGGATGGGAAGTAATACAAGCAATTATCTGACAAATGGCAGCTGTTTAAACGGCAGGATACTAAACTAGTATCTTAGCAGGGGTGTGATTATCTATAGGCCATTAAAAGTTTGTTTCTTTATTATTTCATTTTTATTGTCTTAGGTTTGAGGAAGGGAAAGATAAACTCTCCAGCTGAAGGCTTTATTATTTTTACTACAGGAGAGTCGCTTTGTTTCTAAAAAGATATTTTGTTACTTGATTAAAGTTCTCAAAAGAGTCATTTGAACTCTCTGCTTGTTTGTATTTAGAGATAAAATATTTTGAATGAGTAACGAATAATAGTGAAATTAGAAAAACGTTTATCGTAACAGGCTTCTTTTTCACATTGTCTTCATAATTTATACAAGTTAATGAGTTATGGGAAAATTTAATATTCTTATAAAATTCGGATGTGTTTTAGGACCTACGAACAGAACATCTGTCATGCATTATATATTGGGGCTTTTGTTGCTATGACAGAATAGCCAACAGAAACAACTTAATGTAGGAAAGATTCCATTTGGTTCACGTTTCCAGATTGTGTCATTGATGGAAAGGTATGAGGACTGGAAATGGGAGGTGGGGGGGGCGCGCTGCGAGGTGGTTGTTTCCCTTGTGTAAACAGTTGGGAAGCGGTAGATTGGGCTGGAATCAGGGATGAGCTACAAACATTAGATCGTCCCCACAGTGACCCACTTCCTCTAGCTATGTCCCACCACGTCTGAAAGATTCCATAACCTCTCAAGATTGCACTATCAGCCTGGGAGCAAGTTTTCAAACACATGCGTTTGTGGGGATAGTCTACACTCAAAGCAGAACATGTAAGATTCTGTGCCTTCACCTGAAGTGTTTAGGTAGATGGGGCTAATTGGTCTGAAATTAAATAGTAGATGAAGTTCCTTTTATTGCTTCTATTTGCTTCTTTATTCCATCTCAAGTACCACCTCTCTATTTCTTTTTAGGTATTCAGTATCTCGCTAATTGTAATCCAATCTCCCCTGGAGAGAAAATGGCAATTATTTTCAGATTCATGAATATCAATTGATGCAATTGCCTCATTATTTTTTGACACAACACCTACACTAATAGATCAAGGGAAAAAAACAAGGTACACTTAGTATCTAGGCTTCATCAGGGCTCTTTGCAGATCAGAATTACCTCTTGTACATCTGTGGATTAGACATATAAATATAAAACAGATTGCTCTTAGGTTGATTTATAATCAAATGTCTATGTCCATAGAGTCTCTGTAAATGAAATATTGTCTTCGGAAGAAAAGAAGCTATTCATATAAGGAGAGCTATGTGCTTGCTCATTTTATATACCTTTAAATTAGTACGTATTTATACAATCACTAATTTTAAGAGAGTGATATGCTTGCTGCTTGGAAGGAGAGCTATCCTACTGAGCACAGCAACAGTAGGATCCATTAAAGAAGTTGTCAGTCTCAGAAGTTCTGCCTAATCACATTACTTTTATCCAGTATGAAAGTAGGAACTTATATTTGTGACCTCAGATCCATGAGGATGAGAGCAGGCATGGCACCGAACCTGCAGGGAGGATCTGAGAGTTCAGTTGAAAATACATTTCAGATAAATCACCTGTCTGACGAAGTTGTCGTAGAGGCTAGAACAACTTTAGATAAATTGATTGTGACTTAGAGAACGAGAGCGCCACTGTCTCCTCTTTGTGTCAGGCAACACTTTTCTGATTACTTTTAGTGAAGTGTTGCAGTTTAAGAGGAACGTGAATAAACTGAGGGTATATGAGAAGAGAGACGAAGAAGATGCCATGGCAGTGTTTACAGGTGTGCATCTATGTAGGGTGTGTGTGTGGGCTGTATTTAAAGGAGTGGTATGGGATGGTTTTATTGGAAGAGCTATGTTTCCAAGAAGGGCTACCTGCAGTTAATTTCCATTCAATAAGCAGCATTAGAATCAAAGAGTGTTCTCTAAAACAGAAGTTAACTTGAAGAAGTGCCTGAAAACCTGCTTTAGGGTAGATTGCATGTTCTCATGCTGGAGTGATCTGCCCATATCTATACTGTCTACATTTCCAAGTTCAGTTGGGATTACTTGATACTATTGCATATGCTCACCCTCTTTTGTGCTCTGTCCCTCTGCATCAATTAAAGGAGGTCTCCGAATCACCTTGGCGATAGCTTGTTTTAAAGTATTGTTTATTCTTTTGATAGTGTTGTTGACAGCATGCTTTATATTAAACTAGCCTAATTCTTGGGGTTTGTACTAGTACTTATTTGGTTACAACTTCTATTTGTCTTTTCTTAAGTGTCTTTCTTTAACCTGTGTGACTGTAGTCGGACATATGTCTAGGAAGATAATTCCAATTGTATTAAGAAATTTCCAATAAATCGAGAAATAGAACAAGTCCCTGAGTGACCTGTGTGTTGATTCTTGGCTGTTTCCATCTTGACATGTCTTTATCCGTAGTAATTTTTTTTCCATAATTTTATCTGGAATTGGGACAATTTTCCGTGATAGATAACAGCACTGATAATATAGAGCAAACCCATACGTCCATTCAGATATTTGCCATGAGAACTACTGATTCTTCACTGAGATAGTGGTGTGGCATCACACAACGTTTCTTCTGTGACTTCCCTATTGCACTAAGTACAGCATTCTCCTGGTTCATGCTTTCCACTCATGAGAGAATCAAAAGTATTCAAACACACAGAAGCAGAGACCAGAGGGAAGGAAGGAGGGAGCTCTTGTTCAGTGGGTGTGATGATTGTTCTTAATCATCAGGATTATTCCATCTTAAACTGGTCAGAGGTTAGCAACATACTTTTCTGTCTGTCTGTGAGGACGTTTTCAGACATGGCTAAACAAGTGGGCAAAGTTTGTCTTGAGTGTGGCAGCCATGCAATAGGCTGGGGTTTGGGTGGAGTAAATGAGAAAAGGAAGCAACCATACCCTCTCTCTCTTTGGTGGCCATGAGGAAACAAATTTGCTTACCACATAGTTTTCTGTTTTTCCCCTTTTAGTTAAGATGATGTTGATGATGATGATGATGATGATAATGAGGATGATTTTACATAGGGTATCATGTATCCCTAGCTGGTTTGGAGTTTGGTATGCAGCCAAGAATTACCTCAAACTTCTGATCTTCCCATGTCCTCATTCCCCCCATTGCTGGGACCACAGGTATTTACCACTATGCCCTGTTTGTGAGGTATAGGGAATAGAACTCAGGGCTTTCTGTATGGCAGGTAAAGACCATTCTATTTGGGCTATGTGCTCACTCCCTGCTGCACATTCTTTAAGACTTGATGTTCTGCCTTACTTCAGCCTCAGCAATGGAGCTTATTGGTCACAGACTAAAACCTGTGAATGCCTGAGCTTTAACAATTCTGTAAGTTGTTTTCTATTTATTAGAGAGTGACAAGGCTGATTTACCAATGGGCATACAGTGTCAGTCCTGCGAGATAAAACAGCTGTGATAATCTGCTATACAGTACACTGCCCACAGTTAACAGTATGGCATTGTGCACTCATTTTAAGCATTTTTACCACAAAGTCTCCAGCAGAACAAAACAAAAAAAAATCCCACTGATATATAGAAAGACATAAGGAAAATTTTGGAAGTGATGAATAATTTTAAAGACTTGATTATGGCGATGGTATCACATTTGGATATGTTGTCTGCCCAAACGACTCAAATTACATATTAAACATTTACTGCTTTCCTATATATCCATTAGACCTCAGTAAAGCTGTTAAAACGAGTCAGTAACAAACATTAACTAAAAAAAAAAAAAAAAAGAAAGACAAAACTTAAGATTGAAATTGTGAAAACTGCTTAAAAATTCGTAGGAAAACATCTACTTCCAGCTATCATTCCTTCCTTTTGAATCTCCTGACACCACCATCTCGCCTTGAGAGGATAAAATTCATTCTGAAGCTGTTGTGTTTTTTTAGCACCTGTGTTTTTACATCCCAATGACAGCAGCTGCCTCCTGTTTAAACCAAGACTTGTTTGCTCAAGTTTCTTAGCTGTTAGCTCACAGCGGCTGAGTGCTGTCAACTTCCAGCTTTCCTCATTAGAAAGTTCCCTATCATTGGGCATTTTAACATGCGCCCACACTCACGTACTCAGGAGGCTCAGGAATCAGGGTAGGGAGTTGACTAGCTGATGTTCTATAATAAGACATCTCAAAGGAACAAATAAGGTCCTGCTGTGAGAAGATGTTCTATAAGAATTCTTTTATGGTCCTTATCACCCCACCCCCCAGCTTACCTGCTGCTTCCTGCCAATGGTCTTTTACTTTAGTGTATTACTGCTAACTTGAAAATAAATATATGGCTTCCTCATTAAAACTGCTCTGCTGGGTCTCTCTGCTATGGTCCTAAAAGGTTTCCAGATCATTTACAAACCTGCACCTAATTCATTTTAGTTACAGCCCAAGCATATTATTACATACATCTTAAAACATATTTAAGCATAACTTTATTTATAGTTGAAAAACAGAGATGTAAAATGATATTGAATGGGGATTTGCAGTTCTATAATCATATAGATTCACTACTTCACTGGTTTGCTGATGAGGTACTTTAAAAGTACATTTTATTGAAAATTGCCTGGTGTTTCTTTCATTTGTGAAGTGGGCACCAAGCACTAATTTCTCAGGGAGTTCCACACCTATTAAGTTTATAGCCCAGCTAGAAGGGCAGGTGGTCATTTCAAAGATGCTGATATAATCATCAGATAGAACACTCATTGTTCTGCAAATGTACCTCATTTAAATTGACTCACTGAAATCTGAATTCTCTGTTTTCTAGGAAACATCTAATTTATGTCCAAAGCACCTTGAATGTTCAAAAACTAGTGGATCATCTGTGACCAAGTCTGTGCCTCTTCCTGCCCTCGCAGGTCATTTGTCTCCTAGGGGTGAGGTGTTTATCCTCAAACATATTTATGACATCTGTGTATATTTTAAGCCATTGAATATTGTTAGAGAACATGATAGAAACTGATGGCATATGCTATATGTTCATATACATGTATACATACATGTATGTATGTATACATGTATATGTGTAATTTGATCTTTAAAATGAAGGGAATTTGGGTACTTGCAACAATGTGAATGAATGTAAGGGTATTATTATCCTAACCAAGATAAGCTGTATACATAAAAGCAAGCACTGCAAGCTTTTACTCATATTTGGAAAGTCTGCATAAGTCAAATGTGTGGTTTCACAGAGTAGAAGGATGGTTCTCCGACACTGGGGCCAGGCTGGACACTGTGAAGATGTCAGTGAAGTAGAAGAATAGCATTTAGAGACACACTGCAGAGGTGGTCACTATAGCTAGTAATAACGTATTATACATTTCAAACTTGATACAATGCTAGACTTAACTTTTTCTATAAAACCTCAATAAGTATGTGTAGTGATAAATATGTTAATAAGATTCATTTAATTTTCTTGTGTTGTAACCACCTATCAACATATCTTTTCTCATAAATTTATTTAATAATTGCCAATTAAAACTGGCTTCAGAAGAGGAACAGTGAATTGTGCTGGCAATAAGTTACTGATAAGACTTTTGCCGTTTTCTAAATATTTTCATAACCTCAATGATCTTATGTGAAGTAGCAGCTTTAATAGCTTATAAAACACAGGTGTCTTGGTGTTGTTTTGTTGGTATGTAGTTCACCCTAAATATATGCTTTTTCTAGATTTTAACTTCCCAGTCATCTCCCCCTTCCTGTGGGGAAGTGGACCATGAAAAACAGCCTGCTCATCGGTTGACCTAAGGCTAGAAGCCCCTGTGACCCTGAAGGGACAGTAGGAGGTTCACCTGCTCCCAGGAACCAGGCCCCTGTCACTAGCCACAGCCCCACTCCTCATAGATTTGTGGCCATCAGTCATGTAAAGACAAATGCCCCAAGCCCCTCACATGTAAATGAGGCATCCCTAACATCTCAGACCAAGACAATAGGAAAAGAGACTGTGACTTGTGGTCATGTAGGCTGAAGACAGAGATCTCCATTCTACTGAGGTACCTAGAGGCCAGGAGGACTTAGCCAATAAGCTTTCCTTCCTAGACATTCCTCCCTGCAAAAGATATTTAATCTCAGGCCCACCCTGAGAAGTGGGTATGGTTTCACACATCCACTTTCCACCATGGCAATAAATGATTTGGAACCACAGACTGTCTCTTTTCCTCAGGATCCACAATAGGGAGCCATGGAGAAGTCCTTTGCCTACAGAGCCGCTGTTTAATCTCCCATAGAAGGTCTTTCTGCATTCCCAGCCATAACTGCCACCAAGCCCAAGCCTCCCTCTGGATAAGCCAAGGGCAATCACCATTGGACCAGCTGGAGCTTTCCCCTTCTGTCCCTAGGCCCTGGGCTAGATCCAGCCTGCAGGACCAGATTCAGTTCTCAGCTCTTCTGAGACTTCCAGTGGTGCCTGGGTGTTCAAGAGCCTGGGAACTCCACGGGCCCCAGCCTCTTCACAGGCCTGGGGACTCTGGAGCCAGCTGAGGCTATCCTGAACCTCAGACTGAGCTTTCCTACCCTGGTGCCTCTGTGCTTCTTTACAGCCCAGCACCTGCCCAGTGATGAGGTGGGATAAGGGAGGTGGGATAAGTGCAGTCAAATTCCCTGCATCCCACCTCCCCAAGGAGCCCTGTGATGGAGCAGACAGGGGACCCACAACCCTACACCTTCCCTTATATCCTTCTATCCTGCCTTCTTCCCTCCCTCTCTTGCTCCTTCACCCCAACATCTTGATAACCATAATGTGATCATAACTCCATTGCTTCAGGCTCCCACAGTAATACACTGGGTCACAGGGCCAAGTGGCTATGAACTAAGTTCTCAGAAAATTAAATTAAAAATTAACAATTTTGTCTTTTTAAGTAGATTTCTTTCAAGTATTTATTTTGTCACAGTTATAGAAAAGCTAACATATTGTTAAAATTTATTCGTCCGGGTAAACCGATTAAACAGGAATTCTAGTCAATCAGAGGCTAATTGTGAGATTAACGTTTCTTCAGGCGAGGTTAGTTAAAACAGTTTGCAAAGGAGAAATCCTATTGCTCATTTCTTTAGCTTGGGAAAAAATACTACGTACTGTGTTTGACTGGGGGAACAGCAGTTTTCTGTAGCCATTCAAGATTGCTGAGAAAAGGTGAAGGTATATGTGTTAGTAATTAATTATCAGTAATTTGTGCTGAAGAAAGTAAGGGTCAGTATGTTAGTAAAAGGCTGTACTCACACAGCCATGGTACTAAGCATATTCATTTCACTCACAAAAGCATCTGAACAACAAATGTTCCAGTTGGTCTTTCTGACCTCCAAGTCACCTTACTTCCAGGTATTTGTTTTCCCTGTTTTTTCAAATACTGTAACTATTTAATTTCCATTAACATGGGTTTGTATAATATGACATTTGATTCTTTAGTGGAGCATGAATATTTTAGTGTGGTTATTTTCTCTGGCTTGAAACATTCCCTCCTGGAGGAAATGGGATGGCTCAAGACCTAAACAGGAAACTGATAAAATTCAACAGGAAAGCTGCAGTACTCTGGAGGCTCTGGATAGATGCTATAAACAGAGGTAAACAGAGGCTTAGAAAGTTGAGCTTTCACAAGACCTCACCCATGATAGTGTTGAGCTTTTTGTTGATGTATCTCCCCAACTGACCCCAATAAACTCACACATTCACCAAGATAAAAATGGTAGAATCATTTATTTGTTGGCATTAGTTCTTGATCTTGTTAAATACATATTTGGTCAGTGTTTTCCCAGGAAATATCAGGCAACAGATGCTTTGTCATCCAAACCAATTGGGAAACAAACTGACAACAGTTTCTTCCATTAGCAGCTGTGAAGCCATCTATAGTCAGTTCAGAGACTTTAGTTACTACTGTATATTTGGTCTGCTCAGAGCTTGGCACTCACGCTGACCTGGGGAGATAATAAATTTTTTTTTTTTTGCTTCCTAGTAGATGGTCTGTTTTCATTTGGCCTTTTTAATATGGTGCCCAGATATTTCACCTAGATTCCGAAGCCAGTTCTCCAATGGTGGTTTCTAGAACCACCAGAGCCGATCAGAATCCTGCCACCTTCCTTTCCTAATTGGGTTACTTTTACAAACTTTGGATACCTGTCTGGTCTCTTCGTCCTACCTTTTCCCTGTCATTTCCCTTTTTTATCATTCATGTCCATCACTAGAGTATCTAACAGCTTTTGCTAATTCCTGGATGATCTTCCCTCCTCATGCAAAAGCATCCTATTGGCTGACTACATTCATTCCTAGCTTCTTGGACACTTTAGCCCAACTCAATACAATGAAATGGTGTTTTGTTTATTTGTAAATTTGTTTGGTTTTGTTCTTTTTTTTTTGGTTTTGACAGTTGTCAATTTTGGCATTTGTATTTGTCAAGTTGTTGCTGTGGAGATTGCAGATGATGACATTATTGTCATAATAACTACTGGCCTCTTCCTGTCCAATA
This sequence comes from Mastomys natalensis, assembly GCA_021653895.1. Taxonomy (NCBI): domain Eukaryota; kingdom Metazoa; phylum Chordata; class Mammalia; order Rodentia; family Muridae; genus Mastomys; species Mastomys natalensis. The sequence continues at coordinate 402,242 of JAJTUV010001821.1, read as the reverse complement.
CTGAGAACACATTCAGATTTCCTGGGTCAATGATGTAACTGGATTTTATATTAAAAATTCTTGATTATGTTTTGCCTAATGTAATTTACTTTTTTATTACACTTCTCAGTTGAAATAACAAAAGATAGAAAATTAAAAGAAAAAAGAATATTAAAAAGGAAATGATATTGCCACTGAAAGAAATAGAAAAATATAATCAAAACATTTTAATTAAAAGTGATTTAATAAATTTAGTTTAGTTATTTGACTGCTATTGGACAGAGCCACCTTGTAGTCAATATTTTTTGAGGTCAAATAACAGGTAGAGCGTGATAAAAATTTACATGTTTATGTAATAATATATTAATATTTATCATAGAGCTCAATCTCCTCTCTGTGGTTTCTTACCGCTTAAAAAATAAAACAAATGTCCCTAGCTTCTATTCTTACTGTGTTATTCCCTGGCTTAGCACAGAAAAATGAGTTGCATTTTAAAAAAACAATAGCATGAAAAGCCAAGGACATAAACTAAAAGTTTGTGCAGCTCAAATTTTCCTTAGTAATAAAATTTTATTTTTCTGCAGCTTCTCAGCACTTTCTGTTTACAGCTTTGGGGGATTTGAAGGGTCTAGAAACTAATAGACTTGCGTTTTCTATCATCTCCTTTCTCCACTTTTTCTTTATTCTGAGCAGTTTCTCTACTCCTATAAATTTACTGTTGTCATTATTTTCAGAGAGGACTAATAGCACTGGCTTTTTTTTTTTGAAGTCTAATTGTAAGGACATAATAATTTAATGACACCTCAAAAATTACTTAAGACACTGAAAAAGTGTTGTCATTTTTGCTCCATTGTTTCTGTGATTTTTCTTTTGCTGTAGGGCCAATTATTTCCTTTCATTTATTTCCTCATGGTCAAGAAGGCTTTAAATTCTGAGTTTGGCAAAGGAGGATAATGAGATAGGTGGAGACACATTAAATATGAGCAAAATGCAGTGAGGGGATGGAAAAGAAATGTAATAATGAAACCAGTCATTTTGCCAAACAAAGAATCACTGCATGTTAAAATTCTATCTTTGGCTTGATTAAACTCCAGGCAGGTTTCTTGCTGACTTTTGACCTCTGATCACCTTTTCTTAGAGTTCTTATTGTAGAAAACTGGTAATTATATACTAATTCTATGCTGCTTTGAGATACACATCTTTTAAATCACTACTCACCAATCTTAGGACTCAGAAGTGTATCAGAGGTCTGACCACGTTTCTTTTAAGATGTATTCATCAAGAATTACAGAAATTGACAAAATGACTCACTGAGTGGTGACTGAATGTTGCTGCTAAGCCTGGTGATCTAAGTTTGATCCTGGGGCCGACAGTGTGGAAGGAGGGAACTGACTCCTGCAAGTTGTCTTCTGACCCTCACGTGTGTATAGTAGTACCTCCTCCCTTAGATCCTGTGGTTGAGGGGGACTATACCTTCTAATGGACATGTGTTTCCATATATAGAGTACTTCTTACCTTTAAGATATGTGTGTTAAGCCTTTCCAAGGAATCAGGCCACCCCTAATAGGTGGCCTCTCTTTTCCTAGATAGAAAGTTGAATTAAAAAAAAAAAAAAACAGTGTACTGTGCTATGGGCCTTGAAGTGGCTCTCACCCTTTGTTGTTTGGAGCAAGCTCAAGACAATTTTAAATGAAAAGTTCCCTTTTATCTGGTGCCTCTCTGTTTTGTGACTCCTGACATGAAGTGAAGACCTGGCTATGTCACGTGGTATAGAGTTCTCTTTCTGTTCAAAGATGGTACAAATCAGAAGATCTGTTTTCCTACAGACCTGAAGACTCCTTTCTTCAGGACATCATCATTGCCTGTAGTATAACTTTGTAACTTACTTGCTTAGTATGCTGGGTCTTGAAGGGTCTGTCTCCTCCTCAATATTCTCATCATTCTCTATGTGATTGCTGCCTCTTCTAATTAAAGTTCCTTCTGGGACCAGAAGGTTTATTCCCTAGAAGCCATGATGCGGTAACCCTAATAAGCTTCTCTCACGGGTAATTTGTCTCAGTTTCCCTTTTCACCCCCCTGGACCTTTGTAATAAGCACAAACAATTTTCATTTGCTTTGGGTAAAGACTATTGGTGAACAAAGATGGAGAGAATGAGTGTTCCCTCTGTCCTGTTGTAATATTCTGAAAGTCTTTCCCAGCTACTTAACTAACATGATGCTGTACAATCTTGTATTAACTCATGTTTTTAACCAATCTATTGTCTTTTGAAAATAGCTTTAGTTGATGTGTGACTGTCCATTTTCCAGTGGTTTTAATCTTTCCAGCTTGTGCTGACTTCACTACAGTCTAGACTTAGAACAGTTCTCCAATCCTAGACATCCATCTCATCTGCCCATTTCCTTCAGTCCATTCTACTTTTAACATTTTTTCTGCATATTTTGTAATCTTACTGGTCAGTTTGTATTTAAACATGAAAGAGTTAATGGTATATAGAGTGGTGAGTTCTTTTTGTTCATCCCTTCTTGAAAGAAATCTCCCCAAATTGGCATCCCATGGGCAGATCTTTGTGAAAAGTGGGGCTTATTCTCTTGCAAGCTAGGTTTTAGGTTGAACAGATGAAGACAGCCATGAAGTTGCCAGACTCTAAAGCTTTTCTTGGATAATCAGAAACATCTCAATTTTCCCAGGAAAATGTTTGCCATGACACACATGCATCGCTCCCCCCCCCAACACACTTGGTTATGTTTTGGAAAAGAAATATTCAAGATGATTGATCTTGGCTGGAAAACTGATTTATTGACATAGTTCTTACCTAGGATTTCCGTTTTGATCCCTAGCACTGCAAAGAAAATTGAAAGATGTCTATTTTCTTAAATCAATAAATATACTTTCTCTTGCTGTATTGCCTAGAATTATCTCATCCATTATATTCATCATTCTGAGTTATTTTATTTTTCCTTTACTGTAATTTCTACATCTTTCTACAGAAGTCAATTCCATGTGCTCTCTGTTGAATGCTCAGTTTTCTAGGAAATGAGAACCAACTCAGATCACAATTACTTTAACAGAGAAGTCTCTGCACAGTAATAGAGTGGGTAGGCAGTTCACTAGAGGCGGATAAAATACAATGGTATGTTCTGAAAAGATGTCCAGAAAAAGAATTTAGAATCCGAGTATCTTTGAAGATAAAAACTCAGGGTGATAAATGTAGCAACAGGGTTGCTTTTTTTGTAAGGACACTCAACTAGAATAGACTGGGACTAAAACACCAAAATCTTCTTAGAAGACAAAGACCAGGGTTTCCACACATTGGAGTTTATAGTAGAAAAATATTAAAGAGTATATGTCCCTGTTCTGTTACCTGAATCAGATAGAAATTAGCATGATGTTTTTGAAGAGAAAAGGTGAGAAAATTTTGAATTTTCTGAGAAAAACTCAAACCACAAAGCATTTTTTATTTTTATGATATACTTCCTGTTTTTACACCATACTAATATGAATATATCCCACAATGCCACATACTGAATGAAATACTAAAGCTGAAAATTTCTTAGTAGAAGCTAAAGCACCTTTTTGTGGGATGGATGTTTATTCTTGTTGCAGAGAACTCATATAAGTATAAACTTTCTGAAAAGTGAGCAGCTCACTATTAAGATGTGGTGGCCATCATAAGAATCAGGGCCATCCAACCAACAGATTGGGAAAAGATCTTTACCAATCCTTCATCTGATAGAGGGCTAATATCCAAGGTATACAAAGAACTGAAGAAATTAGACTCTAGACAATCAAATAGCCCTTTTAAAAATGGGGTGCAGAGCTAAACAAAGAATTCTCAATGGAGGAAACTCAAATGGCTGAGAAGCACCTAAGAAGTGTTCAACATCATTAGTCATCAGAGAAATAGAAATCAAAACAACCCTGAGATTCCACCTCACACCAGTCAGAATGGCTAAGATCAAAAACTCAGGTGACAGCAGATGCTGGTGAGGATGTAGAGAAAAAGGAACACTCCTCCATTGTTGGTGGGATTGTAAGCTGGTACAACTAGTATGGAAAGCAGTCTGGCAGTTCCTCAGAAAATTGGACATAGCATTACCTGAGGACCCAGCTATAGCACCCCTGGGTATATATCCAAAAGATGTTCCAACATACAACAGGGAGACACTCTCCACTATGTTCATAGAAGCCTTATTTATAATAGCCAGAAGCTGGAAAGAACTCAGATGTCTTTCAACAGAGGAATGAATACAGAAAATATGGTACATTTACACAATGGAGTACTACTCAGTTATTCTTAGGCAAATGGATGGAACTGGAAAATATCATCCTTAGTGAGGTAACCCAATTACAAAAGAACACACATGGTATGTACTCACTGATAAGTGGATATTAGCCCAAAATCTCACAATATCTAAGATACGACACATAGACCACATGAAGCTCAAGAAGAAGAATGAAGACCAAAGTATGGGTGCTTTGATCCTTCTTAGAAGGAGTATCAAAATACTCAACCAGAAATCTCAGGGTCTAAACCTCCAGCCTGGGAACACAAAGGGAGGGACTCATGGCTCCACATGTACAGGTAGTTGATGATGGCATTGTCGGGCATCAGTGGAAGAGGAGGGCCTTGATCCCTGAAAGTTTGGATGCCCTAGTGTTAGGGAATTCGAGAGCAGGGAGGTGGGAATGGATGGATGGGTGAGGGCATACCCTCATAGAAGTAGGAGGAGGGGTATGGGATAAAGGGTTTTGGGGAAAATGGGAGAGAGGATAACATTGAAAGGTAAATAAATAAAATATCCAAAAAAAACCCCAACAAAACAAACAAACAAACAAAAAACCAAACCCATAATGGATCTGGCAATTGTAATTGAGCAGTTGAGACTTTTTGTCAACAATTTATTAAGGGGATTCCGTATAAGCCTCAAGGACAAGGTATTGTGGAAGAAGTCCATGGAACTTTAAAAAGATTGGTGAGACACGCTGTTGCTGAGACAAAGAATGATGCTGACCTGTGAGGTTGCTGAGTGCCCTGACTAGGGTGACTGGGGAGCTGTATTGGACATATGTCCCTGATCCACCTTTGCTTGCCTATATCCCAGATGGGACAAGCTGCCTTGCCTCAAGTTTTTAGACCTTGTGGGACAGAGAATCCAAAAGAGAAATTATAATGTCTCTTGTATTTTCTTAAAGGTGGCCAGCTATTAGGACTCAATCATATACTGGTCTAGAAGTCAATCCAATATTGGAAATAACAGTCTACACTTGGAAGGCTGGATCTGGACATTTTCAGAGACATATTTGGAAGTTAGCTGTAGTTCACTACAATGTTAAGATAGCAAGAGATTAAGTTGAGACAGAATAACATGGGTTAATGCATGTTTTAAGGGTCTTTTAATTGTCAAGTTAAAATTGGTTTTGTCTCTTCTACAGTATTTATTGTAAGTTGCATTGACTGTATAGTGTCCAATTGTGTTAGTATGTTGAAACCTGGCATGTCTGTTATGGGGGTCTATCAACCAGCTTTTGTCTTACTACCCTGAGTATTAGAAAACCTTGTTTGTCTGAAAAAAGCCTGAAAGTGCTGGACGAAGTGAGTTAGGCTTTAAGCAGAAGCCAGAGAGTAGCAGGCTTGATTATTGCTGGTATAATAGCTTTAATTTCATTAATTACTAGCACCACTGCTTCTGCAATAGCCTTGACACAAGGAATTAACAACTATTTTTGTTAACCATCTAGCAAAAAAAAAAAAAAAATGTTACTAATGTATTGAGAATGTATTGAGTATTCAAAAAGATTTATATAGGCATCTGGAACAATGGATGATGCTCTATAACCTATTCAAATTATCTGAAGGAGGTTCAGGATTCAAGAGTTAGGAGCCATCCCAAGTGTCATGACAAATATCATTCTGCACAGAGCCTTACCAACCTAAGACATAAATGTATTGCTTATGATAATGCATATTTCATGACAGGTAAGGAAGGCTTTCTTGTCAGAACTACCTAAGACAGACTCAGTCTGGTTTATACAATATAAAAGGGGAGATGTGGAGAGCTTTTGGGGCTGCCTGACAGGAATCTGTCATTGGACAAGGACAAGGAAATGGGCTGCAGGCAGGAATCTGACATTGAGCTGGACTGGAACAAAGAAGTAATTTCAGGTAAAAATCTGAATCCTAGGTTAGAACAAAGAAGAAATTTCAGGCAGGAATCTAAATCTTAAGCTAGAACAAAGAAGTAGGCTTCAGGAATGAAAATGACTTTGGACTAGGACAGGGAAATATGCTCAGATATTTTGGTCATCCTGATATGCCCTTAGAAATAGAAATCACACAGGAGTGATCACGGGACTCTGTTTATTGTCATGCATATTCTTTTATTATCTGTGTTTATTGTCTTCCTTGTTCCTGGACTATTTGCATGTATTGTATTTCTAGTTCCTCAACCTACAACTGACCTTAATACTTACATGTAATTTAAACAGTATAAAGGCAAAAAAGGAGGAAGTAGGATGGGATAAGGGATTAATGGGTGGAAGAATTGGAAAGGAGGATGGCATATAAATAAAATGTAATGTAAATAAATAAAATATCGAATAAAATAAAAGAATTAGGGCCACTACATGTGATGACCATCAGAAGTAGATTGTTTCAGCCTTTCATTTATGAGAAATGGACCAGTTGGTACAGAAAACACATTTATGACAGTGAGTAATCCTGGAAATGAATTAAGGGAGCAGGAAACTAAAGTCAACACAAAAACAAGAGACCTAGCAGATCTGCATAGGAACCACATAGACAAGTCTGAAGTCATCTGAGCTTCTCAATTTATATAGGGTAGTGATTTTCATTTCTCCCTTAAGGATGGGATTGTGAGATTGTTTTTCACTGTATATTTTTACCTCTGTGAAGTCATACTGCAGCACAAGGGGTATGCACTTTTAGAAAACAACTCTTCTCTATATTTTATTTATTTAGTTTGTACACATTTTCTTTTAATGTTAGAACTACGAAGAAAAGTCTTGTGATATGCTGCTCAGTATTTCTGACCAGTGTCATTTCCTTTCAGTAAATGAAACATTGTAGACTAAGCATTGGCTATCTTATAACTGTGTTAGATGATAGTCCCCGAATCCATAGGGCACAACTGTCTACTTTCATTTAGAAGCACACATACTTTAGAAGCCTTTTGAGTGATATTGGTCAACAACATTGGTTAAAGTATAAAACTAAAAAGGCAGTTTAATATGTCTCTTCCTGTGAGTGTCAGTTTTCTTTATTTGAAACTCCAATTCTAGAGGGCTCAGACTTTTTCACAAAAATGTGAGTTGGTGACATATTAGCTAATGGGTAGACTGGGTAGCAAGAATGATGGAGGCCACCCATCATGCTGCTGGTGTTTCAGTGGCAGCATCTTATGTATTAACCATAGTGTTAAAAAGAAATTGTTTTGATTTATGTCCATTCCTGACTTCTTTGTACTTCTAAATAGTACAAAGAATGAGAAACCCTAAAACTGTTTTGTTGTCAAGGGCATTTCTACAAGCTAGATTCTACAGAAAAATTCCCTTTTCTTTCTATGAAGGCAAAAATTCTTTGTAACCTTTTTAAAGCTGATGGACATGGTTTGCATTCATACTTACCATTACACTATGTATTCCAAAATCACAGTGTGAAACAAATGTATTTTTGTAATTAAAAAAAAAATTCTTAGACATTGATGGTTGAAAGCGACAATCTTTGATGGTTGTCAAATCTCTATGTCTCTTTATGACAGGAAATAAATGCAAATTGTTTTCATTTTAATTTGACAATGTCACCTTGTCAAAGAATTCTTTCTTAGATATTTGGAAAATTATGTTACAAATGTAGCTGAATTAAAAACAAATCCCAGGGACTTTTCAAAGATTTAGACCTCAAAGCTATGTCACCCATATGAAGGCATGTGAGATGGCTCAGCAAATGAGCATTTATGAAACTATATTTCATTAGCTTTGTGCATTGTATTTGGTCCAGTGAAGCCATAAGCCAATCAAGACAGTGCTGCAGTCATTAGTACTCGTGGAAATGAACATTGTAAGTTAGAGGTCCTCAAGAATGTTGCTGTTGACATTTTACACCAGTTATTTTATTAGGGGAAATACCTTATGCATGGCAAGAGATTGAAAGCATCCCTCATCTCCACCAGTAGGCCCATACTGTTGTAATCAGAATGCTTCTTGACATCCACATGTTCCTAGTGGGAGAGGAAGCACAGTAGCTTCTGTTCAAGAAACATTTTTGATGTTGAAGTCATAAATCTGGACTTATGCAAGACTGAGAAGAGAGGCACAGAGCTCCAGGAATTACTATCTGTCTGGCTTTAGTGGACAAGACTGAGACAAAATGATGTCTTAAAACAATTGGGTTTGTCTTGAGATATCTTTCATGGTAGTAAATTTTTGTTTCTTTTTTTGTTTCTCTATATTCTGTGAAAGAAAAATATATTTTCTTTTACGATAAGGCAAGTTAAGAAAGTTCACTTTCTTCTGAGACTTCTGTTGTATTTGAAGGTCAGAGAACATGTGAGAAGCCTGTGTGAAGAGCTTAGATTCTGGAGGTAGACTGGGGGTCTCATGCTCAGTTCTCTAACATCAGCTGGGTGATGTTTTCAAAATGTTTACCTTTCTCGTGTGTTCGTGTTTTTACCGGTAGCATAGAGATAAGGACTGATTTAAGGAGACATAAGGATTGCATGATATAAGGACAGCACTGGTGACTAGTGACTTGAAATGATGAATTGATATTAAAAGGTGCAAAGGAAACATTTATAAGAAAAACAGAGTTGGCTAGAAAATTTATCAGCTCCTTAGTGTAACTAAGCCACATAGAGTTAACAAGCTCTTGACAGTGTCTGGTTTGGTAACACTGTTATGATTTAGATACAAAACAAATGAAAATTTTTATACCTTAGGAGAAACCATGACTTTTTAAATATAGAAATTTACTACAGTTTCTTGATATGACATGTTTGGCCACGAAATTTCCATTTTACTCACCGTGACTATTATCACCTGTATATTTCATTTTTGTCTCAGCTCAGATATGACAAATATTCATTAAACCCATTTCATTTAGTTCATTAGAGCAGTATAGTCAAACTTCCAAACTGCTGGAGTACAAGCATGACTTAGCTAAACACCAGAAGAGCCATTTTATGATTCTTGGCAGGGTACAGAACAAAAACATACACAAAGAAATAACTGCCAGTAGCTAAAATCCTCTGAGTCTACTTAAGTCTTTTTTTATTCAGAGCTAGAAACACATAGAGAAATTAAGTTATAACCCAAAGCCCTGTTTAACTGAAGCAATATAATGAATGTTGTTATAGTTTAAATTAAAAAAGAAATGGGTAGGAAGTATGTTTTTGTTATTTCCTGATATTTTGAGCACAGGTACTTTGGATTCATAGAAACTACTACTAGACCTGGATCCTTGTTATATATACATCTAAGGCAAATCCGAGTTCTATTCCTTTTTGTTAGAAAGAAGTTAGTACTGAACTGAGAGATGACTCAATGAACTAGAGTACTGGGTGCTTCCTAAGAAGACCTTGTTTCTCTTCCTAGCATCCACATGGTAGCTAACAACTTTCTGTAACTCCAGTGTCTTCTTCTGGTCCCTTGTCACTGTGCATGTGAGTGGTGCAAGGTCATGCATGCAAGAAAAACATCTGTACACATAAAATTAAAAAATAACAAGAAGTTAGTTATTACAAACCCCAACTTACATAAGACATATAACAAATTTCATGTGGCCATTATTTTTATAGCAACATTTTATAACTTCAACTTTAAGACCCTAATGCTAGTATGTGATTTAACTATAAGAGCAAACATGCTTTTCATGTGAAGAACAAAGGTATCAAGATCTCTACAGGGACCCATTTTGGGTCTCTCTTCTAGGGACATGGTTGCTATACAGGACTGGGCACACAGGAATGCCTTTCTTAAGGAAACATTGTTTGTTATACAGATACTTGCAGAGGAATGGCCCCTTGTTTCTGTTATTCAAAAGCGATACCCCTGTGGTTTTGAAATCATGCAGACAGTATAAACCTATGACTGTTAGTACCAAGGGAAAGGTGTGAGGAGCACAGTTTAGTTTACCCATCTGCCACATGCACATTCGCTACAAGTTGTACTTCAGAAAATGCTTCCCTTCTCCCACATATGCACTTATATTTAGGTGTCTCTAAACTAAAATAAATATCCAAGTTACTATTTCTTATTATCTTTTCATTCCTGGAAAATGTGCTGAATCAGTTTTTAGAGCATTTATCTTTCTTAAATGAGTTGTATACAAGTATATACACCTCTCAGAGGTTGTGAGTTTACTGAGAAAACTGATGAATTCTTCCCATTGTTAGCCTATCCTGGTTATGCTTATATATTCTTAAAAGCTGGATAATCTCACTTCAGCAGTCCCAGGCAGACAGAGGCTAGGGACATGGCTGGTGGGTATGGCCCCAAATCCAATGTTGGTTACTTTTCTGTGCCCTATATTTCTCTATTAGAACATTTATCATGACAGAGAGGGTTTTTATTCTTTCTGTGTTGCAACCCCCTGCTGTTAATTATTATAAAATCTTTCTTAACTGTGCTCTATAGCTTTAATTCCCCAGGGTTCTAATTTATTACCAAAGGTTTATTCTCTTTCAGAGCAGGCTCAGAGAATACCATTCCCATTGCCAGTTACCAGATAGTGCTTTTCTTTCTCTTTGAAATTTCTCCTGGCTTTGTGTCCCCTTGTCTTTGCCTGGCAGTAAGAAGTCTTTACAGATAGACCTGGCTTTTTGACAGGGAAAGAACAGCTTCCAGGCTAAGTGATACCTGAAAAAAAATCTACCCACTGTGCTGAAGTCATTTCTTTCTGATGCTCTGAGTGCCAGGCCATCCAGAACCTTTGTGGCTATAGCATCCCTGGGTTTAATTGCTTCCTGTGTTTTCTGACCGACATAAAAGGGAACAGGATGAAGCAGAATGGAGAAACCCAGGGTTTGATCTCCTATTTAGCAAGGAGACTTGAATGACAGTCTAGCTTTTCCCCTTCTGGTTCTTTTTTGCAGCCATTTTATTCTTGTCCCTATGTGTAATTTTCCTTTTCCTTTTTCAAGTTTTAAATCTCTCATATGTTTCCTGAAGGAGACAACCCAGTCTGTTTCCTTTACATAAAAGAATATGGGGAACTTGTGTGTGTTTGATCTCTTGGGTGACTGTGTTGCAATGGAGGCTGAAACAGACTGGTGTTTTGATCTCAATTTATACCTCTTGCCGAGGACAGGGAATATCTTACTGAAATAACCTTTGAGATGAGAGGGAATTAACACGCATCACACCAACAGAAGATGCAGCAAAATAGAGCACTTGGTTTGCAATGTGCTTATCTACATAATTGAGAAACGCTATTCAAACACAAAGAATTATGCTGATTGGGAAACTCTCAGAAATTAAAGAGTCAATTTGATTTCTACTCTATTATTTTACCCATTATTTTATGTTATGCTGGGAATAATGATTTCATACTTCTATTGAGGCACATGCATTTGGGATTTTTATTTTAGGGCTAAAGACTAGGAAGACCCTGGTGATGCATGCTTGTGGTCCTAGTTCTTGAAAAACTGAAGCAGGAGGAGGATCAGGAGCACAAAGCCAGCCTCTGGGCTACATAGAAAGACCCTGTCTCCAAAGTCAACCAACTAACTGACCCATCAACTAACCAAGCAAGCAAGCAAGCAAACAAGCAAACAAGTAAATGCAAAATCAAAGGTAAGACAAGTTTTTCACTAGTCATAGTCTTAAGAATTTTATATTTGGAAGACAATTTGTTTAACTGAATTTTTCTTTAATGAGGGGTCAATATCTTATTTATGCTCATTGAATTGATGTCTTCAAAGATTAAGAGAACTAAATTAAATTGTTTGCTTTCTGTTTACCTTAGGTTTTACCAGTTTGTCTAAAGGGGAATGAAATATCATTATCTGAATATGTTTCAAAAACAAAATGTATGCTTTCAAAGCATGATGTAGTTTTCAGTCAGAACAATGAAAATCAAGCTATTATCTAAAAAGACAAAATTGAATACTTTGAGATGCTTCAGGAGGTCATATTTAAGATCAGTTGCCAGAGGTTGATCTCAAACACTGAAGACAACAACTTGGGGGTACACACTGTAATCCCAGCACTTCAGAGGTGGAGGTAGAGGATCAGAAGTTGAATGTAGTCATCAAGCAGAACAGTGTTAGCCTGGGATAAAAAGTCTCTGTCTTTAAAAATATATCCAGACTTGGTGGTTTGAAGTATTTTTTTTTAATAGAAATGATTAATTTGGACTCATTTAACACAATATTCTTTTAATGACAAATTGTGAACCTGCTCATCTGGACCCATTTGACAGCTGTCTATAAAATCGTCTTAAGTGAGGTTCAGACTTGTTAAAAAAGAGAACTGCAAATCTACTCTCAACAACATCTGATAAGCAAATGCTTTCAAGTGTACTTTAAAGATGGTTCACAGAAATTTGATAATAGCTAATTTAATACCTTGATTTCATAGTACAGATTTTAATATATTTTGAAGTTCTCAAGACATGTTCTTTCTTGGCTGCCCCATGGGCACCTGAAATTTGTTGTGATAATCTTGATGCATTTGAAGACATTTTGAAGTTGCTGTATTATTTGAAGCTTTAAATATATCTATGGAATATTGCAACCATCATCAGAATAAATTTTAGGATATTTTTATAATCCTGGAAAGCAATCTCAGACCAATTAGCAGTCACTGCTCATTTATGTATTCATCAGATTTTGGCAATCACTAATCAGTTTTCTGTGTTTATAAGCTCAGCAGTGTACATTTTGTATAAATGCAGCTATTTATACAATATATATTTATCCAATTTATTTACAATATATACAATAGTATAAATATAATATTATGATTTGTTTCTTTCAGTCATTGTAAGATTCTCTCAAGGCTCATGCACATTGTACAATGTATTTCTATACTGTAGGATGCAGACCTTTCTTCATGTGTGATTGTATAATAACCTCTTAGAGACCAAGCTATATTCACTTTTTTGTCTACTCTATTATTGGTAGGGATTTGACTATTTCCATCCTTTACTATTATGGGTTATGCTGTTATGAATATGTACCAGTTTTTGACTGGATATATTTTATTTCCCTTGAATATGATCTTAAGAATGGGGTTCAGATTATAAGAGCCTGTTTCATCTTTTGAGGGGCTGCTAAAGTAGATAGATTTAACTTATTTCAAATTTTATTGTACTTCATCTTTGAAAAGGAATTTAGGCCATTTCAGCTAAGTGCTGGAGCTGGTGTTGTGTTTCTCCTGAATCTTTAACACAGTCACATTACTTCAGCTCACTTTTGTGTATAAACAATGACAATAATTGGAAGTTTTCTCTTGTCTTAGGTATAATACTATTCATTGAGTAGCACATACACAAGTGTGTGCGTGTGCGTGTGCGTGTGCGTGTGCGTGCGTGTGTGTGTGTGTGTGTGTGTGTAAGATGTATGGTACATTTTATAACCACATTATGCCAAGACCAGTATAAAACATCAGAGATTTTCCTATATTGTAATTTTCTGACTGCCTTGAGTCAGAATCTCCCACTGGTTAAGATGCTCACTGTTCACTGTTTTAAGATAGTCAGGCTGGCTACTAGGTCTGGTAAATTTCTTCAGAAGCTGCCTGTTTACAATAGCTTATAGCCTTCTGTTTTCAGTGTTTTTCCACAGAGACCCAAGACTTTGTGTTAGCATGCATGTATGTCAGGCCTATTGCTGACTTTAGGCCTATGGCTGATTTTAGGCCTTTAGTGTATATGCAGGGCTGCTCCTGACATCTCCTCCCTTCTCTAAGTATAGAAGGGCCTTGGCGATTCTATAGGTCTTATAAATAGGCAGCCTCGGTGGACAGTACCAACTTAGATAAGGACAAGTGAATCATAGGCAGAGCCATAGTGATCTGTCCCCTGAACCTACACCCAGCTGATACCTGTTCTGAAAGGTATCTGTACTCCCCTGAACACTTATGCTCCGTGCCATTCCCTTCCCCACATCCTGCCTTTTTGTGTTTATAACCTCTGTGTAAATAAGCAAATTACGATGTGATTTAAATAACTAACTAACTAAAAAAAAAAAGATAGTCAGGCTGGGGTATCTACCCATCTCCTTCCTCAATACTGGATGATATGTATAGCCATCCATGCTAACATTTTGCATGCATGTTGGGGATTTGAACTCAGACTTGATTCTTATACAGCAAGTGATTTTATCCACTGATCCATCTCTCTAGACTCTTGCTCTATTATCTGGCTTTTAATGTAAAGTGATACTATAAGTCCTTGGAATCTTGCTACAGCTTTTTGCTCTATGTGTTCAACTTCCCTCAAGTAGTGAAGGTTAGTTTTGTCTCAGCAAGGACTTTAGGTTGCAAAAGAGTTCTTGAGTGTTCATCTTCAAACAGTTGAAGATATTATCCAGAGATATGTTTATACTTTGCTTTGTCTATATGTCATTGTGCCTTATGAGAAGGTGAAATTTGAGGATGGTTGGTAGGTGTCCTAAATACTTATATACTTAGAGCAAGAGCTGGGGTAACATGGGAAAAATCTTTCTGTGGGCTGAATAATATCTGTAGAGATGAAGGAAGCTAACGGAGACAATGATTTGTGCTACATACTCTCTGAGATGTTATAGTGACTAGTGGCTTCAAAGAATCTAAACAACTTTGAGAAGTCTGAAATACTTATTCTGGATACACCTTTGTGATGCTCCCTATACAGGGCTTCAGGTACTGACTGTTAATGAAGGCATGAGAGACTTCCTACTTTATAGTCATGAAGCAGCAGTTCTCTGAACAACATGAGGCTCCAGAGTCCCAGGTCCAGCTGTCTTAGACAGCTTGTAAGAGCCTCCTGAGGCTACTGCTGACTGGAGGAACCAGTGATGAGATCAACTATCGTCTAGGGAGGACTTTCTCTGAGGATAATCTGCAAAGCCATTGCCCTCAGCATCTTCTTCTGGGATAAGAATTTTAAGTAACAATTTGGAGAGCACTTAGTTTCTTAGTTTCCAGCATCTGCCAATCATGTCAAGGAAAATGTTGCTACCTATTCCTCTTATCTCTCAGTGTACATTTGCCTTTTATTTTTTAATAACACAATTTCTATATCAAAACCAAACGGTTAATAATTTATTTAGAAAATATACATGGATACTCTTCCTTTCATGGCTATAACAGAGAAACTTGGGGTTGTCTAAATTTGGTGTCCTCATACTTACATGCGATAGCAGTGCAAGCTAAAGATGCTGCTAAATTTTAAGATGCTCAAGTTAGCCCTACCTCCTCTCCGTAGACTCATCCAGCCTCAGTACTAGCAGTTCTGGAAGAATATGAGAATCAGTAACATGTGAGAAAATGAAAACCTACATAAAAGTTGAATGATGAGAACATATTCTACTTTTAAAGTCAACTCTTGCTATTGTTATAGGTTGGGAAAATAAAACAAAATGAAACTAATAAATCATGAAAGGTCTTCAAGCTATTTGTGATTTAGTTGTGGTCTCAGCTCCAATACTTTTGCTCTCCTTGGCTTGAAGAAGGTGACTCATTCTTTCTGAGCTTTTGTTCCTTCTTTACAGAGTGTAAGTACTAGTCAATTTTAAAGACTGAGAACTTGGGTTTTCTGTTAGGATTAGTGAGATGGTAAAATGAAGCATCACATAGGATCAACTTACACCAGTTTTTTTTCCATAATCAAGCTTGAGAGTTATGGTGCTGCTCAGAAATGCAGGCTGTTTGCATATTAAAGAAGTAAAAGACAAAAAACACATGTTAATGTAAATCTTGGGGAGTCTTGGTGTAATCACCCTTATGATCCCTAGGAACTCACGATCCCTTTTGGGGTATTTGGTCTAATTTAGTGACAAACAGATTAAGAATGGACTCAAACAAAACCTCAAGCTAAATGTAATAGAAGTATCTGAAAACAGCTAAACTCTGTCTCACAGTTGCAGAGTGGAAGAAGAGAATTGAGCAGAATAGGGGGACCCACAAACCTATGACATTTAGATAAACAGTATAAAGATTAGTCACATGGTGCAGAGGGAGTTTTTGAAAGAGACTAAGAATTAAAAGCATACATAGGCTCTGGCAAACAACACTACCAATGACTACAAAACCCCAAACCACCACTCCCACCACCACCACCACCAACAACAACGACAACAATAACAACAATAAAAAACAAAAACAAAAACAAACCAAAGACAAGAAAGGGATAGGAATAGATCTTAGGAGAATGTCATGGCTCCTGGGACTGTACGGAGTTCTGAGAAGGAAAAGCACATTTCCTTAAAGCATCCTTTCTAAGGGTGGTCCTATAACCAAGGTTGCCCTGACCTTACAGCTGGGGTTGCCCTGCAGCCAGGGTGCTGCTGTAGCTGGAGTGGTCTTGCAGCTTGCATAGTCCTGTAGCTAAGTCCTAGACCTGCCCAAAGTAGATTAATTCTTAAGGAAAAAGACAAGATTGTTTCTATTAAGAGGTAGTTTTGACTATACCATAATAGATACAGTTGGTGGCTCAGAGATATTTTCAAATAAGAATTTTGTTAGTCTGTGAAAAAAGTGAGATGGTGGTAGAGCCAGCTGTGAAGGTTCTGCACAAGCTCTCCAGTTTCAATAGTTTTGTTTATTTGTTCAAATGGTACAAAAGAAGGATCAAGTATATTCAGGAAAGAGTAAGCCTGCCTCGTCTCATTCTCTGCAGTCCTCAATTCTCTCACTGGAGCCATGCCCTTTCTGATGTAATTTTGTATGTGGGAGGGGCAGGCACAGAGAAGCCATTGGTTTCTATTTGCTGTCTCTTTGGATCATTCTCTATCTGATCTTTTGAGGCAAGATCTCTCATTGACCTAGTGGTCACTGATTGACTACACAGGTTGGCTAACAAGCCTGAGGAGTCTATTTCTTATTGTCTGCCTCCAGTCATTTTGCATTAGGGTTATAGATGTCCATGACTATGCCTGGTTTTTAAAAATTGGTATTAGAGTTCCAAACTCAGGTCCTCATGCTTGCATGAGGCCTCTGACACGCTGATATATTATTTTAGATTAAAAAAGAACCTTGCTATTCTGACTGAAAATATTGATGTTAAGAACATAGTTTCATGAGGCTCTGTGACCAATTGCAAACAAAAATAAATAAGGGAAATCACAGTTTTACAGGCTAGACATAAAGGCAGCAAATCTGACAGCCCTCTGCAGAACCAGGATGAAGACGAGACACTAGAGAAAGGAACCTTGCAAGAAAATAGATGAATTTGGATTTATGTTCCTCTGTGTGTATGTGTGTGTGTTTGTGTGTATGTATCTTGTAGCATATGTGTGTGTAAATGTGTGTGTTGGTGTGTCTATTTATGTGGTGTGTATTTGTTCGTGTGTATGTGTGTTTACTCTAGAGACAAATACTTTCAAAATCAGGGGAGGATTATCTCTGGTCCAGAATAGAAGACAATGTAATAGCTTAGCTGACGATAGAACATACTAGATCAATAAGGCACTCTCAGGGTCTGGGCTTGAATTAAAATGAGATGATAACATGAATGAGTGCTGTCTTGGCTCCTTCTTTTACTGCTGTGATGAAATTCCTGACTAGAGCAACTTAAAAAAAGAAAGTTTAGTTTTGCTTCAGAGTTTGCAGGTACAGGAGCCAGAGGCAGCTGTTCACATTGCATGTGCAATCAGGAGGCAGTGAGTCATGAAGGGTCTTGCTCAGCTAGCTTTCTACTCCTTAGACAGCCTGGACTGTAGAGGAATTTTAATCCAGTAACATGACTGCTCTGGCAAGGGATCATATCCAAAGACCTAGGTCTGTGTGATCTGGCTGGAATATAGACATGCCCTTGGTATGTAATCCTTCTATATAGAGTATATACCTTCAATCCCTCTGTGTGGAACGCACACACATCTTTAGTACACCTTTAATCTCAAGTAGTGAAGTCTAATTGAGGGGCAGACAAAGTGATGGGCAAGGACAAGTCAGACAAAGAGTGTGATAGAATGTGAAAGATATACCCAACTCTCATGAAAACAGGCAGGAAAGAGAGGGGACTTATAGCAATTCATGGAGAAGGAGTTCAGTTCAGTCTGGAGCAGTTCAGCTGAGTGCGGTTGTGCTCAGTTGAGTTCAGTCAGTTCTGTTCAGTTCCCTTTAGTTGGTGCAGCCAGTATAGTTCAGTTTGTGGAGTTCAAAGGCAGTTTTTCCAAGCAGAGCAATTCAGTCAGAAACCAAGAGAAGCAAATTTGAATCAGTCAGCTTGAAGAGGAATTTGAGTCAGAAAAGATGAGTTGAACTGGCCAGCCAGAGTTCAGAAAGAGCTAGAGAGACTGAATTTATCAGCACTAAATCTCAGACGCTGAAGCATTCTAGGCCTAGGTTAGCAGATAGAGGCTGGAAGCTGAAGCCTTCAAGAGTGGGTTTGCAGAAGATTAGATTGTATAGAGGCTAGAAGTTCCAGGCCTAAGCCTAAGGATAGTTAGATAGAAATGTTCTGGGTTCAGCCCAAGCCATGTGTTCTTAAAGCTTGGGTATAGCTCTCATCTTATCCGTTCATCTAAGGAAATAAAAATGACACTTATATGAGACTCCAGACTGTGGGATGGTGCAACCTTTAAGATGGGTGTTCCCACATCACTAAATCTTATTAAGGATATATCTTATAGATATGTCTGGAGGGGTGTCTCCAAGGAGATTTTGTATACTGTTAAGCAGCAATCAATAATAGACATCATAATTGTAAAGAAAATGTTGAGTTCTCCATTTATTCCTGAGGGAGCAGAGGAATGCTAGAACATATTTGATATTTTCTAAAGTGAATAATAATGTATTCTAGACTCTTTGGATTGTATGGTTATTGAACCAGTTATGGCTATAAAGTCATTGTCAGAGTGGGAAAAATGGTGGAAATGGAGAGATTTGGGTTGAGAAAGGAATAAAATTATTTTCTCTTTTTATGCCATAGTTGACATTCTAGAGGGCTCCTCACCGATAGCAACAAACAAAACAAAACAAAAAACAAAAAAACAAAAACAAATAACAACAACAACAACAACAATAAAAACAACAAACCCTATGGGGGTGCAGGAAAATGGTTTGTTATTGCATTCCTAAATGGGTGTTGGCATCTGAATGTGAGATAGTGCAATGCTCATGTTATGGTGCACTTACACCTCAGCTTAATGGTAGTACTGTTTTGGAAGGTTGTGAAGCCTTTAAGAGGAAATATTTGGAGGAAATGGGTCACTAGGGTAGGGCTTTGAGGCTTACAGTCTTTCCATTTCCTGTTCTGTGGGCATATTGGTTTTAGACACTGTGTAAAGTTTACCCTTATGTTATTCAAATGTGGATTTCTCTGCCTTCATATCTTGTTTCAATTCAGACCCAGCGTTGTAATGCTTATACCAAGAATCTCCTGTCTCAAGTTTGTGTAAACAATTCTTACATTAATTCTCTGCCTTGTCAGTAAATGCTGATCATCCAATGGCTGGTAGGATAGTGAATAGTGTGAGATGTTCGCTAGCCAAAGGAGGGAAAGAGGGAGAGAGAGAGGTCAGACCAGCTGAGAGGATGGAGGAATTGGAGGTATGAGGAAGGGGTCCGGAGAATTCATGGAAACACCGAAAACCCCGAGTCAGATCAATAACAGTATGCAAGAGTCATGCGATGGGGCTGGGAGGTAGGCAGATTAGCGTAGAAGGTTAAGGTAGATCATTTAGTTGCTCAGGTATTGAAGTTCAGTTTTAAATAAACTTTCATTTCTCTGTGTGGTTATTGGAAACTAGCACAAGGTAAAACAAAATACAGCTGCTAGATTAATTCACTGCTAATATTTATACTAAAGACAATTCATTAGCACTGTTTGCTCTCTGCTTTCTGGTTGTTAGTGTATGTGATCCTTGTTTCCTTTTGCAGCTTTATTTTTTTTTTCTACCAGGATGAGCTATGCATCCCTTCAAATTTAAGCCAGAATAAGTACATCCTTTTCAAGGCATTTCTTGTTCATTATTTTGTTTCAGCAACAAGGAAAGTAACTTAATACAAAGGTAGACAAAGGTTGGATTAGTTCACTCCTGAGACTTTGGTTTCATCCATATAATGTTGTCAGTCAGAACACAACAAAAGACCTCGGCACCTTTTATTTTCAAGCCATTTATGCTTAGTCACATACATAAAATACATTTCAAAGGCCAGGCTGAATCATCGCTCACTGAGAGGGTGGGGTGGGAAGTGTATGGCAAGAGTCCTCAGTTTGAGGCAAGCTGTGAGCAGGTCCCTCAGCCACCCACACCCAGGCAGACACCAAGTTGGTTTTAAGCAAAAGAACAGATCCAGCTGAGCTTAGAAGCATATTTGATGCATGCAAACAACTGAAAAATGGTGCATTTTTTTCATATCTCCCAATGACATTTGGTAGCTGAGTATTTTGGAGAAAGATAGCCTAACCAAAGACTGTGAAACTTTAAGCACAGTGGTGGATCAGACCAAGGATGGTTTAATGTCTGTAGCATTTGAATCTGTCCAGTATTTGCCAGATGTCTTGTTTATGGTGGCCTTCTAGGTGTTTGAAAAAGTTGGTGAAGGAGAACTTACTTTTGAAGATGTTAAGCAAATTTTTGGACAGACTGCAATTCATCAACCTATTCCATTTCACTGGGATTCACAATGTATATAACTACATTTTGAAAAAGAAAGAAATGGTTATCTTCCATTTGCAGAGTTCACTGCATTTTTGCTGGAAGTACAGTTAGTATATGAGATACAACCTTTGTCCAATGAGGCAATACCCAAACTGGAAAGAATCATGGCCATTGACTTCCAAGGCATCATGGTCACTATTGTTTTGCTGAAGAATGTCTAGAGGCACAGCATCCATCAAGTTAGATTTTCCTATTATCATGGATTCAATTATTATTAGCAACATGAAACTCATTAGAAATGTCTACACACTCAGAATGGCAGCAGAAAGATGTGGAGTTGACAAGGAGGAGTATGCTCTGGCTGCCCATACATTTGGTCAGGTTACACCCATGGAGGTTGATACCTTAAAACTCAGATTTATGTGAGCCAACGGGACATATGATTTCATTAGACATTGAATAGACAGTTCTTCTGGAAGAAGGAACTTGGCTTTTCAACTTGACTGCAGCCCAGAGGCAGTGGCAGGCTTCAGATGATGTGGCTCAGCTAGTTTTATAGCTTGCAGTATCTGTCCTCAGGTTTGATCTAGCTTCTACTGCGGAGCTGTTGGAGCCACTGCTGAGAATGCTATTGATCTTGTAAAGACTCAAATGTAGAATCAATGATCAACCAACTCTTTTGTGGGAGAGTACATGTATAAAAACTGCTTTGACTGTTTTTCAGAATGTGCTCCATTATCAAGGCTTCTTTGTACTGTACAGAGGTTTGCTGCCACAGTTACTGGGAGTCACCCTGAAGAAGGCCATAAAGTTTATAGTGAATGATTTTGTGAGGGGTACGCTTATGCACAGAGACGTCTTAGTCCCACTTGCAGCAGAGATTTTTGAGGAGGCTGTACACGAGGCTTTGATTTTTACAAATTCTTTAGAAATCATCAAGATCTACCTGCAAGTAACTGGAGAGATTACCACAGGCCCGAGTCAGTGGTGCATCTTCTGGGTTTCTTTGGCCTCCTACAAGGGTGACCAAACCAGGTTTGTGTGGGACATTTCGTTCTCAGACATCTACTTTCCACACTATGCTCATGAGAAAAGGCTTCCTTTGCAAATGAAGATGGGCAGATCAGCCTGCCCATGAAGACAGGCCTTTGCAAGGAAGACGGGCAACCTGGAAAGCCTGCTCTTAGCTGGTGATGTAGGTAGTATGCTTGTAGCATCTTTAGTAACCCCTGCTGATGTTATCAAGATTAGATTATAGGTGGCTGCCCAGGCTGAGCAAACCACTTACAGTGCTGTGATAGGGTGCTTCAGAAAGATACAGTGGGAAAGGTCCAACAACTGTGGAAAGGTGCTGGTGCTTGTGTTCCAATTCTTGCTCCAGTTTGGTATCACCTTGATGACTTAGGAATTGCTGCAGCCATGTTTTTACATCGATTCTGGAGGAGTAAACCCAGTGGGATATGTGAGCCTGTTCCTAAATCCAGTATTACTTTACCTGCTCTGAATTCTGACCATGCTGGGGGCTATAAATTGGCAGCTGCAATAGTCTTTGGGATTGCAAATAAATTTTGACTTTACCTCTCTTAGCCATCAGCACCTACCTCAAAAGTGACTAATAATGGCCTGTAGGAAGAATGACCTGGGATGTGGCTGTACAATGGTTAATACTGGAGTAAATATCATTTTTGATTAAAGTATGACTTTGCCCCTTCCATATCTGTGTCATTTAAATTTAGGTCAGAACTTTTTATATAAAATGTAACCTCTTGTTTGTTGGATGTTTTTGTACCAAGATCATGTGGAATTATTCCTAATTACTCTTTGGCACTCTTCCTATGAAGTCATATTTGTATCATTTCTATACTGGGATTTGGTCAACATTTTCATGATCTAGAATAAGTCTTAAAGGAAATGAGGGAGAGTCTCCTACTAGGATGATGATCTCAGTGAGGCCACCAAAAGGCACTCCCAAAGCAAATCATCAACTCTGAGGATGTTTAAAGTAGTAGAAAGCTGGATATATATTTGTAAAAATGAAAAACACTGAAAGAAGAAATGTGATGATGATGATATGATGATGATGATGTAACAATCCCCAAATACACAGCCTGAATTAAAATTTAAAACATGTACAAACTTGGCCCCATTATGAAGATTTTATGTGAAACTTTTAGCATGCATACTTTCTTTCTTGGATCAAGTCTACCAGGGAAAAGTTTCAAATTTTAAGGAAATGCTTTTGGCATTTTTACTATAGAGACAAAAGAAACTGAGACATAATCTTATCGCTGAATGTGCCAATTGGGGATAATTACTTATATGAGGAACACATGCTGATTGTTACTGATTTTAATGAGCACTGTGAGAATAATATACAACACTGCTTGCTAGTACCCACCTGCTCCCATTCTCATAGCTTGTGCCCATTGGCCTTTAAAATTCACTTTATCTTGAATCATGTCTGAGAAATATACTCTCTAAGATTTTACTTAATTTGGGGTGCCTTGTATCATGGTCAGAGGTTTGTGAGTTTGTGAACAAAGAAATAAAATACTTTAAAAGTCAAGTACCCTCCGTCAAAAAAGAAACCCAACTCGTTTCAGAATTAATTTTGTCTAGAAAGCTTTCATTCTCAATACAAACTCCATTTCTATCTCTTCACCCAGACCTGAAATCTGTTGGTTTTACTCTTGTTTCTTTGAGGCCTGCTTCCTGGCAAAACCTTAATTTTCTTCTCCGTAACCATGTATTTCTCTATTCACTCACTTTCTATAACAGTCTGTGTCTTATTCACTATGTCCACAGAGATGTTTCTGTTTTCCATAAAGTTTGTATTCATGTGTTTACCTCACCTGAAGCATCATGTACATTCTTTCAGTCTATACTTCTTGGGTAGCCTCTGGTCAGGCCAGGCACAGGCACAGAGGTTGGGGCCACATCTCATATCCATTTCTCTAGCAGGGGCTCTGGTGATAATTGTGGTAGAATTTACTCACATATATTATGTGACATGACATGTGCATATGGCCACTACGGTTTCTAGTCAAAATTGAGATACTTTGTTTTTAAGTAATATTTTTATTAATTCTTTGATAATTTGATAATTTCATATAATGTAGCTTGACCATATTAACCTCAACTCCATCTACATCTGTATTCACCCAGATTCATTGTTCATGGTGACAGATATAAATCTATTTTTATTCTTTTACATGCAGCTATCAAGTTTGACCAGCATCGTTCATTGAATATGCTGCTCTTCTCCAGTGTATATATCTGACTTTTTTTTTTGTCAGAAATCAGGTGTTGAGAGGTGCATGGTTTTATGTCTTTATTCTATTCCATTGATCCAGGTGTGTCTTTTACACCAGCACTGACCTGTCTATTTCTATAGATCTGAAGTGTAACTTAACAGTTTTTTTATTTTATTGTTGTTTTAGTTATTCTTGTTTCTTTATGTTTACATATGAAGTTTTGGATTACTTTTTGAACTTCTTTGAAGAAAAGCTTGGGAGTTTTGATGGGGGTTGCATTGAATTTGTAAATTATTTTTTGTGGGATTGGAAGAGAATTTTCACAATATTTATTCTATCAATTCATTGGCATAGAAAGTCTTTCTGTCTTCTGGTGTCATTTTTTAACTTAAGTTTTAGTATACAAGTCTTTTACTTCTTTAGTTATATTTATTCCAATACATTTAGAATCTATTGTGAAAGATACTGTTCCTCTGATTTCTTTCTCAGTATGTTTGTCATTAGTGTATAGGAAAGCCACAGATTTTTGTGTGCCAATTTTGTGTCCTGCTACTTTGCTGAAAGTGCTTACCATCTATAGTAGTATACTAGTGGAGTCTTTAGGGTCTTTTCTGCATAAAATCATATCATTTGCAAATAAGTTTACTTTGACTTCTTCCTTTCCTATTTGAGTTTTTCTGATCTCCATCAGTTCTTATTGCTCTAGTGAAGATTTCAAGTACTGTATTGAACAGGCATGGAGAGGGTGCATATCCTTGTCTTGCTCATGATTTTAGTAGAAATGCTTAGTATGATGTTGTCCATGTGGTTGTTGTATGACCTTTATTATGTTAAAATGTGTCCTCCATATTTCTAGATTCTCCCCAAGACTTTTATCATAAAGAGGTATGGGATTTGTCAAAAGCTTTTCTGCATCTAATGAGCTGATCATGTGGATTCTGGTCTCCAGTGTGTTTATACAATATGATACATTTATGTATGTTGACGTTGTTCCTTCATGGCTGAAAAAAATCCCACTGTATATATTAAACGCATTTCATTTACTTATTGTCCCATTATTGGAACAAAGGTTGGTACCATAAGCTCTCTCTTGTGAATAGTGCTACAATAAACACTAATGTGCAATTGTCTCAGTGATTTGTTGACTCTAAGTCTTTTGGATGAAAAACTAAGAGTATGGGCAAATGGGAGTGAGAAAATGGATCAAAGTCGTATACTCAGAATTCTTTATATACTTGGATGAAAGTAGTTTCATGTAACCCTTCAAATTAAAAATAAGAGACTAAGCAGCCCATTTGCTTGTCCGTGGCCCATGTCAGATTCTTGCCAAGCAGCCCCAAAAGCTCTCTGCCTCTTCCCCTTTTTTATTTCATAAACAATACTGAGCCTGTCTTAGGTAGTTCTGCCAAGAATGCCTTCCTTACCCATCATAGAATATTCATTATCAAAAGTAATGCACTTCTGTCTTAGGTTAGTAAGGATCTGTGCAGAATCTTACCTGCCCTTGGCTTGCCAGCCTGTTAATTTAATAACTTTATCTGGGGGTCCATTTTCAGTTTCAAACCATGTACTTTGTCTGCCAACATGTTGATGTTGTTAAAGAAAAGCTTTAACACAATGAGCAGGAATAAAAGTATTCCTAGGACAAAAAGGGCTAGCATAATCAAGCTATATATGCCATTCTTGAAGCTTGACCAAAATAGAAATACTGACCTCAGACCATAATTATTTTTATCAGCAGTATCTGCAACGTCAATGCTCAGCAGAGAAACATTCTTTAAATTTATAAGCTCACTATGCAAAGGTCAAACATCCAGAGAGGTTGTAGAATTATGCCAAATACACTGCAAGTTGCAAGTGTCTTTAAATTTTTTACTAATTATAATGACTACTACTGTAAATTTTAAAACTGACACAAATTCAATGGTATTCGGCATGACGTTCGAGATGGCTTCTTACTCTTAAACTCTGAACCTCCTTCCAATAATTTGAATAGGATAAATAGCATCAATCCATTGTTTCAAATGCCTATCTAAATCCTCTTGTATATTCAACACATATGTCACATTTTGTCAAGGACAAGGAAGTCGGCTTCAGGCAGGAATCTGACATTAGGCTAGAACAAAGAAGTAATTTCAAGCAGGAATCTAAATCTTAGGATAGAACAAAGAAGTAATTTCAGGCAAGAATCTAAATCTTAGGCTAGAACAAGGAAGTAAACTTCAGACAAGAGAATGACTTTGAGCTAGGACAGGGAAGTAGACTCAGTTATTTTGATCAACCTGATAAACCCTTAGAAACAGTGATCATGAGAGTGTTCTTGAAACTTTGTTTATTGCCTTGCTTGATCTTTGACTATTTGTGTTTATTGTCTTGGTTGTTCCTTGACTATTTACATCTATTGTATTGCTAGTTTCTCAACCTAGAACTGATCTTAATACTTGCATGAGATTAAAATGGTATAAAAGCATAAAGGAGTAGAGGGGATGGGATAGGGGTTTCTAGGGAGGGGAAATGGGGAAAAGGGATGGCATCTGAAATGTAAATAAATAAAATGTCCAATAAAAAAGAATAAAACATTAAATAACAAAGACCAATTTTAACACTGAGCTGTAGGCTCCTAGTTGCTTAGAAAGTTAATCAATATTTGGAAAATTGTAATATCAGAATTGTAGCACTTCAATAGAGAAGTTGGTTCTTTGTCCTGGTGAGCATGTTCTCTCTACTAAGACAACTAGGACACAGAGTAACAATTGTCAGCTTTGTACATCTACGTGACCTTTTCAGACACTGGCAACTAAAAGGCACTTCCTGATTTAAGTTTGTTTGCACGTTTTCTGGCTTCATATCTTTCCTTGTCATGAGAATGTTGGCACCTTTCATGGTTACTTCCTCATGGTTACATTTAACTAATTTGGAAAAAGAATTTTAATTATTTTGTATACGACTGAGATGAAACCTTAAAATACTGCATGGATCTATGTTGTAGCCTCATTCACATTTTACTAACTTTTAATTTCCTTTTAATTTCCAGTTGTTTATATCTTTCTCACATTATGCTGTAGCTTAATGTGCCACAAAATATTAAATACCATAAAATTAAACTACTACCCAGCATAATTCTCTTATAGTCTTTTGTTATTTAGATTAGAAGTTCTATGAACTATGAATTTGTTATTCATAGAGGTCCAATTCATCATAGTGGCTCCCCATCCATGAAGCAAACTGTATAGACAAAAACATGCAATGGCAAAACCATATATGCCGCAGAAGGGACTCAACCTCAGGCCACTTTTAATCAACCAGCACATCATCACATCACATCACATCACCATCACATCACATCACATCACATCACATCACATCACACAGGGGATTGAACTGTATCTGTAAAGGTAATTCAGGGGACTTTTCTATTGCCCCTTATATCTCCCCCCCAAAAGACATGGATACTTAGTATATTTATTACAAGCATCAGGCACTAAGCTGGGCAGGTTCTGTACTGTTCTAACCTAACTATGCTGGCCTGGCTTACTTCCCAGCCACTTCCCAACCATGTGACATTACCTGTCATCTTGTTCTTGCTCTAGCACCTCCTTCTTCACCTGTGCCCTCACTGAAACTCATCTTGACATGCTCATGGCAAATCTCTTCCTACAGCCTGAGTCCCCCTCTCTCTTTTTCCCCTGGGCACATAAGTCCTTCTTTATCTCTCTTGTCCAACTCATAGGCTGATCAGCTCTTCATTGACCAATCAGAAATGATAGAAAACAATGTTTTACAAAATACCGAGTCAAGAAATGCTTCATAATAATGACAATAGCAAAATCCAGGCTGCACCCAGATCTCAGAGTACAGAAATCAGCATCCGAATACACAGTACACAAACCATCTTCCAACAACATCAGTACCAGAAATGAAATCATTATGTTTAGGTGCATGTTTATCATTAGGCGGCATGTGCTTACACTCTGTCATGCTGACTTACATATCTCCAGGCAAGTTGAGAAAAGGCCTTTATAAAAACATATAAAAAAAAAGACATTCTTTTATGCTTGAATTTTCTCATTAGCTGATTACTAGCTTAGCATTATTGAGTGAGACAGGGGTGATTATAAGGCGAGTTGTTGGCATTAAGAAAAAAGACTGGCCCAAACATAGTTTGTGAAGCTGTCAAGTGCTGACAAGGTTATATAAACAAGTTGGAAGAGAAGATGGGAAAAAAAAAAGAAATAAAGCTTAGCCAATACATGCAGACTTGACCAACCTTTTGACATTGAAAATAGCATTGTCATTTATAAAATTCGTATTTGAGAATTACACAGTTGAGTTAAAAAGAAAAAGCACACAAAAATGTCTCATAATGTTTTAAGAAAGTTTACAATTTTACGTTGCACCTGATTATAGCTATTCTTGGCCAAATGTGGTCCATGGGTTACATGGTTGGACAGGTCTGTCTAATGAAAGTCACCACAAACTGCAAACTATTTAATCTGTTATTCAAACTCTTTTTTTTTAAAGAGCATAATAAAATTGACTTATAGTTAAAAGAAACACATTGTGATTATATTAAATAAAACCATATTATTATGGTTAAGGTGAAGAAGCAATGCCTTTGAGACAATTAAATATACTCAACTATCAGCCTTCTGCCAATGGCATTTAAAATAAAAACCAAATGGAAGAGTTAAAACAGCCAATGATGATCAAATAATAGACATATTTTATAGAACTTTATATTTTATTCTTTAATCTTTTTTTATAGTACAGTCTTCATCTCCCTCCCCCTCAACCCCATCTCCAAGAGGATGTTCCACACCACACCCTCACCACACCAGACCTTCACACTCCCTGGGGCCTCAAGTCTCTCGAGGGTTAGGTGTGTCTTCTCTCACTGAGGCCAGACCAGGCAGTCCTCAGTTGTATATGTATCAGAGGCCTCATATTCACTGATGTATGCTGCCTGGTTGGTGTCTGAGAGATCTCGGGGTCAGAACTTTATTTTTTTAAAAAGTACAACATATTAAAATTACCTATGTTCATGGAAACCATACTGGTATTATTATTATTAAATATTTCCACAATGATGTACTACAAAGTTACAATCTATTTACTTCATATCATACAAGAGAGGGCCTTGCCGTAGCTAGGCAATATTTCTTAGAATTTTATTATGTAAGAAGTCTTTTATAAACTGTAATATGTAACTCAACTATAGCCTTTAAATGACAAAGTTAGAAGGCTGCAAATAGTTTAGATTTTGAGTACCTGGAAGATTGACATTAAAAATGATCTTGGAAGATACCTCTGCTGCCACCAAACTGAGACGCAGAAGAATTGTTTTAAAAAATGTACTCCTATAGCTTGACATGTGGTCAAAACTTGAAATGATTTGAAGATTAAGAATATGATCAAAAATACTATTAGTTTAAAAGTTTCAAATCTGGATAGGTTTAGAGTTTTACCTTCATATGGTTTTTCTGTCTTTGGAGTTTTTAAATATTTCTCTAGACATTTTAATCATGTCTATAGTATCTTATCATTTTTTGTTGACTTGGAGGAAACAAAGAATATTTCTGGCTTAATGTATCCAGTTCTGACATGCCTCTGACAGAGCAGTGATATGTTTGACAGACTTGTCAACAAAGTTCAAGGGGTTCCTCTAATAGCCAAGAATACAAAAGGTTAGAGAGATATGTAAAAATTTGGACCACAAAGAATGGCTCCCACATAGCACAAAAGGATCACATAACTCTGTTTTTGCCCAGATTACAGGGTCCTGAGACCACTAGAGACCACCAGGGGTCCAACTCCCACACAAAAGCAAACAGTCTTTATTCAAGTTGGAGCTTGACCCTCCAACCTCACTAACACAGTGGATGAGTATGGAAGGTCCTGAGTTAGTAAACTCTTGTCTATTTATCATGCTTTCAGTGGCGTAAGGGACTTTACAACTTGGCAGTTACATGATTTGTTAACATTTAACAAATTACAGCTTGCTGCATGTCTATTTGCTAGCAATGATTTCAGCTAGTCTCTGATAAAATTGAGACTAACTTGAGCAATCTATTTTGACACATCTGGAATACTAGGGATTTTCCTCCTGAGAGCTGATTGGCTGTCACTAAGGGTGGAGTAGTTGTCATTACAAAGGTGAGGCCATTGCTAGGGGGTGTCTTGGTTCTTGGAACAAGTTGTGGTTTTGGAATTTTTTTTCAGTTCTTGAGTGTAGCTTTAGAACAAGCTCAACAGATGATGGAGTCTAGATATAAAATGGAGTTTTTCACGTTAGGCTGTCTTGTTGCTGCCAGTTCTGATCTTTCACATTCCCGGCCTCTCAGGAAAATTAACCTGAAAGACAATTTCTGTCAGTACTCACCATGCTGTGATTATGTCTTTTTCTAAAGACCTTCACAGTTGTATCCTATGACTGCTCTATTGAAGTGTCCCACACAGAATAACTTCAAAACAAAAATGCATTGCCTCAAACTGCCGGGGTGCAGAAGTCCAAGGTGAAGTTCCTGGCAAGGTTGATTCCTCTTGGGGATTCCAGGAGTTACTTTTCCCAACTCCTCTTCTGAACCCTGGTGATTGGCAAGCAACTTGTAGCAATTTTCGGCAAGCACAATGAGTTTTTTTAATCTTTGCCTCCAGATTGTGTGTCATTTTTTCTGAAAAAAATTTTTATTAGATATTTTCTTTATTTATATTTCAAATGATATCCCCTTTCCTGGTTTCCCCTCCAAAAACTTCCCTATCCCCTCCCCTCTCCCCATGCTTCTATGAGGGTGCACCCCCGTCCACTCACTCACCCACTCCCACTTCCCCATCCTGGCATTCTTCTACACTGGGGCATTGAACATTCATAGGACCAAGGGTCTCTTCTCTCATTGATGATCAAGAAGGCCATCCTCTGCTACATATGCAGCTGGAGCGATAGGTCCTTTCATGTGTACACATTCCTGGTGGTTTAGTCCCTGGGAGCTCAGGGAAGAGGGTCTGGTTGGTTGATATTGTTGTTCTTCCTATGGGGTTGCAAACCCCTTCAGCTCCTTCAGTCCTTTCTCTAACACCTCCATTGTGGATCCCATGCTCAGTCCAATGATTGGCTGCAAGCATCTGCCTCTGTATTTGCCAGGCTCTGAAAGAATCTCTCAAGAGACAGCTATATCAGGCTCCCGTCTGCAAGCACTTCTTGGCATTCACAATGTGTCTGGGTTTGGTAACTGTATATGGGATGGATTCCCCAGTGGGGCATTCTCTGGATGACTTTTGCTTCAACCTCTGCTACTCTCTTTGTCTCTGTATTTCCTCCTATGGGTATTTATTCCTGCTTCTAAGAAGGACCGAAATATCTATACTTTGGTCTTCCTTCTTCTTGAGCTTCATGTGGTTTATGATTTGTATCTTGACTTTCTGAGTTTTTGGGCGAATATTCACTTATCAGTGAGTGTTCTTTTGTGATTGGGTTACCTGACTCAGGATGATATTTTCTAGTTCCATCTATTTGCCTAAGAATTTCATGAATCCATTGTTTTCAATAGCTAAGTAATACTCCATTGTGTAAATGTACCATTTTCTGTATCTATTTCTCTGTTGAAGGACATCTGGGTTCTTTCCAGCTTCTGGCTATTATAATTAAGGCTGCTATGAACATAGTAGAGGATGTGTCCTTGTTATATATTGGAGCATCTTTGTGTATATGCCCAGGAGTGAGTGGTATAGCTGGGTCCTCAGGTAGTACTATGTCCAATTTTCTGAGGAACCACCAGACTGATTTCCAGAGTGGTTGTACCAGCTTGCAATCCCACCAACAATGGAGGAATATGCTTTTTTTCTCCCCATCCTCACCAGCATCTGCTCTCACCTGAGATTTTGTTCTTAGCAATTTTGACTGCTGTGAGGTGGAATCTCAAAATTGTTTTGATTTTCATTTCCCTGATGACTAAGGATGTTGAACATTTCTTTAGGTGCTTCTTAGCCACTCTGTATTCCTCAGTTGACAATTCTTTGTTTAGCTTTGTACTCCATTTTTAATAGGGTTATTTGATTCTCTGGAGTCTAACTTCTTGAGTTCTTTGTAAATATTGGATTTTAGCCCTCTATCAGATGTAGGATTGGTAAAGATCTTTTCCCAAACTGTTGGTTGCCATTTTGTCCTATTGACACTGCCCTTTGCCTTACAGAAGCTTTGTAATTTTATGAGGTCCAATTTGTCCATTTTCGATCTTAGAGCATAAGCCATTGGTGTTCTGTTCAGGAAAGTTTCCCCTGTGCCCATGCGTCTGAGGCTCTTCCCCACTTTCTCTTCTATTAGTTTCAGTGTATGTGGTTAAACCATCTAAACAGTCCCATAACTCCTAAAGAAATAGAAGCAGTCATTAATAGTCTCCTAACCAACAAAATGCCAGTACCAGAAGGATTTAGTGCAGAATTCTATTAGACCTTCAAAGAAGACTTAATACCAATACTTCTCAAATTGTTCCACAAAATAGAAACAGAAGGAACACTACCCAATTCACTCTATGAAGCCACAATTACACTTATGCCTAAACCATACAAAGACCAAACAAAGAAAGAGAACTTCAGATCAATTTCCTTATGAATATCAATGCAAAAATACTCAATAAGATTCTTGCAATCTGAATCCAAGAACACATTAAACTGATCATCCAACATGATCAAGTAGGTTTCATCCCAGGGACGCAGGGATTGTTTAATAGAAGGAAATACACCAACATAATCCACGACATACACAAACTCAAAGAAAAAAACTACATGATCATTTCATTAGATGCTGAGAAAGCATTTGAGAAAATCCAACACCCCTTCATGATAAAAGTCTTAGAAAGAACAGGAATTCAAGGCCCATACATAAACATAATAAAAGTAATATACAGCAACTCAGTAGCCAACATCAAACTAAATGGAGAGAAACTTGAAGCAATCCAATTAAAATCAGGGACTAGGCAAAGTTGCCCCCTTTCTCCCTATCTATTCAATATAGTACTTAAAGTTCTAGCTAGAGCAATTAGGCAACAAAAGGAGGTCAAATGGATAAAAATTGGAAAGGAAGAAGTCAAAATCTCACTATTTGCAGATGATGTGATAGTATCCTTAAATGACTCCAAAAATTTCACCAGAGAACTCTT
This sequence comes from Mastomys natalensis, assembly GCA_021653895.1. Lineage (NCBI taxonomy): Eukaryota > Metazoa > Chordata > Mammalia > Rodentia > Muridae > Mastomys > Mastomys natalensis. The sequence continues at coordinate 369,091 of JAJTUV010001821.1, read as the reverse complement.
ACACCTGATAAACAACTTCAGCAAAGTGGCTGGATATAAAATTAACTCAAACAAATCAGTAGCCTTCCTCTACTCAGAGGATAAATAGGTTGAAAAAAATAGGGAAACGATACCCTTCACAATAGTCACAAATAATATAAAATACCTTGGTGTGACTCTAACCAAGCAAGTGAAAGATCTGTATAACAAGAACTTCAAGATGCCAAAGAAAGAGATGAAAGAAGATCTCAGAAGATGGAAGGATCTCCCATGCTCATGATTTGGCAGGATTAATCCAGTAAAATTTGCCGTCTTGCCAGAAGCAATCTACAGATTCAATGCAATCTCCATGAAAAGTCCAACTAAATTCTTCATAGAGTTAGAAAGAGCAATTTGCAAATTCATCTGAAATAACAATAAACCCAGGATAGCGAAAACTGTAAAATAAAAATAAAAGAACTTCTGGGGGCATCACTATCCTTGAAATCAAGCTGTATTACAGGACAATAGTGATAAAAAAACTGCATGATATTGGTACAGAGACAGGCAGGTAGATCAATGGAACAGAATTGGAGACCCAGAAATGAACCCACACACCTATGGTTACTTGATCTTTGACAAAGGAGCTAAAACCATCAGTGGAAAAAGACAGCAGTTTCAACAAATGGTGCTGGTTCAACTGGAGGTCAGCATGTAGAAGAATGCAAATTGATCTATTCTTATCTCCTTTTACAAAGCTGAAGTCCAAGTGGATCAAGGACCTCCACATAAAACCAGATAACCTTTATGTCATTCTTCAAGTTGCTTGTCTACGACCAGTAATAGTTCTACAGGAGTACCATTCATGTAGTACTCAGACTTCATACCACCTCCTAGTATATTGTCATTTTAATCAGCTCTGGCTACAATGAGAGTATTTTAAATAAGGTCAGTTCTGATATCCAGAAGGTTAGGATTTCAGTATTTGAATGAGTGGAGGGATAGAATTCATTCTATAACAGATTATCCAAGAGAAGAGAATTTCTAGAACATGATAGATGGATGAGGTGGGTGCTGAGAGTAGTCTAAGAAGAGGTTCCAGGGATTAGAGCTGCACCACCTGTTTTGCTTGTCTGATAGTTAGGTGTCTTCTAGAGAGGAGGGTCAATTTGTTATTTCAACTTTGGGAAACACAATATGGTTGATTAGAGTATACAGCAATAGGTAGTGAACCTAGTTCAAGTGAACCACAGAAGAAATTAGCTACTATGTATTCTGAGTTATTATTAATAACAATTATTAACATCAATAGTTTATCTTCTGGGACCACTACTCAACCATGCAGTTTAAGAAACTATGGTATTGGTGAGACTTTATGAATACAGCTTCTTATGTTACAAGGAGACACAATGTCACAGACAAATCCCCTATCCTTGGACTCTTACAGTCTACCCTTCTTCAGTAGTGCTCCTGGAACCCTAGGTTTGAAAGAGTTTTGTAGTGTATTGATTGAGATTGGGCTCCACAATTCTGTGTTTTGAGTAACATGGATTCAACAGGTTATATTTAGGAATATATATGTACATATATATGTAGATATAAAAATATATGGAAATATTTTGAAACATATTTATAATTATATTTAGAATATATGTATGCATATATGCACATTATTGCATAAATATATATATTTGGTTTTTTGAGACAGGGTTTCTCTTTGTAGCCCTGGCTGTCCTGGAACTCACTCTGTAGATCAGGCTGGACTCGAATTCAGAAATCCACCTGCCTCTGTCTCCCAAGTGCTGAGATTAAGGATGTGTACCACCACTGCCCAGCTCATATTTATATATTTTTGCATGCAATAACAATTAATGAAAAAAAGAGGCCATGGATTTGAAGGGGAACAGGGAAGGTTTCATGGTAGTATTGAGAGGGAAGAAAAGAAAGGAAGAAATGTAGAAATGTAATTAAATTACAATCTCAAAATAAATGAAAACTCACTGGCTAGTCACTTCAATTTACCATTATTTTCCCATGTAAGTCATTGCATACTATGTCTTTGATTGAATCTGACAGGAACTTATGAACAAATTTGGGTGAAGGCACAAGTTGCTTTAATTTTTGTTGTTGCATCCTCCACCAAGAGAGAAATACTGGATGCTGGGCTCAGGCTGAGGGTCCAAAGCCTACTCTGATGCACTCTGGCCTGTAACTTATCTAGTTGGTGAACTCCGCCTTTGCCTCATTTGTTGATCTTACATTGATTGTTATTTATGAGACCTTTGGCCTCAATCCTGACATATCTGTGTCCTGAAGCCCTTGGTGAATCAGCCACACATCCTGACCATGTCAGATGTGACTAAGTCTTTTTATTCAAGCCTAGTGGGTCCTTGCTCATGAAATGTTTTGTCACAGTTGGTAGAAGGAATTGTCTTTAAGATGAAGAGAATTGGCTATATTTGAAGTCAATCCTTTCTTCTCTGTTAGGAGTTCATTTTTAATCTCCTTCTAGGTTCATGTTTTAAAGTCTGACTGATTTGTGTTCACCTTTCTTTTCCAATAGGAGAATTAATAGGAAATATCAACCAATGACTTCTTGCCACACTACATTCCAGGTTGTTTCCTAAATTGTTGTCGTTCAAGTTCTTACAAACTGTATTATTTTTCATAGTTTAACTTTTCATATCCTATTGTGGCAGAGAGGGGTAGAAATATAACACAGATGGAGTGAATTTTTTGTGTTTTTATTTACTTTTTATTTTCTTAATGCTACCTGAGCTCATGACAGCAGGTATTATGGTGTTCTTTGTATACACAGGAGCATACAATTATATATAGGCAGAGATAAAAGTTAGCATTCCACCCACCCATCTCTAAATTTTTAAGCCAGAATTGCTTCTGTCTGAAGAAAACACACAGACAAAAACAGAACAGAGACCGGAGGAAAGGTCATCCAGAGACTGCCCTATAATGGGATTCATCCCATCTGCAGATACCAAACTCTACCTAACACTATTGCTGATGGCAAGATGTGCTTGCAGACAGGAGCCTGGTATAGCTGTCCTCTGAGAGGTTCTGCCAGCATCTGACTAAGACAGATGCAGATACTCACAACTAACCATTGGACTGAGCCCAGGGACCCCAATAGAGGAGTTAGAGAAAGGACTAAAGTTGCTGAAGGGGATTGCAATCCCATAGGAAGAACAACAGTATCAGCAAACCAGGCCCCTCAGAGCTCTCAGGGACTAATCCACCAAGCAAAGATTATACATGGTCCAATCTATGGTCCTACTACATATGTAGCAGAGGACTGCCTTATCTGGCATCAATGGGAGGAAAGGCCCTTGGTCCTGTGAAGGCTTGATGCCCTAGGAAGGGGGATACTAGAGGGCTGAGGCACACTCTTAGCACATTTCTTACTAGGACAGGGGAGAGAATCACAGAATCCATGTGAAACTGGACCATGCTTGTCTGCATCTAAATTCCCAGTGTCTATCCAGAAACTTCACTCATTAGAGAGCAACATGGTGAGCTTCAGGCTCAGTGAGAGAACTTGTCTTATAGAGGAGGACGTCTGAAGTTAATCGGAAAAGAGTTCATAGGAGCATATTATCTTCATGGCACTTGGAAGAAAGATAGAGGGAGCTTGTAAAGGAAGATTCCTGTATGTGAATGGAAGGAATATTGACACTAGTATTGACCAATTCTGTTGTTCAAATTATGTCTGCAATGATACTTGTCCTCATTTGCTCTCAAAGGATCTGTTATAAAATACTGTCATATATTAACATGTCAGCTTATAAGTTACCTTGATAGTTAAAAATTAAATATAGTAGAAATAGAATTATGAAATACAGAATAAAAGGCTTTGCTAGACCATGTGATATCACAAGTAAATAGTGTGTTAAAATATCATGATTATCATTATAAGACTGTTGTGTTTCTTTTTCTTTAGAAGGGAAAGATCTCACTTATTTTACAATTCAAGTTAGGACTCTGAGTCAGTGCTGGACACTGTTGCTCAGTGTGGACATTCCTGTAGTCAAATGAGGTTTTATGACCTCTTCAGATTTCAGAGTTATTATCATGTAGCCTAGTCCAGTAAAGGATGAAGCTATGTGTATTCTTATTTTATAAGTATATCTTGTGTATCTTAGGCAGATGCTTTTTTTTTTTTTTGCAAGCTTATGAAATCACTCCCCTTCCTAGTAAGAAATGTGCTAAGAGTGTGTATCACACCCCTGAAGACTGCCGTACTGAGGTTGTGGTGGCTCAGGAGGTATTAGGAAAGATTTGGCAGAGCTTATGGAAGGATTTAAGGAGTTTAGAAATGTTCAAAAACTCTATGAAACTTATATCACAGATATTGACATTTGGGGATGACTGAGTTGTCAATAGACAGAGGTTGTGTCAAAGGATAGAACTGTGGTAGGTGGAATTTAACCTGATCCTCTCAGTAGTCGAGATTTTCTGCATGGACGGAGACAAGGACTTCACATTTAGCCGGATCATAATGGGTATTGACCTTTCTCTGCTACAGCCAGGCTGAAATTGCCCCTTCCTCTCTCACTTTGTCTTTCTTAACAATCCCCACCTCTTGTTTTCTTCTTCCCACTTGTTTCCCCCTTTCCTACCAGTACTGGCCTCTTAAGGAGAGTGCTCTTAAGGAGAGTACTGGCTTGTCTTCTTCTTGGTAGGAAGATGTTGCTTACTAACTTTCCTAAATGAACAACATAAATCATTGCACTTTGGGTACAGGGGTAGGGTGTCTCTAAGTGATGAACAAGGACATGATTCTAAACACGCTGTTACAGACTGACTAACCTTGCATGGTAGCCATAGAGCAGAGCTTCTGTGATATGTGGACATTTGCATGGATTCACTGAAGCCAAGCAGCGGGTATGACTTTTTGTGATGACTTGTACAGTCGTACGAGATTTCCTCCAATGCAATGGTTTCACAAGGTTGTGAGGGAATGGCTGGCACAGATCTATGAATATAGCCCTGAAGCAGTAAATGTGACCTTTGGAATTACCTGGTCAAGCAGACATGGACCTTTTGGAAAATGCATTGGGGAGTGTGCCCGAATGTTTTATCTCATAGTGTAATACTTTTTGAAGCTCTGTTTGCTGTATTATACATGAAATGCTGTTGGATTTTCTTCTTTAATCTCAATTAATATTTGGGTCTCTGTCGGGTTTACAGAAGGAGGAGGTATTTCCTGGGAAGTTGAAGTTCCTCCTCCTTCCCTTCCCTTCCCTTCCCTTCCCTTCCTTCCCTTCCCTTCCCTTCCCTTCCCTTCCTTCCCTTCCCTTCCCTTCCCTTCCTTCCCTTCCCTTCCCTTCCCTTCCCTCCTTCCTTCCCTTCCCCTTCCTTCCTTCCTTCCTTCCCTAATCTGCATACCTCCTCCCTCTCTTCGTTCCCCCCTTTAGTTATCCCTTCTTTCCTCTAAAAAAATCTCTTTCTCTACCTTCTCTTTCCCTCTATCTCTGTAAGTTTAAGTCTGATAGTCACAAGTTGTATAGTCATAACATGCTATCCTCATATAAAAAGACCTCTGGAGCAGTTTTGAAAGTTTTATATTTATTTCTACAAAAAAAAAAAAAAATCTATTTCAGTGACTGCAGCCTCCGCTTTTGGCACAGAAATGTTGCTGTGCTTTTCAGTCCAAATCAAGCCATAGCTGTGCTCCTGCTGTCTGTAGTTGGAGTACTTAAGAAGCTGCACTGGGGTTTGCTACCGTGCTGACTAAAGAGCCTGTTCCTCAGGGAAGGCCCTGGAAGGGAGCCTTCAGAGTTAGCAATCAGAAGATTCTCTCAGAAAGACAAAGAATGAAAATTTCAGCCACCTTTGGAACTGGTAAAAGTGCACATTCTTTATCCTAGGCTTCCATGGCCATGCTAAGGAAATAAAGAATGGAAGAAGAACGTGGATGGTGAATGAATTTGTATTAAATTCCAAGAAAGGCAATGAGTATCCCGAGGGGAAACTTTTTCTTTTATTTCCAACTTAGAACAGGTGAAAAAGAAGTCGACAGTGTTTATTGTTCCAGCAAAATGAGTTTTGTTCCCGGTGTAATAAAATACAATCTATGGGTCCCATTCTTTTTGGTAGATGAACTTAAGGTTTTGATTGAATTTTCTGGTGAGAGGTTTTATATAAGAAGAGATAAAAGTAACTCACTGAAACTATATTCTGAAAACACCAAAGACAGCTCCTTGTGTCCTGCCTATAAAAGAGGTTAATCCACAGGACCTCTCTGCGTGTGCTGGCCCAGGGTTGCTTCATTTCCACAACACATTTGTTATGCAATGCAAGATTTCTGGACTTGAATGCCTGTGGGAGGTTCTAGGAAACAAACCACCCCGCTGCCCATGACCTTTCATTCAAGGGATGAGCTCAAGTGTGCATAAAGTTTTTCCCAGTCTGCCATTTCCACCTGACTGGTTCCTCATCAGTCTGAAGAAGGCTTGCATCTCAGGAGACCACTGCCTGCAAGGCACAGGGAAGCAGCCACAGTTAATAGTGGAAGTAGAGTTCAATGCTTGGGGATTCCTCTAATCATTGTTGCGTGTACATTCTTTACTCTTAAAAACTACTCACTCTTCTTTGTATCTCCCCAGAGGCTTTAGGTCATGTCACTGAACTCTCAAGTCTTGACTTCCTGTTGAGTATCTTGTAGGTTCATGGAATAGTAGCCTAATGCAACAAGCAAATGCCTATTTTATTGCTAGTGTAAGTTAATATGTAGCCTCTTACCACAGCAAATTTATTGGTCCATGGAGCAATCCTGGTAAGTCTTTTTGCTAAATTCAACCAAGAATAATGGAGTTTCATACTCTGTGCTCCTTCTCACCAGGCTCACATGGGAACTTTAACCCCCTAAGGCCTTTTATTCTGTTCTTTGGAGGAAAATTGAAAAAGAAATATTAATGAGATTATACATCATAATGTATTTGCATTTACCATCACTTGTTTAAGTCATTAAACAAGTAAAGACAAATGCTGTTTACATAGCTCTGTGGCCTTTACGTTTCATGCTTACTGGCTAGCTCTAGTCCACACAATAGGAACTGATGGTATTGCTAGTAGTTTAAGATATTGGTCTTTTAAGTAAGATTATGTAGATGTGAATCTCTGCTCCACTGCTTCTTGGCTGTGTGACCTTAGATAGTTTGCTTATCCTATGGTCTCAGATTTCTCCTCTGCCAAGTAGAGACAGCAGTGATTGAATACCAGGCCCTTCAGAAGATTATGAGAGTTAATGGGTGTAAAACTAAAACTATTTAATGCCATGGACTGTTCCATGGCACTAAAGTCATATTGTTCCAAGGTCTAAAAGACATGAACAAACTGAGTTTCATTGACGACTTGAATACCTGGCCAATATTTAAATGGTTTTTCAGGAGCATTTACTTTTCTTTAGGATTCTGGGAAGGTGACTATCATTAATTATATGTGTGATAGCTGTTCTCTCTTGTTACTTTGAGTATATCTGGAATGAACTACAATCCAGAAGTGGAGGGCACATTTGTGATTCAGATCTTCAGGGTTAGTTCTTTTTGGTCTGCTCACACTTAACTTGCTAGCATATCTGTGAGAACCCTTCATAATTCCAGTGTATACAGAAGACTAGCTGAAATACTTAGCCACATGGGATTGAGCAATTGTTAGATTATTGGACTTTCCATTCATAGCTGCCCATTGTTGTGTTAGTTAGACTGCAGACTGTAAGTCATTCCAATAAATTCTCTTAGTATATAGAGAAATTTCACATGTTCTGTGACTCTAGGGAACCCTGATAATATGGAATGAATTAGTTTATATTTGAATCTAAAAAAATGATAAAATAGATCCTATAAAATGAAAAATTATATTTTATAAATTAAAAAGGACGATGATGACAATTACGTTTTGTAATTATTTGCAGCTGTTAATGGCAAGATGACATCATAAAGTGTAGGCTGAGTGTTTTGATTCCACTGTCTTTACCCCCCACACCCCACCCCGTCTTACATTAGTCCTTTTGAAACTACACACAAAGAGCTACTAGAACTTGGCTATCACCGCCACTGGCATCACAGTAAGCCCAGGAGCAGTGAAAGAAGAAATACTGACCTTTCTGCTTTCAAAGTTCAAGATTCTGGCTTTAAAAGTATGCCAATGCTGGATAAAGCACTGTTGAGATAAGAAGGAAGCAAGAGAGAGTGCCAGAGTGTATGTCACCAAAAAGAATCTTTAAAGGACATGCTGTACTTGGGGGGATTTAGAATCATCAAATCTGTCAGCAGATGTGTGACCAGAAGGTGTCTCTGTGTCATTTTTCTTGGATGGAACTCTGCTTTATATATTATCAGTGCACTGGAGAAGGCCAAAGAAGGCATCAGGGAAAGAGAGAGAGTGAAATGCCTTCACTGTAATGCTGCTTCTGAGAAGTTGAGCCTTGTCTTAGCTTGCTTATTTTAGTTGCAATAAATGCTATGACTGAAAGTAGCACAGAAAGGAGGGGAAAGGGCTTATTTCCTGTTATAACATACAGTCCATCAAGAAGGGATGTCGAGGAAACAAGTCAAGGCAGGAACCTGGAGGTAAGAATTCAAGCAGAGGTCATGGAAGAGTGCTGTTTATTGACTTGCTCTCCCCAGGTCATCACTCAACTCCCTTTCTTATATACCCAAGGACTACTGCCTAGGGGGTGGCACTACTCACAGTAAGCTGGGCCCTCCTGCATTGTCCCCCCCCCCCCCAGACTTGCCTACAGGCCAATATTATGGAGGCATTTTCTCAATTGACCCTAGCTTGTGTCAAGTTGACAAGAAATAACTAGCATGATTCTTTACATGTCCTTAGGGGAAAACTTGGAAATTGGATGACACAGAGTGAGAAGAGGAAAACAAGAATAAACATAGCATTTGGATACTTTTATGAGTTGGAGTACTTGGCTATGAGGAGTAAACTATGTGACTAAATCTCTGAGGTTTCATCAGTAGATGACAGTTGGTCTATAGGCTGACCTAGTCCAGATACCTCTCATGATAGAAGGATTTTGATCCATGAGAGAAAAGACAAAGATCCCCAGTCAAAACAGCTAAAGAGTGAATTGTCCATGGTTTTTTGCAGAATTAGCTAAAACAATCTTAAATTGACTAAATGATTTGTCCTTAGTTAACAAAGCTTTCTATAACTAACTTTTCGAGAAGTTTGAGTTAGAAACTCAAATGTGGCAATTAAACTATCAATTTATAAAGTCATGCATCTGAGCTCTTCAGATTGAGAACATCACAATGCCCTTCCTACATTGCAGCCATTGAGGTGAGAGAGGTGGTAATCTGCCAGTAGGGTCTTTCTAGTAAAAGTAGGACTACTGCATTGAGGAAAACACGAGGGAAATAAGAACAGAACACAGGGAAAGCATAGGAGAAAGTTGAACCACCACTGATCAAAAAATTGTATTGAAGTGTTCATAATTTCAACTTACTCAGGAAACATGGAAAGGTCTCCATCTCCATATGACTTTGTTAGCAAAGAGTGTGGCCATTACTTCAGTTTCTTACCAGTTGTCTAGAGCACAGCACTATTGACATTTCCATTTGGGCAACTACTTGTTCTTTGGGACTACTACTCTGCACATTGTAGGATATTAAATAGCATCCCTGGCTTCTATCCAGTAGCATTCCTGACCTTATTTGTGACAACTACAATTATCCTCAGACATTGACAAATGTCCCTTGTGGGACACAATCACCTCCAATTGAACCACTGTTCTGCAGTACAAATTCTTACTATATAAATGTGTCCTTGGGTGTGATATAGAGCACTAAGACATCAGTGTTTTGCACATAGCATCAGAAGCCCATGTAAGATGAGACGCAAGAGATGTGTTAAAGTATGAGGGAAATGTTGAAAATGACAGTGGTCTCAATTTTCTAGGGTTAGCTCCTAGAAATATTACATCATTTTCTTTAGAATCACACCTAGGTAGATGTCATTGAAATTCAAGACCTTGATCATGAGAGTGAATATTGAATATATTCTGAGAGCAGCTTTTCATTTTATTTAAAGTATTGTCTTTTATCCCCTTTAAACATTCTATTTTCCCAGCATTAATCCCATGTGTATCTCACCTTCAAACTGACTCCAAAGTCTGGGTTTGCTGATAAAGGCAAGAAAGGGCTGTTATCAGAGAAACTTCTGGAGAGAGAGAGAGAGAGAGAGAGAAGAGGAGAGAGAGAGAGAGAGAGAGAGAGAGAGAGAGAAGGCAAATAGTGTTATCATGAAATATGGGGTTGCAAGGAGGAAGAATAAAACAATCCTGACTTAGGGGACATCCTATGTTTCCTATTGAATTTAATAAGATGTTGTGGTGCCTTAAAAGTTTGTAGATTAAGTAAAGTAACAACATAAAAATGTTATAAAACTAATATGAACAAGTAGTAAGAGAAAAAAAAACCACTTTACTGTCGAACTTATTTACTGTCCCAGTTTTGCTCATAAGCAGAGTTTTACTTAGGTTTCAGAGCGAAGATATCATATAAATATTTCATTCTCAGGGAGATAGAGACTCACAAAAGATATATTTTCTCTAGTTCCTGAAACTGAGTTCAGTGATTCCAAGGCTTATTGACACTTTACTGTGGAGTGATTTATATTGTCACACCCGCAGATCCTCTGGTGTTTTAGTAATTCGTATGATTTATAGGTTTGGAGATGAATAGCTCAATGTCTTCATCATGTTATCTGATTCCCAAGCTTATCTTTTCCCTTTGAGTAAGGATTTGTATCTATGATTAATTCAGCAATTTCAACTGCAAAATATTTGTCCCGTAATGAGTTCCCAGGTGGCATGCAAACCTTCAGAGAAGATGAAAATTGTTCTGTCTTCCTTCAGCAGGGAGTTAGCAGAATAACAGGAGTTGGTCCTTAGCTATCCTGGGATAACTGATGCAGTCCTCAAAGTGCAAACTAAGATGAAGCTGCCTTTCTGCTGCTGATCCTTTCAGCTGAGAAATGGGAAAGTAATTTTGACCATTTTATTAGCTACCATGTGTGGTCACTGTCTTACTCCAGAGCAGTCTTCTGGCCTGGGGATTCCATTTGTTTTAGCATTTCATACAGCATGACCTATCTATGGATTCAATTCCTAAAACTTCTGCCATGACAGCCAAACACACAAGTATGAGGTGGGTACTTCAACACTTCTTAAATATTTTAACTGTTGAAGAGATCGAGTACCACAGGCCCCCTCTTCCTTTATTTCTGTTGAACTTTTAGCATGGATAAGCTGAGATCATTTTCCTGCCAGATGTATCTCTAACCATCATCCATTTGAAGGCATTTCTAAAAATTTTCATAGGCATTATTATTGATGTTTGCCGAGGAGGTAGAGAAGTGATGCTGAGAAAGCATCTGGCTAAGTTATCCATTCTGTTTCAAGGGGTGATTCTAAGGCTCATTAACTCAGCATTCCCATCAGCCAATAATGAGCACCCTAGTGCAACTGCTCAAGGAGTGAACATGGTACTTCCTGTCTGTTCCCTTTATGGAGAAATCTTTAAAAAAAAATCAATCCATGCAAGATGGTTTTAAGAGTATTACTGTTGAATGGCTTTTTCCATAACCCGTGTTTTCATATAAAAACTTTTAGTTCTGAGAAAATAAAGTAGTTATATATCCCATAGACATTACCCAGCAAAATATGAGAAGCCTTTCTGTAAAGCAGTGTGAGTCATTTCATTGAGGGATAGGCTAGCATTTTAGTGACTTGCCATAAATAGTACCCTGGGACTAAGTAAACTGAGTTTAATGATGAGTTTTACAAGGTAGTTTGTTCCTCCTTCTGGGCTCAATGACCTTTTCCCGAGAGAGGAATTTATGTGAAATCTACATCTCTCTTTTATATTCTTCCAAACCTTTAGCTCACTAAGGAGGAACAGAAAAGACAAGGGGAGTAAAACACAAAACTGAAAGAGGATGGGGAGAGGGGAGGGAGGGAGGGAGATGGTTCTTATCCAGAGAAACAATCAAATGGCATCCAAGAGACAGCTTTGTCCTCTGGAGAGGAAATACAGAATTTTTGGAGGCCGAGGAAAGGAATAATTAGTGATCAAAACCTAATATAGTCTAATGGGCAATCTAGTTTTTCCTGTTGAACTCATGGCTCTTCAATAAATGGTACCACTGCTCACGCTTTACCTTGGCTAAAATACCCTGATGCTTTCCATGGTTACTCTTCTTACTTCATTTCCTCCATCACTGGTCATTTCCTTTTTGTTGATTTCTAAAGTATATCCATGTCTCTGTCTTAATGGAATGCTCTGGTGCTAATCATTACCCTCTTTTACTGTAGCTGCCCAGATATGCTTCTTTGCTGGTCTCAGATTCTACTCTTGCTATTTATAGCATATCTGCTATAGTGTAGATACAAGATCTTTGTAAGTTACAGTCTTAGAACATTATTTTTTGATATGTAATGGTTTATATATCTAAAAAGAATACCTGGCAACCTTTAAATAACAGAAATCATTGTCACTTTATTGGAGTACATAATATTTTATTTTTATGCATATATATATATATATATATATATATATATACACATACATACACACACATACATACAAACAATATTCATGTTGTGGATGTCAGGTATTATATAATACGTTTTCATTGGAACATTTGAATAATCCTGGTTTCTTTACTTTCTAGGTATTTTCTAGATGTAGAATTTTATCGAAATACTCCCACTCCTATTGTTAGGAGGCCCTCAAAACCACAATTTAAACAACCTAGTTTTATATTCAGTTGCTTGTCATGACTTGGAAGTGGGGATGATAGCAATATGAGTAACTGTGTCACAAATAGGTAACAATTACATAGAGATTTTCATACCTAGAATTTTATTAAGACATTTGTATGCATTATCTCATTATATGTTTATGTATACCTGCAAGATAGATGCTAATATTCCCATTTTATATATGAGAAAGTTGATTCTGAGAAGTAACTTAGGCAATGGAGCAAAGCTGTTGTGGTCTGACATCCCCACTGCTCACCAGCACAGCTGTAGCCATGCTGTTTCCTGCCTGCCAACTCTTTCATATTGTTGCTGTATTATGCCTGCCAATCATTGACACACAAAAACTAACTTGGTTCAGAACAAAGTCATGCTGAGAACAGAGTTCACATGTTCTGAGGTTTCTTAATCTTAAAAAATTTCACAAAGCTTTATGTAGGACCCATGCAATCAAAAGTCAATGTGAACTGTTATGTCTAAAATATCTTGAGTCAGAGCTGACCATCGGACAGTACTTCCTGCACCTTTGTATGAGCTCACTGTGGTGTGTGTTCATGTGTATTTCCTTTATAAGGAGACAGTAAAAGTTGTTTTCTGTCATAGTTTCAGTCCCCAATCTGGTCTCTGATCTGACCAGTATTTGGGTGTGTGTACAATAAACTATTGTTGCTGACCTGAGATCTGTTGTGTTAATTTAGCTGCAGCGGCTCTGCCTAGCCCAGCCGCCATGTTTCTCAGCTGGAGGCCACATGCATGCTGCAGCTAGAAATGACCAACTAGAAACACCAGCTCTGCCACCAACGAGACGTCATCATGGGAGATGGCTCAATCTCCCACCTGTCTCTGCAAGGCTGGGCATTGCCCAGGACATCCTGCCATCCACGGGGGCTCAGTAGAAAGATGAGACTCTAATGCTTAAAGATTGATCAGAGGCTTATATAGTTGATAATGATCAGTAATAAGATACCCATTCAATCAGAAGTGTAGCCCAATACCCAACTTAGATATACCAACTGCCTTTGACGGCTACATACACATGAACATCTGCCTCCATCTCCTTTCTCTCTCACTCTCTCTCCTGTCTCCTAGCTCCTCCTCTTCCTTTCCCTCCTCTCCTCTTTCCTCTTCCTCTTCCTCTCCTAACTCCTCCCACCTTAGCTCCTCCTACAGAGATTGGTGTTCGTATGGTTTATGTAGTGATTCCTGAACTCCAGCAGATGATTCTGGAGAGGCTTTCCCCAGATTTCTTTTTTTCTTTCCTTTCTCTTTCTTTCACTTGCTCTCTTTCCTTATTTCTTTTTTTCTTAGCACAAAGGAGATTTTATTCAAGTTTGAAAGGAAAACAATAGGGCAAGCTAACTATGATAAATCTTGACAGCTGTCAGGAGAACAGGGTGGAGAGAAGGAAAAGAGAACATCATACCATTTAGAATTAGTCTCAGATAGCAGGTAGGGTCAGCAATGGAGGTTGACATGCATCTTTATGGCTGACCACAAAGTAGTGTTTGGATGGGAGTAGTTTTGTAGAGTGAAAAAAAAATCCAGTGTCAGGGAAGTATAGGCTTAGGCTCTTGGCTAGTGTTGAAAATCAAAGAGATAGAAAGAAGAAACAGAGAAATCACACGGATTCTAGACTGTTGTAAAAGAGAAATAGGAAGACACTGAATAATTTCCAAGAATTTGTATCTATATTTCTCACAAAATTGCCATAAATCTGCTTGTTGTGGATGGCATTCACAATGGCTCTTTTCTTATAAGAATAAAAGAGACTAAAGGTAAACTGGAATTAACTGAAACTTCAAGAGAAGTTTCTTTGAGAAGGGTAGACATTTTCATCATGCACATAGGAAAATTTAAACTGGACAACATAAGCAAGACATGTGGCATATGTTGAGTGCAGAGTATGTTCAGTTTGTGAGCAAGTAGGGAAGGAAATGATTATAGTGTAAATGTATGGATCTCTTCAGAATTCATGTTGAAGCTCTTATAGTAAGAGGCAGGATTTGCAAATGGAGAGTCTAGGAAAGGTCTTCCAAAAAGGCTTAGGTGGCAAGTCCAGCCTTCCATCTCTCTTGTTTTTTCAAATCTTCTGCCCTGTAAGGACACAGTGTTCACAGTCAAGTGTCAGCCTTTCAGAAGAACTCTCATCACACACTGAATCATATATTAAAGTCAACATCTCAAGAGAACCCTCACCATGTGCTAAGGCAGATGGTGCCTTGGTCCCGAACTTTTCAGCTTTCATAACTGTGAGAAATTGATTTTTTGTTGTTTACAAAACACCAAGTCAGTGGTATTTTATAACAGGAGCATGGGTTGATCAAGAAACAAATCTATGAGTTATTTTCTGTTTTCTGTTTGTTTTATTTTGAATAACATATGCTTTCATGGATATCTCTTCAGTGAGCCACAACTAAAGTAGGCAAATGTGAAGCTACTTTAAGCTTTTCATAAAGGGATGCCTATGGTCTTTAATGTGAGTCACTTTTATGTAAACCTGGACCAGGAAAACTTTCTTACTCCAAGGGCATCTTTTTTATTAGTACACTGATGACAAACAACCTCCAAAGGACTGAAGAGCCCATTGTGTTGCTGGCCTCCAGTCTATGGAAAAGTTCAAGAGGATCATTGAAAACATTGACCTTTTGGGTTATATAGTCTTTGCTTCATGATACTCATCAACACCACTAACCTGGACCAGTTGAGCATCTCTTTATCCTTATCCCTTTCAGGGTTTGACAACCAACAGTCTTCAGACTTTGATATTTACTGTTTACTTTGATTTGTGGACCCAAAGGGATCCTCAGGGCTTTTCATTGTTCTGATCTACACGTAGAATGCTTACGATCAAAGTGTTCAAAAACAATTTCATTGCAAAAGTGAGAAATTGGCCTACCCCAAATCAGTATCATCTGTAAATGTTTGGAAACTATGATAGGGCTAGTCCTAGTGTCCCAAAGCTGCAGGATCTTCGTGACATAGGGCAACAAAGTGATAACAAGGAGGAGTTCTAATGGGGATCCAATATTGATAGTGTCACAGAGATCTCAAATCAGATCAATGATTCATGGCAATGAGCATTTGCAAGAGAAGATTTATGGGACACACTATAGCTTCCATGATGAATGGTTTTTCTCTATGCTTTGTTTTTGTTTTTGTTGTTTGTGTGTCTATTTTATTATTTTTTGGGGGAGGTTGCACAGGCAAAGGGTGGATATGAGAGAACTGAGAGATAAGTGGAACTGGGAGGGTGCATGATTTAAAATTCTCAAAGAATCAGTATAAAAGCTTTTTAAAGGTGAAAAAATGGCTTAGTAATGCATTGAGCTTTTTATTATAGAATAAAAATAAAACATGATAAATAGACACAGATGTACAATGAATTACTTTTTAGGCCAGAAATTTACCCATAAATACCTAGAATTTAAGCAAGTATTTCCTTTAATGACATAGATACATCTAAAGAAAATAATACTGGTATACGCCTTTTAAAAATTTTACATGTCAACTCTCTACAACTGTATTAATGACATTATTTTACTTAAGATAATATGTAAGCCAGAACAAATATTGTTTTCCAGATGATCAGATGTCAATGTGTGTTCTGGTGAGGTGACTGAAGAGAGTAGGGGAGATGGCTCACTTGGCAAAGTTCTTGCTGTACTATCATCACAGCCTACATTGGAGTCCTAGCTTCTTGGAAGAGTGCTGTCCAGCAATATACATCTGTGATCTTAAGGCTGGAGACACAGAAACAAGAGGATTCCTGGGATTCATTGACCAGACAAGCTGGTGGAATTATTGAGTTCCAGGTTCATCCAGAGACCTTATCTCAGTGATGTACAACCATTTTTGCACATCTTCTCAAGTGTATGGAGACAACATTTATTAGCATCTGGCACTTTTGTAAATTGCAACCTTAATTCTTGCCCTTCTGTTCATTCTTCATCAGGATAGCTATACTGCTACAAAATAGCAAGGAATACTGAAGGTGCAATTGAGGAAGGCACCTGATGTCAATCTATATACAAATATGCATACACATGTATTCACACACAAAGAATACTAAAATATATCACATAGAGAATGTTTTCTCTTGGCTTGAAGACATTCATGTATCAGTTTTATAGGTTTTAACATATTGGTCAGGATTTTATACTTGTTTACTTTGGATTTTTAATGTGGTAGCCACTTCAGATCCCACAGAGTTCTAGCATTTGATGAGCATTTGAAATGTCTTCTTCACTAATTTGCCTCCCAAGAAGTCGTTTCATTTTCTGATGGCCTCAGTGATGGGGGTGTTAGTGGGGAGTCTGACTGTGCTCTCCAGCAACTCTAGAAAGCTTTCTCACAGTAGGGGAAGAAGGTAACATTGGTTATTTATAACACAATTCTTTAGCCCTCCCACGAGTTCCTGTGGGGAGAAAATGAATTTTAGTTCTTTCATTACAGCAGCAGTTTGAATAGCTTACATATCTCATCCTGGCTTCTTATCACTAAAATCTCAAGTCTTCCTTTGTATAATCTACTGTGTATGTTAACTCTGCCATAGATGAGGATGGAACGGCAGTCTCTATTTAAGGGCTTATACCTCTGAGCTCATAAATCTATTGCTCTCAGATAATACAATACCGACTTTGCTAATAAAGTGATAGTCAATGAAATAATTTACATATGACACATATTTTGGCCCTGTAGCCTCACATTGCACAATGAAATTGAGCCTTTAGAATGTCTTAATTAGGCACTAGAGACATTACTCAGCAGCTAAGAGCACTGGCTATAATTTTCAGAAGATCCAGGTTCAATTTCCAGCACACACCTGGCAGCTCACAATGGTTTGTAACTCAAGTCTCAGGGGATCCAACACCACCATTCTTGCCTCCACTGCCCTTGTACTCACGTGGTGCACAGACAAATATTTATCAATAAATAACACACAAATAAACTAAAAGAAAAATATCTTTAAAATGTTTAAATTAAATGTGTATGTCAGTAATTTCAAATTCTTAAATATATATTTTCAATACAATGTTTAAATTTTAATGTAGGTACAAGGTAACTTTCAGATTCTCTAACTATTTATTATTTGGTTTTTAAAAAGTAGAATCTGATAGATTTATTTAGTCTTATTTGCTGTACCTAACATTCACAGGCATATAAATATAAACACAGGTAGTTTATAACTATCACAATTGATAATTATGACTGTTACTAATTTTTCTATTCTTGAAAAGTAACTGACACCATTTTATAAACTTATTAAAAAATCTTATTCGACCTTTGTTATACTCTTTGCAAAAAGTGTACTGGATCTTAAATTTAAAATAAAAAGTTTTGTCACTTTAATATAAGTTCTCCTACTTTTAAATATATGTGGTTAAAAAATGTTCTTAAATCTATTGCAAGAATTGTAGGAATTTCACTGACTGGTATTTGAAGTATTTAATGACATGATTCGTTATGCATTGCAGCTACTTTCTTACTGTTAATCGTTTCAGAGTATATTTTAAATTAAGATTTCAGTCTTCAAGGTCAGATTTATTATTTCCTTCCCTTCCAAAGGGTTTTCTCTCTCAGCACCTTTTGTTCAGAAGAGTTCCTTTTAGACCTGTGAAACCTAAACATCTCTGAAGTTTTCCTCCTTGCTTACTTGAAAACAATCTTGCTGAGCCCAGCCAATATGCACATTCAAGGTGTTCTGTATATGCATATAAGATTCTTTTAACAGACTTTGTTCTAATTCAAGTACTCTCTCCACTATAACTTAACTTTCTCCTTGTAGTCTTTCTCAAAGTTTGTGCTACACTTCTCTGCATACCTATGTTCAAGTAATCCTATATGATTAAAATTTTTGGACATTCCCCATTGCATTCATTATAAACCTAATCCCGGTCATCTGACACTTGAAACCCAATGTCTAGTCTGTAGTTCCGTATCTTTTCATAAACGTTTCTCAAATTATTGAAATAGTATTTATATTTCTGTTAAGAGTTGTGTGTATCTTCCAAAATACGTGGTAAAATTTAACTGATATTACAGCAGTAGTTAGAGTTCCGGCCTTTAAGAGGTAGCTGGATCTCATAAACATAACAATGTTGCTATTATGGAGTGGGTTAGTTGTAGAGACAGTCTCTAATTCAAAGCCTGATTTCAATTCAGGCTTCCCCTCTGCCTAATTCCAGCTCCCTTCTATGGTCTAGCATGATGACCTCTGTTAGATCCAACACCATGCTCTTGGATTTATCAGCCTTTAGAAGTGCTCACCAAACTTACTTATAAATTTCTTCCTCTGCTGCATTCTGTTATAAGGAGGGAAAAAAAGCCAAGCAAAGTAAGCCAATTTCTCCAGGTAAAATTTTGTTGTCCAAAAGAAAAATCATGATATTTACTTTAGGTACAAATTAACCTCCCCTCTTTGATTTAACAGATTACTTATTTTATTATGTCAAAAAAATCAGCAAATATTACCCATTAATATTTTAAATATTTAAATATTAGTATGTTTTCTGAATATGTACAGTAAGGTGGGGCTATCGGAATTTAAAAAAAATAATTGATTATGTGGTTTGTTCATGGGCCTTTTCATGAATTAACTTTTCATAAAATACACCAGATGAGCAATTTGAAAGAAAAAAATAGTTAATTCAGGCTTTCAGTTTGAGAGATTTGGGTCTGTGGCCACTTGGTTTCATTATTTGTACTGGGTCTGTGGAGTTATAATACACCACGAGGTAAATACAAGGCAGAGGTGTATGTGCCTTATGACTGTTGGGAAGCAGAAGGAGAGAGAGAGAGAGAAGGAGAAAGGGAAGCAGGGAAGGAGGGAGAGAGGGAGGGAGGGAGAGAGAGAGAGAGAGAGAGAGAGAGACAGAGAGACAGAGAGACAGAGAGACAGAGAGACAGAGAGAGTTCTTTAAGCTTTGTGACCAAGTGACCTCCAGGTTTAACCTACAAACTCTGAGCATGAGTGTCAGGCCAGGAAATGGAGCTGGAAGGTTTAAGTGAAGTCCTGTTTGGTTCTACCCTGTGTCCTTGGGCTGTCCTCCTCTCCAGGCAGTGTCAAGGGTGGGCTCCCCCTGGTGGTCCTTTCCCTCCTCCTGGGTTGCCCAGTCCAGTGAGGGTTTGTGCTAGTCTTATTGTAACTTGTTAGGCCATGTTCAGTGTCAATGCTTATGCCTCGAGACCTGCTCTTTCTGTCTCTGTCTCTGTCTCTGTCTCTGTCCTGTCCTCTCTCTTTCTCTCTCTCTCTCTATGGGTTTCTGGGTTACAGAAGAGGAGTAGATCTGGGGGAGAGTAGATACATGTGTGGGGAGTGGATGGAGTGGATGCTGTGGTTGGGATGTAATATTTGAGAGAAAAATAAAAGAAAAAAAAAAGAGATTTACGTGAGGTTAAGTGGGTGCCCTTCTAGGTGAGAGATTTGGGAGACGTTAAAGCTCAGTAAAGAGGAGTAGAAGATGATGTCTCCACAGCCCCTGCTAGCTGTGAGACAGAGGAGTAAAAGTTTCTCTTAATAGGGAGATACATGAAGTGACTTTATAGGGACTGAGTGTTAGAACGTTGATTTGACATGCAAAGTCTTGAATTTGATCCCTTGCACACACACACACACACACACACAACACACACACACACAACAGAGAGAGAGGAGAGAGAGAGAGAGAAGAGAGAGAGAGAGAGAGAGAGAAGAGAGAGAGAGAGAGAAAACAGAGGGGAGAGACAGAGAGGGGACTAAGTAGAGGGGTTGAGGAAGAGGGAGAGGAGGAGGGAGGAGACATACTTGGGAGTGAGGGTGAGGTGAGTTTGGAGGCTGGTATGCTTCTCCTCCAAAGCTCAGCTCATTTCCATCAGGCCTTAGCTCCTGAGGGTTCTGCCACCCCTGCTTGCAGCATAGACTGATGCGATGCGTAAGACTTTATTTAGCTCTTAGGTCTTTCTGGGGTGGGTGGTGTGTAATGAGATGGTAGATTTCTGCTTCAAGTTATAGCAGTCTTTCACCGTAATTACAGTTTTGCAAGCAACTATAGAATCAAGTGCAAAGGCATTTCGGTCTTTTTAGTTTTGTAGTAGTTGAAGATAATAGTATATAGTTTATATTCCTTTATCACATGTGTACTTTAAAAATAAGATTGTTTTATTGTTTTTAGTACTTGGAAGTACTAAAGAAAACACTTCTGTGTGTGAATATGTTTGGATCTTACAAATGATGTTAGATGAAAACTTGGGGAAAACTTTAATGAGTGAACTTGGATAGTTTGGAAGGGGGTGTCTTCCTTACCAAGAACCACAGGCCGATTAAAAAATCTTTACTTAAAAAAAAAAAGATCCTAGAGCAGGGCTAGCCAACAGAGGTGACTAAGGGGAGTGAGCAGGTGGGGAGGAGTATATGAAGGGGGTAAGCAGGCTGAGAGGGGAGGCTTGGCTGAGAGGAGAAGCGTGGCCAAGAGAAGGCGTGGCTAAGAGGGAGGCGTGGCTGAGAGAACACAACTGCCCTTCCTGTTGTGCGTTTTGCTCCTCAGGTCTTCCTGTGACTGTGCTTGGGGTTTCAAGTCCAGAGTTGCCCAATCCACTTTTCCGGAAGATCCAGATTTTTTTTTTTTTTGTGGACATGTACAATATATTTTTAGAGTTTCACAGATAACCCTCCCCCTCCCGAGTGCAAGCTGCTGGTTTATAACCTTGAATCTAGAAATATTTTTGTTGCTGCTGATGTAATTATCAACGTGTTCACTCATGGAATGAAATAGGTTGTAGCAGCTGCTCAGTAAGTTTGAAAATCAGTTAAAAATGTCAAATTATGAATAAACAATTGGCCTATGTCAGGAATAGCTTAAAATAATGTGTGGTGTTATATTTGCCAACAATTCCATGCTAACATAGACACATTAATTAATTTATTTTATTAACCTTTATTGCTGTGGTCAGGACTTTGTCCTGAATCTATATTCACTGGCTGAATTTTGCGATTATTTTTTATGTATAGTTGTTAGCTACTGTCCTCCATTCCTAGTCTGTCTTGACTCAAAGTACAGAGAAAGCGATTGCCATATAAGCAGAGTGAAAAAAAAATCCTAAATTTCCAAGACTTTCTCTCCACTTATAAATTGCCTTATCATTCCCAAACGAGACTCCATTATTTTTGGTGACTCTTCTTTAATCAAAGCATTTAATAAAAGACATTTAAATTAGGTTTCTTGGAACCGATTCTCTTCATCCTCCTATTTCATCAGCTTATGTAATATTTAATTAATCTCGATAATTACAGTGTAAAATAAAACTAGCAAAACAAGTTTGAGAGAAAAAAAATAAGACCAGCTCTTGGCAACCATTCGAGGCAACAGATGGAGAAGAAGTACATAGCACTATAAAGATTAGCTTCTCAGAATACAGTGTGCTGTGGTCAGTGATCAGAGACTTCCAGGGAAGACTCCAGATCATTTAAGTGATTAAGGGTGAGCCAGTTAGAAACAGGGCATTGGTGTTATGTTTCATAGTGCAGACTATGTAATGTATATATGCTGGCAATATAATGTATGCATAGTGTAATGGGTACAGTATTGTCTTCATTACATGGCATCTTGGACATCAGCTACTTTGGAGGACTCCCAGAGTTCCTCTGGATAATTCTGGGATGGAGAGGCATCATTGACATGCAGTGGTATAGAGGGCATTGCTCTGAGTAAAACGTCATCACACAAGGAGGCCTATAATGTTTTAGTAAAATTTTGGTGGTGTAAGTCTACCAAGCCACACATTGGAAGGAGATGCCACTATGTATGAGGAAGAGAGGAGAGCAGCTCACAGGTCAAGTTACTTCTTATGGGAAAAACATTTTTTTTTTCATCCACAATTTCCATTCTATGTTTATTCAGTTCCTCCATAGAGCAATTATTTATCTTTACAAATAATGGCTTGTACTTAGATTAAAATTCAGATTTGCCTTTGTAAACAGTTCGTGTTCCTTTTAAGGAATCTAAAAATATTCTATGCAGCTTTATTCCACCAGGATCATTATTTTAAATCTATTGTTGGTATAATTGTTATCATTCAATCACTGAGTTGACTACATCTAACCTTAGGGGTATTACTTAGACCCACAGATATCTGCATTTACTTTTAAAATGGCAGATATACTTTAATAGCAGAATTACAAAAAATGTGATATTTAGCAATCCAGTCAATTGCTTTTAAAATCCTCAGAACAAATGACTTTTTACATTACTTAATAATTGACTCTGGCAACAACAAGCAGTTAAAGTAGGCATTTTAATACTCATCAGGAAAAGCTTATGGAATTACCACTCACTGGTCTAAGAAAATTTGTCAAAATAATCTTTAAATATGTGGAGGGTAGTCTTGCGGTCTCATGTACCCTGCTCCCATATATATGGAGCTGAATCTTTAAATGGAGTGTCTGGGTTTTGCATTATTATTAAACCCTGATGGTGATTTTTATATGGAGTGACACTTGCATTCCTTAGAGAAATCAGAAAGTATCTCTTTCTACAGTGGAACGAACATTGTTAAAATCTAGTGGAAGACAGGAATCATTTCCTAGGGCAGTAACTCATACTGAAAATTTGAGGATCCTGACCATTTGCCTGCATGACCTCTGGAAGTTTGTTCTTTCATGCTATGAAATGCTTAATAACTAAACTGTTAGAACCGGAGGGAAAAGAGACAAGCTAGCTGTGGTAACGTAGTGTTTCAAAAGGACATTTAACTCAGTATGTCACCCATGGTTGAGAGAAGCAGACAGGACAGTTGTATCCTGACCACAGTCATGAAAAGGCAGAATGCAAAGATATCCGACTATGATTCACCTTTTGTGAAGCATGGTGATCTAGAGGCAGACTTTTCTTTTAGCTAATCATAGGTCAAGAATCTGCACATAAACCCCGATTCCCATTGACCAGCACCACAGGCCCGAGGATTACGAGAGGAAATGATCTCTCACTTATTTTTGAGTCTGTAGCTCAGCAGCTGCCTCCATGCTGGGACATCTTGAAATGAGATATAAGGGTAGCTCATTATAAAGAACATAAAGGAATCTTTTCCATTTGTTCATTGTATTTTGCTTCAGAAGGAGACTTATTAGCTTTTTTGCATATAAGCGCTGTTCAGAAAGTGATTCAAATCTATTAAAACATCCCAGGACACTAGTATTTAAGCAGTCAAGCAATCCATTTATTTATTTTCTGGGTGAATATGTATTATATATACATTGTATAATATTATATATATATATATATATATATATATATAGTGTGATCTAATTTATTTATGTTATGATTTAATACATTTATAAATTTGATATTTAGCTTTTATTATCAAATTAGTAATCACATATTATATAAATATTAAATATGTATTATATGATATTAATTATGATTATATAAATATGAGTAATATTTAATATATATAATTGTTAATAAAATAAATATATATTCATAAATAAATATAAAATTCTGTTTAATAAAATACAATTTAAATTATTATTTGCTTTGCTTGTAATGGAGTGCTGGAATACACAATATTGTGATTTACATCTATTTTCACTTTGTAGCATAGATATAATTTTTTGTTATTAAATTGCATTTCCCTCCTTTTCACCATGTGGAATATTCTAAAATTAAAGACCACATGGCTAAGAGGCAGCCTCATGCTCTATCTTAGAGGTGAATGTTTGGGATATGTGCTAGTTACTGAGAAAGGTTGCACAGGTCATAAATGGGAGACCACAAGTGTAGAGTAGATGTTCTGTTCCTGAAATTATTTTGTAGAAATTCTCTTGGAAAGAAGAAGCAGCAGCAAACTAGTGTCTTCGGGATGTTTCAGTGGGCTAGCTCCCCATTGCAATAACTTTGCCCTTACTCAATGACTACAGCAGTTAATCGACCAAATTGTGGGGGACTACTAAACATTTTCATCTCTTATATGCCATGTCATGCAAATACTTAGCAATATTGAATACTGTATTTCCTAATTTAATACATGATGTCTCAGTATTTAATATTAGATAGTTTGCATGATTATCTCATATATATATTCCAAATCTCCAGTTTCCAATCTCAAATACTTTTACTTCTCCAGAATTGTTAACTTTTTAAATAATGGCAATGCTTCTTTTGAAATTTGTTCAGGAAACAATGAAGATATGTTCTAAAAGTACTTTTATATCTTTATTGCCACATGTTACATACTATATGCGCAAAAGTGCCCCAGAGATATCCTTTAAGATATACTCTCACAGTAATGTTTATTTAAAACTCTGACACTATATAAGATATTCACTTTAACAAGGGACATCTACAAAAATACTCATGGCTTATCTAGAATTGATTTCTCTGCATGATGAGAGACAGAGGTCTTGTTTCACGGATGTCCCTCCGGATTCTCAGGAGCCTGCCACAGTATTAAAGAGTGTTCTTTTGGATTTGTATTTATGAGAGATTTAGTGTTTGACTTTTCCCCCATCTTACAGGACTCTTATTTTTTTTTTTCTTTTCTGTGCAGAAACTTCTGAATGTGAAAAAATTCTACTTGTCTAGTTATGTTGTTGTTGCTTTTTAGAGTTGGGCAGTGGAAACTAATTAGAGAAAGGAGATAAATCAGGGTGGTTTTTGAAGGAGAATTATCCCTGAACTCTTCTTGTACTCTTTGTTTCTCTACCACTGTGATTTGAACTGTTGTGTAGCACAGGATCCTGTAACTATCATGTATTTTTGTTTGTTTATATATTTCCAACTATATGGATCCAGTTATTAAGCACTGAGCCTTTGGAGTCATCAACCAAAAGAAAACCTTTCTTTCATTGTTCACATCATATATTTGACCACAGTAACAGTAGGAGTACCTAAAGGTACATCACAAAAACCAAACTCTAACATAAATAGAAGAACTATAAAGGGTCATGTCAGGATTATGGGCTTTTCCGCTATAACAGATACATCATACTGAGGCAAGCTTAATGATAGGATCCTGGGAAATAGAATCTGGATTGAGTGGTCTTGGCTACAAAATTTACATACATAAACCTAAAGCTACTAAATAAATTAAATTAATATAAGAGTTCATCATATACCATTCCTTCAGTGTCAATATTTTTCACCATTCTGTCTGTGAAAGCAAAGATAGGAGGGCCTTCTCAGGACTGGCGTAAGTTAGTGGAAGACTGTTAGAAGTCAGAGTATACATTTGATCAATGAACGGGATGAGGCTCACACACTGTCATTTCTGACACGCAAATGTTTTGCTTTGTGATTAGACCATCTGTGTTTGCTAATTAGTGCTCATGGAAGTTAGATTCTGCTCCACAGTGCCTGGAGAACTGGGAAGCTATCTTTCTTGATGATTCAATTTTACAGGAATAGCCAGCCCCCAGCTTCTGCAAAAGACACTGCTCAGTTACACATCTGGCAAGAGGTCTTAAAAAAGATTTATACTTCCAAAAGATAAAGAATTAGCAATTACAATATTCCTCCAAGTAGATGGTGGCAGTAAGGGAGGTCAGAGCCTAGGGTTAGGAAGAAGCCTATCTAAGGCTTATTTAAATTGAGGAAAATGTGAGCATCATCTCCATTGCTTTCATTTCTTGCTCCTCTTGACCTAGAAATGTTAGTTGTAGAAGAAAGTAAAGTCTATTTGAGAATCTCATTCTTTTGTTCGCCAAGGTTCTGACCTTAATCCATAGGTAGTCTTCTGGGTAGAGGATGCTTCAACTTAAACCAAAATCTACTGAATGATGAAAATCCTGGGACGCTAATAAGTCCTACAAAGTTGTTTTTTGATTGTTTTTTAAATTTGTTTTCTGAGAATTTCATACACGTATACAATGTATTTGGTCATATCTTCCCCTAACTAACTGCTTTGGAGCCCCCTACTCCAACATGTCTCCCTTTCAAACTCATTTTTTTTTTATTTAAACATAAAACCTGATTCAATTTAGTGCTGCTCATATGCACTTGGTTGTGGGGAAACCTATCAATGGTCACATCCCCAAAGAAAAATACTGTTCCTCCTATTTTGACTATCTGTTACTCTTTAGCTAGGGATGTGGCTTCATAAGCCCTCTCCCATCCATGCTGGATCTTCCTAAGTCCAGAAGAGTTTTTATTGATAATTAAAAATATTATATTACCTGAGACCCCTACTGTGTAACTAAAAGTAAAGATTAATCTATAAAAATTATAAAGTATGACAACTATGTTTTGTTTTCTTATACATTTTGCTTTAATAATATTTTATTTTATAAATTCATTTCAGGCTATGAATTTAAAGTATGCAACATACATCATAGTGAACTATGGCTAGATAAATAACACATCTCATCTTTCATAGTGATCTTTGCTTTAGTAGTTATATAACTTAAATATGTTCTCATAACAAATCTTCAGTATGTAATACACTAGAACGAACAATTGTCCTCACACACATTAGGTTTCCAGAGGCATAAATTCAACCCAGCTGCAAATGCACATGCATTAAACTGTTGCTTCTCACCCTACAACTCTAACCACTACCCCCCCAGTAGGAACCATCAGTATATATTCTATATATCCATCTTTTAAAAAGTTAGATTTCTCATATTGCTATTTTCTTTGTACCAAGCTTATTTCACTTGAAATGGTGTGTTCTGAATTTGTACATGATTTTTGCCAATGGCAGTATTTTCCTCTGATTTAAGGCTGAGGTCACCTCTTTATGTGTCTGTCTTCTCAGTGGGTACTTGGATCATTTGTGGATCTTGGCTTGGTGAATAAAGCTGCAGAGGATATGAAGTACAGATATCTCTGCAGAGTACTAATTTAATTTATTTTGGTATGTAGGCATGGAGGGGAATTCTGGATCACATAGTCATTCTAGTTTTAATTTTTGATGCGTATCTACCATCTGTATTAGTTTATATATTTCCCATTACTATTTAAAGGTTTCCCTTTCCTCCCACTATGGCTAACATTTGTTATTGCTTGTCTTTCTAGTAAAGGCCATTCTTACAGGACTGATATGTTACCTCAATACCATTTAGATCTTCGTTTTCCTATCAATATCATACATACATATATATGTATGTATATATATATATTTAAAATACATATGTATATACATGTTTAAAATACATATGTTTCACGTTCAACATTATTACAGAAAACTGATGTTGATTTCTGTGGTTACCTGACATTGTTTTTTATGTGGGTAATCTTTACTGAAGAACATTATTTTTCTTATTTCCATAACAGAGTCATTCCTATTATATTTGCATTTCATCTCTTGTTCAGTAATAGTATGGTGGCTTTTCTTTCTGATGCAAAACTCAGTAAATGAGGAATGAATGCATTTCCTCCCTACTTTCTTGACTCCTATTGGGTTGTGCACAAAAAAAGCATTATCATTCAAATGTTCTTTTAATCATGAGGTTCATAACATTACCAGCAATCAGAACAGCTTTGTAATTCGTGAGCCATGTGTAAGGAAAAGATATCTTGCTTCACTGAGAAAATAGACAATTTTGTGAAATATTGGCCATTTATCTGTCAAAGTGGGCTATTATACATTGAACCACAGCAAGAAGCCATCATCTACTTCCAATCCCTTTCATTTATGCTTTAATGGAGGGTGTTTCTTTTATATCTCATATAAAGCTGATCCAAATTCTATATTTGAATTCTCTTTTGACAAAAATAGCTATGTGAAAATATTAATCAGGAGAACACAATTTGAATGATAAAATTAGAATTAATAGGTTGACTGCAATTATAAAATTTAGAAATATCAGTCATGGAGCAAACAATGGAAGAGAAGGGCACAGAGACCAGCGTGTATCATCTTTCCCTCCACTGCCTCTTTTCACCACTGCAGATTGTCTTCTTATGTACCAGATATCAACATGACTCTATTGGGTGCATTTGGCGTCAATTATTCTTTGTAGAACTTCAAAATGCTGAAGAGATTTTAACCTATAGAACTGATCATCAGAAGATTTGATTTTTATTTCTTGTTCTGAAATTCATAGTGCATAAATGATCTAATCCTAGTTGAGTTGTCAAGTCTTTCTGAGCCTAGAATGCCTCATCTGAGAAATGTAAATAATAGAAGGTATTCATGTTTTGTGTTACAACATGGTAATCGGCAGCAAAACAACTGGTACGTGCAAGTGCATCCTTTAACCATGAAGCAGGGTAAAGAATTATCATTTATGCTTCAATGCTTGCACCGAACATATTCTGTATAATCTCTATTTTCAGAAACTAACCCTCCATCATGTTGACATTTGCTAATTTTAAATCATGCTGCAAATGAATGGCTCAGATTGGAACACCTGGTATCATAATTTTTTAAGAAAATGAGTATCATTTGATTTACTAGAACATTTTATCTTAATAAGATCAGCTCAGCATTTATTAGCATGTACTAGCCTGCAATTCTCTTAACAGACTACCATCCTTGCATCTTCTCCCAGGTAGCAGAGTAGTATCATTACTCTCAAAAACAACAACAAAAAAAATTCCAACCAACCAAACAAAAAAACCAGAAACCAAACCAAACCAAACCAACCAACCAACCAAACAAAACCCTTGTTAGGTTCTTACTGTTTTTCCAAGCAATATTTTAAAATGCATAACATTTGGAAATATATAAATAATAGTTTATCCCACAAGAGTGGAAACCCTGTGACATCATATCTCTATATTATATAATATTTTCTGTATTGTTAAAATAGGGTAACTGTATATTTTAACCAATAGTTTTAGATTAAACCACATTTCCTATTGAATGTTTTGAAAATGACCACAAAGAAAAAATATCACAGGTGGCCTTCTTAAAATAAATGTGGATATTAGAACATGAATACAAAGGAACTTTCATTTGTAATGAAGTTGTAGTTCTCTGTTTCCCCAGATTCAATCTTCTAGTTTTGTGCCTAGCACTGCAAAAGAATACTAGCTGCATCTTCCCCTCACCCCTCCCCACATCTCCTGTGGGTTCTACAAACCCTCACCTCCTAACCTCCCTCCCCTTACTAGTCACAGATCCCAGTCCCTAAATCCAGAAGACATCCACTGGTAAACCACAGGCTACACCTGCCAGAAAACCTGGTAGGTTGCTGTAGGACCCTGAAGAGCTGCTATGCCCTGGCTCAGACTTTCTGTGTGCTGCTGTCTAAGTAACATTCTGTGGTTCCTCTAAGATCAACACATCCTGATGTAGGCATGGTGCCCCAGGAAGGGAATTTACACTTAACATCCTATTCCCCCACAACCCCCTACAGTTGAATTCCTGTTTTTCCTTGAATTTGTGTTTTTTCCTTCCCTGGCTTGGTGTATATATGAACCTGCCCAGTAAAAGCTTGGGTATTCTCTCATATCAAATGACCCAAGTCTGAGTCTTCCTTTAATCCCCCAGGCCAATACCTGAGTTCGGTACCGTGGCAGCGCTGGAACTGTCACGTGGAGGTCACACAGAGATCGAGAAAGTGAAGAGAACCTGATGGGATCGTTCCTGAAAGAAGCCAGCCAGCCAGCCAGCCGATGCAGTGAGTGGAGCGTATTGGAGAAGTGGCGCGATATCAAACTGTGAGTGTGAGTTTTGATCGTGTCATGGGTATCGTGAATTCCTTCCTACAAGTATTGGCACAGGATGATGCAGGTAAGAAATACTTGTATGAGGCAGAGAATAGCTCCAGCTCTGAGGATGAGGAAGAAACTTTAGAAAAGGAAATAGCTTATTTAAAGGAAAGTCTCAGCCAGGGCATAGCAGCCCTTGGGGTCCTACAGTTGCCTTCTCCTTTCTTTCTCTCTGTTCCTCCAGACCCAACCCCTCAGTCTTATCCCGAGCACTGCAAAAGAACAGTAGTTGTAGCCTTCCTCCCCTACCCACATGTCCCGTGGAACCCATTAACCATCCCCTTCTAGCCATTCTCCTTCTACTTATTGCTTTGTCCTTAGCAAAGAGCCCATGCTAACCCAGGGGCAGCTCCAACAGGGCAACAAGCAGCCGGAAGGTAGACCCACATGTTTTCTACTGTTCCTGAGATCCAGTTCCCCCACTATTATTCTCAGCTCTGTAGCTGTAAACCTGCTGTGGTTCCTCTTTCTTTTCTGACCTTATCCCTAAGGGATCACAAAGGCTTTCTCTTTCAACCTGGTTTTCCCCCAACAAACCCCAGTTCCAAAAGCCTCCCAAACCAGCAAGCATTCCTTGTGAACACACCAGTTGAACAGGGCAAGAAAGCAGGCAACACACAACCATCATACTCTCCCAAAATCAAGAGAGGAAACAGAAACCAAGGAACAAAACAACCACCCAACAATGACAAATCCAGAAACCAGCAACTAGACCTTGAATCGTCCCAAATCCAAATCCTGAGATGCCAGACTAAAAACATAATTAACAATAGCTATCTTACCACACGGGGCTCTAATTATTCCAACAAAGGAGAAGCAGAAGAAAAAAACCATAAAAACAACTATATGAAAATTATAGAGGCCCTTAAAGAAGAAATCCCTTAAAGAAACCCCAGAAAACACAAACATACAAACAGATGAAATGAATAAATCCACTTTTGAAAATGATGACCAAGAAAACACAAATGAGCAGTTGAAGGAAATTTGAGAAACTGTCCAAGATCTAAAAATGAAACTAGCAGCAATAAAGAAAACAAAATCTGAGGGAATTCTGAAAGTGAAAAAAATTAGGAATTCAAACAGAAACTGCAAAGGCAAGTGCCACCAACAAAATAAAAGAGATGAAAAACTATCACGATTGAAGTTATAATAGAAGAAATGGATACAATGGTTGAAGAAAATGTTAAATCTAAACCACTCCTGACATAAAACATCGGAAATTTGTGACACTATGTAAAGAACAAATTTAAGAATAACAGATAAAGAATTTCACACCACCAAAATCAAAAGAAGGGAAGCACATGCACACACATACACACACACACACACACACACACACACACACACACCCTAAACAAAACACTACCACCAACAACAAAATAACAAGAATTAACAATACTTAGTTATTGATATCATTCAGTATAAGTGGTCTCAATTGCCCAATAAAAAGACATAGACTAAGTGGGCAGTCTGGATGGACTTTCCTTCAGTATCTACACCACTCTTTGTCCCTGTATTTCCTTTAGACAGAAACAATTCTGTGTTAATATTTTTGAGATAAGTGGATGGCCCCATCCCTCAACTGGGGCCATGACTAACCTGTTGATATGGTCTCTACAGGTTCTATCTTTCCTTTGTTGAGTATTTCAGCTAATGTCATCCCCACTGGGTCTTGGGAGCCTCTTGCTTTCCTGGCATCTGGGAATTTCTAGTGGCCATTTAGAGATGGTTCCATCTAGGGATCCATCCCATATACAGTTGCCAAACCCAGACACTATTGCTGATGCCAAGAAGCACTTGCTGACAGGAACCCTGAGAGGCTCTGCCAGAGCCTGACCAATACAGGTGTGGATGCTTGCAGCCAACCAACAGACTGAGCATGGGGAAAGTTACGGGAAAGACTGAAGAAGCTGAAGAGGTTTGCAACCCCATAAGAACAACAATATCAACCAATCAGACCCCCAGAGCTTCCAGGGACTAAAACACCAACCAAATAGGGACCCATGGCTCTAGCTGCATATGTAGCAGAGGATGGCCTTATCTGGCATCAGTGAGAGGGGAGGCCGTTGGTCCTCTGCTAGGGCGGTGAGACAGGAGTGGTGGAGTGGTTGGGGGGAACTCCTTCATAGAAACAGGGGGGAGGGGCTGGGATAAAAGGTTTGTGAAGGGGAAGCCAGGAAGGAGGATAACATTGAAAAGTAAATAAGTAAAGTAACCCCCTTCCCCCCCAAAAAAAGACACAGACTAACAATGGATGCAATGGATGCAAATACAGAATCCATCCTTCTGCTGCATCTAAAAAATGCATCTCAACATCAAAAATAGATATAACCTCTGGGTAAAAAGGTGAAAATAGATATTCCAAGCAAATGGACCTAAGAAGCAAGCTGGTGTAGCCATTTAATATTCAACAGTGTAGTTTTTAAACCAAATCTAATCAAAAGAGTTAGGAAAGGACACTACATACATATCAATAGAAAAATCCACCATGATGATATTTTATTTCTTAACATCTATGCCCATAAACACAAGGGCAGCCAAGTTTGCAAAAGAAACACTACTGTAGCTTAAATTACATTTGACCCTTAACCACTGATAGTGGAAGACTTCAATATCGCACTCTTACCAAATGGATATTAAAAACTAAACACAGAAATACTGGAACTATCAGATTATATGAACTAAATAACATTCATACAACTTTTTGAACTTGGAGAAGTTGAGCCAGTCCATACATGAAGCCTTCATCCTATGTTTAAATCTTGTTGGTATGGCATGGTACTGCAGGCTTTTGAAAGAGAAACATGAATAACAACCTAGCCACAAACTTTGACCTACAATCTGTCCTGCCTACAAAATATGCTAGGTCAATTGTGGCAAGAACATATTGGAGTAACCCACCAATGTCCGATTTGATCTAAGGTCCAGGAGAAGGAACCCACACTGACACTCTGAATAATCAAAAATCAGAGACTAAATAGCTCATAGATCTAGGCTAAAACTCATCACTCCTTATCTAAAAAAAATCAATAAAATGACTTCTAATGATATTCTGCTATACTCATAGACCATTGCCTTATCTATCATTAGAGAGACTTCCTCTGCAGTAAAATGGGAACAGATGCAGAGACCAACAGCTAGGCATTATGCACACACAGAGAGAGGGAGCTTAAATTGGTTGCCTCCATCAAATTCTTCTTCTCAGAGATCATGGACTCCTACAGAAGAGAAGGTGGAGACATTGTAAAAATTCAGGGTGAGAGGAGGACACCAGGAGACTAAGACCTTCTGAATCAACTAACCAAGGTGCATATGGGCTCACAGAGACTAAAGCAACAAGCACAGAGCCTACATAGATATGCAACAGGTTCTCAATGTATAGTGTAGTTATTAGTTTAGCATTTTTATGGGACTCCTGATTATGACAATGAGTGGGCTTCTGATGCTTGTACCTGCTCTTGGAACTCTTATCTTCTTATTGTGTTTCATGTTCATGTGGTAGTTTTTACTTCATCTTATTATATTTTACTTTGTCATGGTTGTTTGTTATCTCTTAGAAGTTTATTCTTTTCTGATGAGAGACAAAAAGAGGGTAGATCTGGAGGAGATGAAAGGTGGAAACCAGCTGGGCAGTGGTGGCGCACGCCTTTAATCCCAGCACTTGGGAGCAGAGGGGGCAGATTTCTGAGTTTGAGGCCAGCCTGGTCTACAGAGTGAGTTCCAGGTCAGCAGGGCTACACAGAGAAACCCTGTCTGAAAACCAAAAAAAAAAAAAAAAAAAAAAAAAAAAAAAAGAAAGGTGGAAACCAACACGGGGGAAGTAGAGGGAGGGAAAACTATAATCAGAATATATCTTAGACTCAAAAAAATCTATATTTTTGTTTTGTTTTAATTAATTTTTCTTGATTATTTGGGAATCTCACTTCATGCACCCTGATTGCACACACCTCCCTGTCTTGCCAAGTCTTCCCTGCTTCCCTTTTGACCTTCTCTTCAAAACCCCATGAACCCAAGAACCCAAACAACCCAAAACCAAAACCAAAACAACCAAGTCCACATTCACTGGAGCATGGTTAAATTCCTAAGGGGTACCCTTCCCAAGGGAGGATGACTCTTTCCATCTGCATCTGGTATAGAAGCCATCAGCTGAGAAGAGCCATGCAGTGGCCAGACTGAGGAGTGGCAGCTCTCCTGTGCCCATGGACATTAACATGGCTTCAGAGGACAGCATGGACAACAGGTTCTATATGGGCTTCAGTAGTAACATGGGCTGCAGACATCTGTCCCGGTCTGCTAGGATTCAACAAGACCCTAGGAAAGGGGCAAAAGAATGAAGGGACAAGAGACACAAAGGAGAAGAGCAAGTCTAGGGTTCTGATCAAGCTCTGCAACTTTAATTTCAGGAGGCATTTTATAAAGACACAGCAAAATGGGAAGTTTAGGCAAGGGTCATTACTTAGGGTATCCCCTATTGAATCCTCATTGTCTAATACCATCCCACTTCCGGGCTTCCAGGAAATACCAGATGTTCTTTAAGTTCCTGGGACCTGGGACCCACAACTGTCCTTTCTTAACCTTGTACTGAGTAGGCTTTCCAGAACAGCAGGTAATTTCCTGGGTTTGGCTCCCAGCAGATATCAACATGACCCTTGGCTGTAGCAGGATGACTGACCCACTCAGGTCCTCAGTAGCTGCATGGACTGAGCCCCAACACAGTCTCAGGTTGTCACACACGTTATTTATATCAGCATGACTCCATGAGGCAGCAAAACCTGAGGGGAATCACTGAAGCTTTGGGCAATAGCTCCGACTGCATACATCCACCTGGATCTCAGGCATCATTGTGGTTTGGCATAGCAGCATGCATCGTGAACACCGGCATGTCCTCTGAAGGTATCTTGGACCATGGTGGTACTTTGAGGAGGTGGAATACAGAAAGTGAAACTTTCCCCATCTACGTCCTCTCTCATTCCCCAGAACCAGCTGGGTGGCATGTTCCGGACTGAGTCTGCACTGGTGTAAACGCCAGTCTGTTGCACATCATCCTGCTGACGTCAACACTGTTGGCAGCGACAACATCTAGATCTCAGTGTTCTCTCTCACCTGACACCACCATCACATCTCCAGCTCTGTCTTGCATGCACTGCTTTGTTTTTCTATTGTTCTCACCTCTCCAGATCTTATATTTGTTCACTGTAGTAGTGCCTGTCTTCCTGGGGCTGCAGGGCCCCGGTGGTGCTTCCCTGGGTGTCTTCATGCGACCTGGGGAGGAAGGTGTTTACTTTTAATAAAGAAAATGGGGGGAATTTACTGTACCAACACATCTATGCAACTATACCCAACCAGTCAAACATTATTATTGATATTTCTGTGTAAATACGTTTCCATTTACACAAAAACTGGTGAACTTTGAATAAAACTAGGAGAAACTACAATTCCTAGTTAAACTCTTCTATATGTAAGTTATTCCTGGTCACACATGCCTCTAGCCTTTGGGTATATGCTAAGTGGTAGAATAGGTAGGTCACATGGTAGATCTATTTCTATTTTTCTAAGTAACTACCATAATAATTTCAATACACTAATTTATACTCATACGTTTCCAAATCCCCTACATTCTTAGCAGCACTTGTTGTACTTTATTTTCATTTATATTTATTTTTGATAATTTTCTATATAATTATTATATTCTCATCATCTCTGCCCCTTTCTTTCCCCTTTCAACACCACCTATGCCCCTTACATATACCCCAACTGCACCAATTCACTTAGTGTTTCACATATGTATGTTTAGAGTTATCCCTCAAGATTGAATCAGATTGGATGAACAATCAGGGTATGTTTAGAGTTATCCCTCCAGATTGAATGAACTATTAGAGGTCAGATTAGATGAATAATCAGGGAGCTTGCCTCTGGAGAAGATGGACTCTCTGTTTCTTAGAATTATTGATTTTCTGTAGCTCTTCTATGGGTGAGACGTTATGATATTTCCCACATACACATTGGATTGTCAACTTGTGCTGTCATTATGTGGGTCTTATCTAGGTAACCATATTGTTGAGAATTTATGAGTACAGTTTTCTGTCATATATGGAAGACATTATCTAACATCACACATTCTAGTCTTCTGTCTCTTTCAATCTTTATGTTCCCTCTTTTGCAATGTTTAGAGTCTTAGTTGTAGGGGTTGCATGGTAGATGTATCAAGCTAGGGTTGCACACTGCTGTTCTCTGAACCTTGACCAGTTGTGGAATAGTGTTAATAGTCTTCATGTTCAGGAAAAAAGATGAAGGGTGAAAGATACATTTATCTAGAAGTTTGTAACTGGTTAAAATGCAGAGAGTAAATGTTTGTGGAGTGCTTAGCCAAAACTACAGCATTTGTATCACATTCTACCCTGAAGCTCACAGACCATAATAGAACAGATGGCAGAAAGATTATGAGCTGCCAGAGGTTAGAGATGATCTGAGTAAAACAGTGTCTCTGGACATGATAAGACTGGTACATTCTGGAACTTATAACACCCTTGGTCACCTACATAAGACTAGCACAAAGATCAAGCCAGTTAACATTCCAGCATGAATAGGACAAGAACAGATCCCCTGCCCCTAGCTAAAGTTAATGGCTTCTGGGGAGAGGAAAAATGAGTTATGTTTAAATGTGTGGCTCCTGGCAAGTTAAATATACTCCAGGGGATGGCCCCATAACCAAAAGTATATTGGAATCCTGAATTTAATTCTGTGAGTTATAAAAAAATAGGACATGAAATTGAGAGGAAGTAGAGGTAGCTCAGAGGTAGATCTGGTTAGAGTCAAAGGCAGGAGAGGTAAGCATGTTAAATACATTGTATGTATGTAGTTGGTGTGATACTGATAAGCATGCAGTCCAGTTTGTCCCATTTTGTAAAGGAAGACTCTCCAGGAGGTTATTGCACTATGTGTCTAGCCACAGAGTTAGCCTCACATCCTACAAACAATATAAAGATAAAATTTGATGAGTGGTCTTGACACAGAGAAGTAATCTTGAAAAATCATGTATCTTCTTTAAACTCTTAAGACAATCCTGAAATATACTACTTGATGGGTACATGTAGTTCAAGTATAAATAGAGGTAGGAGTAATTTGCTATTTGTACCAAATTAAATCAGACTCTCAGTTCAATCAAAACAGCTTGCAGCTGGGTGCAATGATCTGATTTCCTGACACTCAGAAAAAATATTGAAGCCCTCCGCAAGGCCCCTGCTGATTTTTAACATGAAATACAGTTTGCTGACAATTTCATTCAACCTATGAATGCCCTCATATTTAATGAGTTAAAAGATGCAAATAATGCATAATGCTAGCTGGAGATGGCTCCCAGGTAACATTTTGTTACAGCTAAATGAAACACACAGCACAATGCTTCGAAAGGATCATGTTCTTGTTCTTTCTCAAAGCAGCTATTTTGTTAAATATGCCATCAGATGAATCTCTGTATTAGTGTCCTGGGAGTACTGTTTTGACATTGAATGTGGATTACAAACATAATAAAAGGCTTCAGAGAACAAATGCTGAAATTTCAAATGAATAACTTGCATTTTTTTCAGGAAGGTGATGAGACAGACTAATGTGAATCCTCAAGCATCCATTAACTGCCTATTTTCCAGGAGCAGGGATCTAAACTTACAGCAACATTGAATTCCAGCAAATTAGTTCAGTTTATAACAATTGGTATTTTTCAGTAGTCTTATGTATAAGTGGATAAATGAAGGGTTTTCAGCATATTGAATAGACTTCCTAGAATGGAAAAATGTTCAACTAAGGGAGAGACAGGCACAAAGTGGTTATACAAGGAGATTTCTTGCACTTCAGTCTTGCTTTGTGACTTATGAGGTTTCAAAGTGAATTGTCTCCTTTGGTTACAATCTGATCCCCTCTTTGATAATTAGACAACTTAGGCAACAGGCAAAGGGTCTAGCAGAGGTTCTTTTGATTATGGATTTCTGGTATTGGGTAGTTTTGCTCTAGCCTTTTTCCAGGAGGAGATCCTAACAGAAAATAGGGGTACTCACTCAGAGTAATTGAGGCAAGTATAATAAAATGAAAACGTTTTGAATAGAGCTAAGGGATGCTGTCTTAGTCATGGTTTTTATTGGTATGAAGAGACACCATGACCATGGAAATTTTTATAAAGGAAGATATTTAATTGAGGCTTTCTTACAGCTTCAAAGATTTAGTCCATTATCACCATTGTAGGTTTGCATGGTTGCATGTAGGCAGATAGATGTAGAGAATTAACTGAGAGTCTACATCTGGAATCATCAGTAATCAGGAAGAGAGAGACTTCTGGCTTGAGATTTGAAATCCTAAAGCCCACCCTCAGAGACACACTTTCTCCATGAGACCACATCTACTCCACCAAGGTCACACCTATTAATCCTAATCCATGTCAAGTAGCACCACTCTCTAGCAAGCATTCAAATATATGAGCTACGGGTTCCACTCTTATCAAATCACCACAGATGACAACCAGAAATGTTGAAGCATCCAGGTTATCATAACAGTAAGAGTCACATCATCACTAAACAATGGAGAAAGCAGAGGAAATGGATGTTTAGAATCCACGGAGTAGTGCAGCTGGGAAGTGTCATCTTGGGAGGACCTGTGGTTTCCAGAAGGGTGGAGCCAATGCAGTCTACATCCCAGCAAGAAAAATCAAGGCAGTTGGTATCCCAGGCTAACTCAGACCTCTGTTCTCCAACCATCATCCCATTTGACACAATTAAATGATAATTCAGAAAGTTAAAGCAATATTCCTAGCCTACTACTTCATTCCTAAGTTACCTGAGCCTCTTGGCCTTATTGACAGCTCTGCAATAGATAGACTTACAATGCAATGATGCTCTTGCTTTCAAGGAACAAAAATCTGCCATGTGCTTATTAGTCTAACTTGCTCTCAGAAACTTATAAGACATAAAAAATATCTTTTGATTATAACCACAGGCTTTTCCACTGATGCTCCAGTTCCCAAATGAATGAGTCTGAGACATTATTTATGAATAAATGCCTAGGCCACAGGCTTTGGCTCATTCCAGATTAATTCTACTCTATAAGTGTCACATGGCTAGTTGTCTTTCCTCAGTTTTATACTTCTATAGCCTCAGAGCTTGGGGAAAATCTATTCCCCTGCTTGACTCTATCTCAGGGTTCCTTTATCCATACTAGAATTCCCACTTTCTATTTCCTGCCTAAGCTAATAGGCCACATTCTGTTTTTGACAGATGATGCTTCCATACAGTAGACAAGATAGTCTCTCTGTTTCCCACTTTTAGTCCAACACCAGGCTCTTTCTCTTATAATAATAAGCTATAAATAATAACAATTATGAAAACCATCAGGTAAGATTATATTCAGATTGTCTAGTTCATATGTATTTGGCAACCTTAAAGGAAGTATTCTATTGTCTCTCCTATCCTGGTGAGTTTAGAGTTCTGTACCTAAATAAATTTCTACCATAAGTTTCATTATCAACCTAAAAACATCTTCCTAGAAATTAAACATTTTCCTGAATCCCAAACAACTTAAGCTTGTGAAACTGTATCTAGTCTTCAACTCCATAAGAGACTGAGAAGGGATAAATATTACCTGAGTATGCAGGAAGTGCAAAGTGAGCAGCTTCCTAAATTATAGAATTGTCAGAGAAGCTGCCTGCATGGATGGTCACCCAGATTTCTCTACATTGTTGAAGCATCTGTCTTTGGAATTCTGGCCTAGAATATCTGACTGACTATTCTGTGAAACAGGAATGTTGAAGAACTTGCCTATCTTGTCTCTACAAAGCTGGACACTTGACTTCCCTGCATCTTGTCTGTCCTGTTCGGACAGCATAATGTCAACATTTAAAACAAGGTCAGTTTCTTGCCCAGTGGCTAGCTTGCCAGATTTGGAGCAAACTCCACAAGGGGGTACTTTGATGCTCGTAATCTCTGAATTGGAATGAGGGTGTTACCAGGAGCTGATATTCTGAGTGTCAGAAAACCTTTTGTTAACAAAACATCTTTAAATACCATATTCTGTAATCTCTGAGGTTTTTGAACTATCTATAGTATACCTGAGTTGTTTGTTTTTAGCTATTTACAATGTTTAACTTAGAGTTTCTGAAATTAACTAAATTAGTATCTAACATGACCTTAAGTTTGATTAACTGGCTTGATTAACTTGCACTTTTAAATAGCCCTAAATAGTTTGTAATTTTGGCTTTCAATAGGACTAATACTTCACACTGCATTTTAAAGAATTAATAGGTAAAATATCTTAAAGAAGAGTTGAAACATTATATATATAGCATGTTGTAACAAAATATAATGTTAATCTGCATCAATACCAAATATAATATAAATATGAAATACTCTATGCTTTTATCCTAATATTCTTATATCAGTTCTTTTTTTACTTTCATCCCTTCTCCACCTTTTCCCTCCTAACACTAGATAGGAGAGAAAGAAGGATAGAAGAAATAAAAAGAGAAAAAGAAATCCTTGAATTTAAGTTCCCTTATTTTTTTCCTCCCAGCCCACAACCATGACAACTAGTAACTACTCCCCTTAAATGATGACAGACATCAAGCATCCATTAAATGACCAAAACCACCCACCCCACTTCTTATGAATGTGGGCATTGCTCTCTTAAAATTGCTTTCTGATGTCTGATGGCATTATTTTCCTTTTAGGGGGCCTAAGACAGTTGGGATATTTGTTAGTCATAAGAAAGCTAGCTGTAACATTTGCTATCCAGTCTCTACATGCTAAAAAAACCCTCAGAGCTTAAATGAAGTAGCAGCTGGAACAGTCTGTGATACTGGATGATCTAGCTAGCCATTTTGAAATTGTCCTAGAAGCAGATTTTCGAGAAAACAGTTTGAGGCAGTCTGAATTAGGCTCAAGAGGGATGCTAGAAAGATATGTCTCATCTTCCTTCTCAGCATCTTCAAGGGTGGATACTCAAGGATTGTTTAACTTCATTGGTGTCTGCTAACATATAAAATTTTATAAGTAACATACATTTCTGAAATAACACATATATGGTGTGCACAGACCAGTTAAAGATGATTGATTGCTCTTGGAGCAAGTAAGGCATCTGTTTTCTTTATAAGTAAGTTTGGACTGTATAATCAAACTGTAATATAAATTTTACCTTTGCCAATTGAAAGGACAGCACAAGTCCTGAGGTTCTGTAGCAAACAAGATTTATGGGCTGTGCATAAATGAAGTTCTATGCATAGCCAGTCTCAGAACTGTTCTCATGTAGAGGGATCAGCAATATAAGTTACCTGTTTTACTGGTTTTCTTGATTTCTTTCATGTCTGAAGTTAGGATTTCCAGGTCTCCTGCTGTCAAATCTGATTTTTATCAATTTGGAAGGAATCCACAGCTTTTCCTTTTCCTGTAGAAGCAAGTACAAAACCTCTTCCCTAGCATAACACACTTCTTTTCCTCCATTCTAATATTAGGGCATCCTTAATTTAAACAGGCTTATTTAGTTTCGGCAATTTTATTCACAATCCAATATATTTTAGCAGACGTTTTTTGTTCATTAGCATTCTAATTAAAGCATAATGTAATCTCTCTCTGGTAGGTTTTTTGTTACCCCTTTGAATTTGTTAAGCACCATCTTTAAAATATTATTAGATCTTTTTACAACTACTTGTCCTGTAGAATTCTTTGATATACCTATAATATGCTTTATATTATAGTATGCAAAAATGTTTTACTAGAGACATATGTGGAATATTCTCAGTCTTAATTTGTACAGGTATCACCATAATAGATATAACATCTAATGCATGTGTAATTACAAAGCAAGTTTTTTTTTTATTTTTTTATTTTTATTTTAGAATGTAAAGTAACTGCCTATTGAAATTCTGAATATCTGTTTATGGTATGGCATACATATTTTAAATTTTCCAAAATTTGCAAAATGAAACATATCTATTTTCTAGATTTCATTTCTTTGTGTATCTTTTTGGTTATTTCTTGCAGGTATGGAGTTTTGCTATATGAAGAACAGGTAAGACATTTCCTTATAATTTTCTTAGCTTATTACCAAGTGATAGAAAAATATTTCTTTAAATCCTTTGCTGTTTACATGTTGGGATTTAAAAAAAATAAAATTCTGAAGCATCTATTACTTTTTCTACTCATAGCTGATTAATTTAATCATTACCTT
This sequence comes from Mastomys natalensis, assembly GCA_021653895.1. Classification (NCBI taxonomy): domain Eukaryota; kingdom Metazoa; phylum Chordata; class Mammalia; order Rodentia; family Muridae; genus Mastomys; species Mastomys natalensis. The sequence continues at coordinate 326,509 of JAJTUV010001821.1, read as the reverse complement.
GTGATAAAGGGTCTGGTAGACCCATATGGGATCTGATATATATATATATATGAATGATTTCTATTTCTGATTACTTGCTGTAGCTGAATGAAATGAATTTATTTATAAATCAGTTAATTTTGAATCCTTCTGAATAAATTCAAAAGTTTCTGTTTGCAAAACAATTCTTTCTCTTTATTGAGAGTCAGTAACTATATTATGAGATTCTGGAAAATCTAATAATACTGTAAGAATGGCATGCAGCTCTGATTCTTGAACTGAGTTATAAGGGCTCTAAACTACCTTATTTATTTTTATATTTATTTATTTATTTTTATTTATAGCCTCCCACTCTTGTTTATGTGTATTAGTATGGAATGTAGGGGCTCCAGAAATTGGTGTCTTTTTTACTACATGAGGAATAATGCAATTTTTTAAAAACTGAAGTTGCTTCCTTTTGGGTATTTTTTTGTAAATTTCTCTCTCAAATAACTGTAAGCCTGTGGGGTGGTGGGCATGTGGAAGCAGCTGGTGCCTGGTTGAGCAAGCCTTGAACCCGACCTTTATCAGGACGGCAGTGTTTCGGCACTCCCCAGGCCTGGTTTTTTCATTCTGTTCAGCCCTCCACAGCCTCTCCCAAAGGGAGGTTCTATGACTATCAGTCATGAGGACATGCCTCAGCCTCCCAATGTAGATGAGTATCTCTAAGCTCTCCGAAGCAAAGGCATTATCTCAGCCTATCCACATGCAGATGAGTATCTCTAGCTTCTGACCAAGCAATAGGCTTTATCTGCTGTCAGACCAACACCCTGAAAGATAAAGGCTCTATTCAGGAGAAGTAAATGTGTGTTTCGAGAATCATCCTGGTGTCCGATTTTCTGTCTCAGAGCTGAACACTTGGGGAAGATCGCTTCCCGGACTTCTGGGCACCAAGCTTTCTTGCTGTGCCGCTTCTTTGGCCAGCGGGCTCAGCGTGAGAGACAGGTGCAACCTGGGAGTGACGAGCTGTGACAGCGAGTCTTGAGCAGAGGCAGCAGCGAGGCAGGCAATCTCTCTCCTGCTTGCACTGCACCCTTTTGGCCAGACCTCTCACACAGGCTGGTGAAGACAATCAACAGTGGAACGTGGGTAGAGGACCCTCCTGCTCTCACTCTGTCCTCAGCTGGAGATCAATCGTAGGACACCTCCAGAACCGGGACCACATAAGCCTTTGCCACATTCATTTTCAGCCCATAATTGATGGCAATTTCCCTTGTAAAGGACTATATTTCTACTGTTCTATTCTGCTAACTGACAAGTCTTATTTTTTCCTTTCAGAATCAATTCCAAAAATTTTTCTATATAAGTCTTTAATTTTTTACTCCTTGTGCATGCTAAAAATATGCATTCTAAAGATACTGTCTTCTCATTGCATAAGAATTCTTGTGGGAGAATAAGTAGAATGCAAAATAACCAAAATACAAGCCATCTTTGCATACAAATGATTTATATGTTCATCTTATTATTTCTTTTTTACCAGACACAATTCTTTTTCAGCTATGGCTGATAATTTTCTTGGACTATTTAAATCTTTATCACCATATGAGTTTTCAAATACACTACATAGCTCTTGAATAGTTAATCAATCATATTATTGCCTTAGCCAATAAATCTCTCAACAATTTTTGAAAATCATTAAGAAGCTTAATTGGATTGTACATTAATCCTGATTAATTCTAATTTGTACATGCAGTAGTTGAAACTTTTGTAGATCTATCTTACATCCTACACAATTAATAGAATTTCCTCTTTGTATTTTTTTTTTCAGGAGTTATTTGTAATTCCCCACAAGGAAAAATTCTCTTTACTGGATCTTTTTTCCTAAAGTATTTGTATCTTAATCATCCAGTAAGATATCATCCATATAATGGACAAAAGAAATGTTACAGACAATAGAACAACTAGTCCAAGAGCAGCTGGAAGCTCAACATATAGAAAATCCACTAGCCCTGGAATTCTCCTGTATTTTCCATTAAAGAGAAATCTGGACAAATGAAAGATATTGACAGATCTGAGAGCAATTAAAAAATCATTCAGCCAATGGGCTCTTTATAATGGAATGGGCTGCAATTCTATTCCCTTCCTTGTTACTAAGGCATGCTTATTGCTTATAAGTTGAATGTTTTTCCTAGCTGTCTGACTTGTCTGGCTTTATTGGGAGAGGAAGTGCCTAGTCTCACAGAGACCTGAAGTGTCAAGGTAGGAGTATATCCAGGAGGGTCCCCATCTACTCAGAGGAGAAGATGAGGAGGAATGGGGGAAGGATTGTGGGAGGCAGTGACTGGGAGGGTTCAGTGAGCAGGATGTAAAGTGATTAAGTAAAAAATACAATACAATACAATACAATACAATACAATACAATACAATACAATACAATACAAACAATACAATACAGATTGCTTTTGCACAATTCCTTTACAGGGACATAAGGATAGGCTTGCTTCTTCAGTATTTACTTTTTTTTTTTTACAAAAAGTTTTTTTCCATTAATTAATTAATTTATTTGCAATACGATACAATACAATATAGTACAATGCAAATGGATGAGACACAGTTAAAGAAATGTTCAACATCTTTAGTCATCAAGAAAATACAAATAAAATGACAGAATGGCTAAGATAAAAAGCTCAAGTGATAGCACATTCTGTTGAGGATATGGAGCATGAGGACACTCCTCCATTGCTGGTTGGAGTGCAAAGTGGTTGTCCAGCCACTTTGGATATCAATTTGATGTTTTCTCAGAAAACTGGGAATAGTTCTACCTCAAGACCTAGGTATACCATTCCTGGACATATACCCAAGAAATGTCCCACTATACTACAGGGGCTTAACTATGTTCATAGCAGCTTTATTTGTAATAATAGCCATAAACTGAAAACCTCAATGTTCCTCAACTGAATAATGGATAAAGATAATATGGTGCATCTAAACTATGGAATACTATTTAGTTATTAAAAATCAAGACATCATGAAATTTGCAGGCAAATGGATGGAACTTGAGAATATCATCCTGAGTAAGGTAACCCAGACCCAAAAGGATGTGCATGGTACCACTTATAAGTAGATATTAGTCATAAAATACAGGATACTCATGATACATTCCACAGACCCAAAGAAGCTAAACAAGAGTAAAGGACCAAGCAAGGATGCTTGAATCTCAGAACCTACTTTTAAAAGAAGTTGTCCAATAAGGAGATATCATTGGAGAGTCTTGCTACTAGTATTGTTGAACAGTCCTACCTTATGCTAATATTTTATACAATAGCCATTAGAGATAATATGTAAGCAGTTTTCTCAATCCATAATTTATAATTTCAGGAAAATTTGTTCATGTATTATTATTATAGCCACTGCAACGAGCATTTTGTGTGTTTATGTTTTCTGTAATTGTTTGTCTAGCCACTACTGAATTGTGAGCATTAGGTTCTATATCTACAATAGTTTTAATCCATTCATAAAGAGGTGCAGATTGGTCCTTAAAGGCCTAATACCTTTTTTGCATTCAGCATTAGCACTTTCAAAAGCTAAAGATTCAATTAATTTTTTTCTAGCATTGAATCTATATTCAGAGCTGTAGTTAATCTCTGTAAAACGCCATTGAAAGATTCTTTTGAATTCTGGGTTATCCTGCAATTATGTATTGTTATTATTTGTAAATGACTCAGTTTGTCCCGTTGTTCAATCTTGTCTTAAGCATTTAATCTATTGTATGACATTGTTCTTGGACAGCATCATCAAAGGTAATTTTTATTCTGAGTTCAGAATATAGACCTTCACCTAGTAAGTAATTCTTGGCAATGAAAATGCTTTCAGTTCTATCTCATAGCTCCATGACTGAAGCCTTATCTTCTACCATGTTAGCCACTGTAGCTGAGGGCCAGGCTCTGAGATGGCTTTTATCAAATCTCTCCAATCTTTTGGAATTACATGATTTTGCATGGCCCAGTTATTAAGTATCTGTTTTACATATGTGAATGTAAATCATAGGTTGTTACTGCTTCCTTAAATGTTTTTAAATCTTGTGTGTCTATAAGTTGCACCTGAATTCTTGATAACTTAGTGGATGTTGATTTTCTGCTTCTAATTTCCTTTTTAAGGCTGAAAAATTCATTTTAGATTTTTTTTTTAACAGATGTAGACTGCCTGTTTTTTCAGTCTTGTTCCATACATTAAACAAGAGAGTCTCTTTATGATAAAACAGTCTAGTCTTTTATACTGTTCCCTTAAATAGGTATGAATCAATTGATCACTTCTGCAGTAGATTTTACTTAATTGTTTTGACTTTTATACTTTTTCTTGAAAGCAAAGAGGAGGCTGTTGCTATCAGCATTATTTCTAGAAGACTCCTCAGCATCTGTGGCTCTGTCTTGGTACTTCAAGTTCCCAGTATTAAATAAGTCAGAATAGAAAGTTTAAAGACATTTGTAATAAACCACTGAGCTTATTGAAAGCATTATACATCTCACAAAACATTTATTTATTCTAAGAATGATGAGAACAAATATGTGTTTTATGTAGTTTTGACCTGTGTCAAAACAATTTGACAATTTAATAGCTCTTTAATCACTGTTATTTATTTTTACCAATGATATGCTTATGTTGTTTCCTTTAAAAGGTTAGTTAATAATGCTAATGTTTCTTTTTGACCACTAACACAAGGTTTAGCTGTCTTTTGGCATTTGTAGAGGTGAAACTATAGAGCCTTGTGTGTGTGTGTGTGCGTGTGTGTGTGCACGTGTGCACGTGTGTGGTGTGTGTGTGTGTGTGTGTGGTATGTGTATCTGTTTGTGTGGTTGTACTTGCCTGTACATGTACATGAAGGTCCGGAGGAGGACACTGGGTGTCCTAATGTGTCACCATCTACCTTACTTACTTGAAAAGCAGTCTATTATTAGTATTAAAGTTAAGCCCATGGCCAGCAACCCCAGCAATCCTGTCTCTGCCTTGCACTAGATCTAAGTTCTAGCATCACAGCTGCACATGTAGTCATATACTCAGCTTTTAATATGGATGCTAGAGATTAAATGCCAGTCATCATGTCTGTGTTCAAGTGTTTTTATGTGTTAAGACCCCTTCCCAACCCCCACAGATCTTTTAAGGATAGAAATGAAAGACTGGCACAGTCTTATTACATATGCCTGAATTGGGGAAATTTCTCTGTCATTTAACATTCCCATTTTTCTGCTCATTTGTTTAATTGTGCGAAAACTTTTGCAAACTACACATCTTGTTTCCTAAATGAATTGTGTCATGGAGTCTGACCCTAGTCACCTGTTAAATCTTAATCCTCCTCCATTTTGGGCTAATTGTCTCTCAATCTTCTAACTCCTCTCTTCAATCTAATCCTCATGTAGTCCCAGCCTTGCCCCATAGTCATCATTAGTCTTAACACATCCCCTTCAAAGCTGCCTTTCCACAGAAGAAGCTGAACATGGAACTCATTCTATTTCTTAGCTAAAGGCATTAAAGCATTTTGCTGTTGACAGCTTTCCAAGAGCAGATGACCCGTTCTTGTGGCAGTAGTGACTGTCCTATAATAAATGAAGACAGCCCCCTGTGCCTAGGAAGTGAAATGCCTGAAGATTCTCTGAGTATGGCTTTTACCATACTATAATGACAATGCAAGTGAAAATGTGGTGGGACAGGGATGTAAGTGCTAAGACCATCTTACCTTCCACCTAGGTTTGTATTAGATGCCCACCCAAGAAAGAATTTCACCAAAGCTGAGTGACTGTTGTCTAATCTCTTCAAACATTAAGGTTTCTAGTGGCAAGTGTGACCTGCTATTCTGATGCCACTTAATGCATGGAGTTTGTTTTGGGTTATCTGACTCAGAGTCAATGATACACCTTCTCTCAATGGCCCTGCTTCAGATCTTGAATCCTCCTACTGATGAAGCTTCAGATACCTGAACAAAGTGCTGTAGGATTCCAGGTAATGGGACAGAGTATCTCCAATCTTTCATTATGAAATGGCTCTGTAGATATATGCAGACACATGAGAAGCAAATAATACTTGTTCTTCTAGAGAACCAAAGGCGAAACAGATCAGAAGCCATAATGTTTTCATCCAGAAGTCCTTTCTGATTGTCAGACACTTCAGTTTCTTGAGTTTTACTGGGCACCCAGTGAAAGACTGGCTAACTGGGATAGGACTTGGAAAATGGCCTGAGAGAGGTAGGAAATGTAATCATTCTTGAGATAATCCTCATATCCACATCATTGAACAATCCAATGTCATGCCTGTACTGCTTCTTTAGCTTTATATTTTAGCCCTTCTGAATCTGAACTTCTAGTTTTTAGTTTTCATCATTTCTTGTCTCTGATCTTAGTTTCTTCAAGCCCATATTCTCCTTTTTTTTTTTTTTTTTTTTTTTTTTTTTTAGAACTTTTAGTCTACAGGTGATGTTTCAGGCTTGCAACCTCCAAGATCACCTGCCTTCACTGACACCTTAGAATTCTCCACAGTCTCTTAATGGCAAATATGTCTAAGCCTTCCTTCAACATCTATCAAACTTGCTTAGTTTTCCTGTTGTTTTTGAGCCCACAGGAAGTAAATACATTTTAATGTGCTGAGGAAAAGTATTAATTCATTCAGATTTGACTCTATTGATACATCATCATCATTATAGGAGAGGATGGTCTCAAATGGTATCTGTCTGGGGTTTGTTGTTGTTGTTTGTTTGTTTGTTTTTTGAATGAGGAGGATCCAGTCAGATTCACTTCCTTAATATTTTTTGTTTTATTTTTTAAGACAGGGTTTCTCTGTGTAGCCCTGACTGTCCTAGAACTTACTCTGTAGACTGGGCTGGCCTTCAATGCACAGATCTGTTTGCCTCTTGAGTGCTGGGATTAAAGACATGAGCCATTAGTTCTCTGATCTCTTCCTTAGGCCTGCACAACACATTTTAAACTCCCTGATGGCTCCATTCAAGGCATCTCCTCAGAAAATCTTTGTTTTGCTGGTTGTAAGGACACAGGAGGGGTCATAGCTTTTCTTCCAACTAAATTGAAAACACATGCCAAGTGAGTGAAAGTGATGGGCTTTTTTCTTTTATTTAAAGAAACCAAGATTACCTTGGACCCAAAATAGATTAGTATAACCACAGGCTTTTTACCTGCGCCCAGTTCCTGAATAACAACTCAGAGGGTACTTATGTATGAATGAATACCTAGGTGATAAGCTTGGGCTTGTTCTCTGAATAGCTCATAACTTATATAATCCATTTATTCTATTCTATGTGTGCCACATAGTTAGTTTCCTCTTCTCAGTTTTATGCATGTGTCTCTATCTACTCCAAGTCTGGGCAAAATCCTCCTGTCTCTGACTCTGTCCAAGAGTTCCCTTTCTCTGTTGGATATCACAACTTTTAATCCTGCCTCAACTCATTGGCTATTTTATTGACAAGTGATGCTTCCATACAGTAGCATCTCTTCAGATTAGGAAAGTTTACATTGCTATTTAGATACATTTTCTTTAATGTTTTTTTTTATCAGAATGCTTTTGCTCCTCTTCCATAGGAGATGAGAATGGAGGGACAGGACAGTGAGTTAGTCACTGGAGCTGTATATTTAGATAATGTAGCTCACTAACTCATGGGACATATTTACCCTACAGTCTGTATCTGCCAAATCTGACTTATTTTCTGTCAACAAAAGTTTGACTTTATTTTTCAATTCAAATATTCTTGAGGAATAGAACTCTATGAAATTAAAAAAGCTTCTGTATAGCAAAAGGATCAAATGAAGAGACAAACTACTGAATAGAAAAAAAACTTCACTAGCTATACATCTGAGATATAATTAATGCATAGACTATATAAAGACTTTATGCAATAAGAAATCATGCAACCCAATTAATCAATAGGGTATCAAAATGAACAATTTACAAAAGATGAAATATAGAAAATCAAGATATACAAAAAAATTCGACTTCAAAATTTATGTTGAAATATCTTAATTAATGAAATTAGGAGATCAATCACTATAAAAGCAAACATTAACAGGTACAGGTAAGAATGTATACCAAAGGAAACACTCACATATTGCTGGTGGCAATATAAACCTGTCTTGTCACTATGGAAACCAAAGTAGATATTTGTCAAAATACTAGAAATAGAGCTGTCATATGACCCAGTTGTTTTTACTCTTGAGTGTGTACCCAAAGGACTCCAAGTCAACACATCTCAGAGATAGTTATATATCATTGTGTACTATAGCCAAAGTTAAAATAAATGAGTTATGGTTCAAACCTATGTGTTTATTAAGAGAAGAATAGATAAAGAAAATGTGCTGTAGGAAAACAGTGGGTCATTTTCAGCCAAAAAGAACGAAATGATGTTGTCAGCACAAAAATGAGTTAAACTGGAGCTAATCCTAGCAATTAAATTAAGGCTGTCTCAGAAATTTTGTCAAAAATATATTCACACATCCAATAACAAATGACTTAAAGGCATACATCTCATTTATCTTTTGAGTTGTCTTTATGAGTTTTCCTGCATGAACCCCCCTAGTCTATAATTCACTATTTTCTACCATGGTGCTGTTGTGCTTTCTGTTGTGCAGCATACTCTGTTCCCTTAGCAGCAATGACTCTTTGCTGATATGAGCTTATTAAATGAAAACTGGTGTCATATTCATTGCTCCTTAATACAGTCAAATGAAAAATATCACTGCATTAACACAACCGCCAGGTTTCTAAGGCTAGCCTCTATCCTTAACACACAGATACACATTAAAAAAACCACACATACACTACACAAATAAACACACACACACTACACATACTATAACACATACATACTCACATACCACACACACACACATGCACGTACACACACATGCACACTATATTACACATGAGTACAAATACATACCAAGCTTAGTTTTTGTCTATTTTTTTCATATTTCTGAATTTTCTATCAGTTCAAAAATGAGAACACATTGCAGTTATTCTGATGGATTCAGAAACTTTGCAGTGTGAGCTTCAACAATACAAATGGCATAGTAAAATTAGAAAAATAAATTGGGTCACTCAGCTTCATAGCTAGCATTGTTTCAAAGAGAGAGATCTCAATTTGAAGAGTTCAATACTTATTTAAATTCTCAACTTTCTAACTATGGTTGTCAGTACCCTTCAGGTACAACATTTAATGCAATTATTGACTTATACTGAAGTTACCTAAAGTTTGTAGAATGTTGTTTGTATAAGTGATCTTTTGATTGAACTAGAGAGTTTGTGAATATTTATGATTGACATATTTTAGTAGTACCTGTTAAGTAATGAGTAAGCACATGGAAATTAAGAGAACCTTGGGAGATATCAACATTAGCCTTAAAAAACAGATTTTAGAAAACAAAATTCTCTTAATATAATGGACTTGAAAATTGGCATCATATATCAAAATTGGGAATGTTCTGGACCAAACATAAGGATAAGAACGATTTCAGTAACTTATCACCATATATCTTATATAAATGCCAGTGAAATTTCTTAATCATAACTTGGCTAAAACTTCAATAGGAATAGCCAAAGGAAGAAGATAAATGGAACAAATTTTTAAGAAAATATATGTATTTCAGGTATTAGTTTACTCATTTTACAAATATAATTTCAACTATTTCACACAAAAGTATTAGGAAAGAGTTATTGGAACCTTACAAATGAAGAAACCAAGACTTATAAAAGTTTCAAAACCCTTTTCCAGGACCATGTTTCAGTTCCTAGGTCCAAAGTTTCAAAAAGAAAAATGGCTTAAAACCAACCAGATAGGAATCAACGGAGGCAAACCTCAAATCTATGAGTTGACAAGTTATGCTGTATTTCACTGTGAATGCACACCTGTCTTGTGTTGGAGATCATTGATAAAGGAAGAATGAAGCTTCTCTGATGTAGTAGTATGCACTAAGACAGGCAGTGGAGGCTGTGGAATGACCTACGAGGTCTCCAACGTCATTGTTATACTCCATGGGATAGACATGGTTGATGAATACACAGGCCAAACAGAAAATAAGTTATGGAAAAGAAAAAATAAATGATAAAGCTGCTAGTCAGTCTTTAGTAAACTCAGCAGGCAACATCATCAAAGAACAGCTAATGAATTATTAAACTGAAACATGGCCTTGGATTAAGATAAAAAGGAGCTAGAGGATGCCATCTTCGAGTAGACATGGAACAGATGTGACAATCAGCAACATGGAAAATATTGGGAGGATGTTAAGGTACTGCTATGTGCTTCATGCATTTCTACACCAATTATGCATCTTAAAGTAAACTTAAAGAGATTCCTAATTAAGCTCCCTGTGCAGCTGTCAGAAGAGTTTTTCTTCTTTATTTAGTACCAAGCTTAAAGTGTGTGATAAAACATCCATGATTGCAAATATCAAGTGAAAGAGCAAATGAATTAAAGATGTGACCATCATGCTGAGTGCAATTCAGGGAGTTTCTAGTCTTCTCCAGGATTTCAAACTGCTTAGTTTGGTGTTTTCCACTGTCTTCTCTTTTTCTGATTTCTATAGAGTCATGCCTCTGCAGATAGAATTTAATTGCAGAGGTATCAATAGTGTGGATTTATTTAATCATAAGCAAGATTTATTAACCCTCATGGAGGTAGAGAACTGAGGTTCTAAGTGGTCATCTGTCACTCTAAATCTCCAGGCTTCATCCAGGAAGATGTATCAGGAGAACTTAAGTATAAAGGAAGTACCTCAACTTCAGTTTCTCACAAATAGGTCAAGAGCTATAGTGCTAGATTAGACTATAGAGTTTTACTTTACAATCTAGGTCTATGAGAGTAAACAGTGGGAAACCAAATGGGCCTTCCTCTAAGAAGATGGATGCGGATAAGCAAGGACAGGCTGCATAGTGACTAGTATGGGCAAGAAGTGTTTGGGGAACACTCCACTAAATTTTGGTTATGTGTTTAGGACATCTAAGATGGCACTCTGCCCAATCAATAACACTATAAAATGTGCCCCTAGGCACTACTGTTGATAGGGAAAGTGGGATGGAGATAGATGAGTGTTACCATTTTACTGCCATTGGGGGAAATATTTAGTAAATCTAAGAAACTTCCCTGTGAGCCAAACTGGTCAGAATCCTGATGGACCAGTAGAAATCTAGAGTTGGGATGGAGCAGGGGACATAGGTATGATAGCAGTGTTTAGATCTTGCTTCATGTTTGCAGGAGACTACAGCAGTTTGTCAGAGATCAATGTCAGGAGTAGTACATATCAGAGTTAAAAATAAAATTCCAGAAGCTAGCAGTTAGAATAGAGATGCATTTCATTATTGCTGCAAAACAATAAATACTATATATTGGAGAAGTCAGATACCTAGGGAAGGCCTTCCAGAGAGACCCAGTAAGTCTCAGGAAGTCTTAGTCACATTTATCAATGGCAAGATCTAATAGCCTCTTGATGATGCTCAGCCAGAAGCCAACTGTCAGATAGATGAACTCAGAAGCACAGAGCACACAGCATAAAGAACCACATTTTATTTTGGATCAACTAAGAATGAAGCTCTTAGTCTTTCACAGAGAAGTCCAAAGGTATATAAACATGGAATATCTTGCTTCTAACTAAATTTCCAATCATTTTTTTAAGGATTTAAAACGTTTCTCATCGGTCAAACTGGTGGCATTTGTTTTCAAAGAGAGGTTTGGAGAAAAGGAAGACAAAGAAGAAAGCAAAGGAAAGAATATTTGCTGGATATTTTTTTTTTAAAGGAAAGCTCTTTGAAGCCTCCTGGGTTGATCCACTTAAGTGCTACTTGCTAGACATTATAGACATCAACTTCACAGTCACAAAGAGCTTCAAAGGGCACTGATATGTGTTGACTTTATTGCAGGTCATTGTGACAAGCTGAACCTTTTACTTCAAAAGATAGAAGAAAGCAATGAAGAATTCTGCCATTGAGTCCTATATGTAAAACAACACAAAGCAAGGGTTGATGGCAGATTGGAGGCTGTACTGTGATTGTTAGTGTTTTAAGTTTTGTTGGCTTCTCTTGTTACAGGCATTTCAAAGAAAAATTAGGAAAAAATATTATGCAGTTCTAATGGCATACATAATACTCTTCAAAGTCTACCTTTGAGATGTTTTAATTCTTTATAAGTTATATGGAAAAAATTAGGTTATTTATTTAGTGTGAAAGACTGCATCTTTGAAGTATTCGTATATTGATATTGTTGTTGACAGAGGGTCTCACTGTGTAGTGCTGGCTGTCCTGGATCTCAGAGAGAACTATCTGGCCCTAGAATTTCTCTTTTTGGCTTGTTAATTATATTACTTATTTACATTTCTATTGTTGCCTCAGTCCAGGATTCCCTTTCCAGAGTTCTTCATCCCATTCCAGTTCTCCTTTGCCTCTGAGAGTGTTGGTCCCCTCTCTTGACTTGTCATCCCTGTTCTGTGGGGAATCAAGTCTCTACAGGATTAGGCACATCCTCTCCTACTGAGGTCAAACAAGGCAGTCCTCTGAAACACATGTGACTAGGCCTGGAGGGGTTTGGAGGGAGGCTTGGACCAGCCTGTGTATGCTATTAGGTTATTTGCTTAGTCTCTAGGAGTTCTCAGGTGTCTGGATTAGTTGACACTTCCTATGGGGTTGCCATCCCCTCAGCTCCTTCAATCCTTCCCTAACTCTTCCATTGTGGTCCCTGACCTCAGTCCAGTGGTTGGATGTAAATATTTGCATCCATCTCAGTCAGCTGCTGGTAGAGTCTCTCAGAGAACAGCCATGCTAGGCTCCTGTCTCCAAGCATAAAGTAGCATCAGTAATAATGTCAGGGATTGGTGCCTGCCCAGCGGATGGGTCCCTACTTGGGCAGGTCACTGGACAGCCTTTCCTTCAGTCTCTGTTCCATTTTTGTCCCTGTATTTCCTTTATATAGGAACAATTCTGGGTCAAAAATTTTGAAGGTAAGTGGGTGGCCCCAACCCTCCACTGGGGCCCTGTCTATCTACTGGAGGTAGTCTATTCACTGGAGTTTAATCTCCTCACTGTTGGGCATTTCAGCTAAGGTCATCCCCATTGAGACCTGGGAGCCTCTCACATCACTGGTCTCTGGGACTTTCTAGAGGTTGCCCCCCTCCCCAGAGGCCCTTCTAGGCTTAGCTCTCTCTTCCCCATACCTAATTCTTCCCCCTTTTCTCCTGTCCCTTCCCTCTCCTACCCATGTCCCTCCTTCCCTCTACCTCACATGATTATTTTGTTTCCCTTTTAAGTGGGATTGAAGAATCCTCACTTATGCCCCTAGGATTTTTTTTTTTAATTTTTTGGTTAAAAGACTATTAATGACTACTATTTCACTAGGAGTTATAGGCCTATTTAAACTGGACTTGATTTAACTTTAGTAAGTGGTACTCATCTAGAAAATTATCTCTTTTTTTTTCAGAATTTTTTAGTTTGATGGTATATAGGCTTTTAAAGTACATCTGTATGATTCTCTGGAGTTCCTTGGTGTCTGTTGATTATGTCTCCTTTTTGCTTTTGTTTCTGTGTTTGTTTGTTTGTTTGTTTTTAATTTGGCCATTATCTCTCCAACTTTTAGTTAGTTTGGATAAATGTTTGTCTACTTTGTTGATTTTCTCAAAGAACCAGCTTACTGTTTCCTTAATTCTTTGTAGTGTTCTCCTTGTTTCTATTTTATGATTTCAGCCCTCAGTTTGATTATTTGTTGCTGTTTGCTTTTCTTGCATGTGATTACTTCTATTTGTTCTAGAGCTTTCAGGTGTGCTGTTAAGTTTTGGTATGAGAACTCTTCAAATTTTTTGACACTTTGTGCTATAAATTTCCTCTTAGCACAGCTTTCATTGTGTCCCATAAGTTTAGTTTGCTATGTATTAATTTTCATTGAATTCTAGAAATCTTTATTCCTGTCTTGACCCATTTTTCTTTCAGTAGAGAGTTGTTCAATTTCTTTGATTTTGTAAGCTTTCTATTGGTTCTGATTGTTGTTGATATCTAGCTTTAATCTGTGGTCATCTGATAGGAAGCAGGGAATAATTTTAATTTTCTTATAAAGAACATGCTTTGTTCATGAATGCGTGGCCAGTTTTGGAGAAGGTTTCACGAGGTGCAAAATAGAAGGTATATTTCAATATTATTGACTCCTTTTATTTTATTGTTGTTGTTGTTGTTGTTATTGTTGTTGTTGTTTGTGCAGTGTGTATGACTGTTTGACTGTGTTTGCATGTATGCATCCATTGTTTTGATTTTGTTGGGGTGAGATTATTTATTCCTTTGTTTTCACTGGTGTAGGTAACTTCCTTAAGCACCTTCTGTCGGGCTGCATTTGTGAATAGATATTGTTTGAATTTAACTTTATCATAGAATGAATTATTTTCTCCATCTGTGGTAGTTAAAATTTTTGTGTTATAGTAGTCAGGTCTGGCATCTGTGATTTCTTAGAGTCTGCAGCACATCTGTCGAGGTCCTTCTGGCTTTTAGACTCTCCTTTGAGAAGTTAGGTGTAATTCTTATAAGTCGTCCATTATATGTAACTTGATCATTTTCTTTTGTAGCATTTAATATTATTTCTTTGTTCTGTATGTTTAGTATTTTAATTATTCTGTGATGAGGGAACTTCCTTTTATGGACCAATCTGTTTGGTGTTCTGTATCCTTCTTCTACCATTATAGGCATGTCCTTGTTTAAGTTAGAAAATTTTTCTTCTATGATTTTGTTGAAAATATTTTCTGTGCCTTTGAGTAAGGGTCCTTTTCTTTCTCTATTCCTAGTACTAATTTTTCCCCAACATAATATGTTTTAATCAATTATTTGGGAATTTTATATAATGCACCCTGATCACACTTGCTTCCTACTCCTCCCAAGTCCACACATCCCTGCACCTCCCTTCAAATATACCCCACTAATCTAATTTGTGTTGCCCATATACACATGGGAGAATGGTCAACCTCCCATTGTCCAGAACCTTGAAGAAAAACTAAGCCCAACCCCCACATACCACATCAGAAGCCATCAACCGTTAAGAGCTACACTTCACCATCTTTATCACATTTTTAAAGGATGTTTTTCAATAACTCCTGTCTGGACTGTTTTTTGGGGGGATGGGAAAGGTTGTTATAGAAGCTTTCAGTGTCTTTCATTCTCAGTTATGAATCTTCAGTCATCTATACCACTGCAAAAAAACCCCTTTGTAGCTGGCAGCAGTATGGAGCTGTACTTCCACATGGTTACTGGTGGAAGTATGAATTGTAGACATTAACATGGTTTCTGGAGACATGGATCACAGACATCAACCTGATTTGCAGAGGCAGCACAGATCACTGACATCAACTTGGTTTTCTGTGGTAGCACTGATTTTGGACATTAACCTGACCTCTGGCAGCAGTGCAACCAGACATCAGCATGGATTCCAGCTGCAGCAAAAATTATGGACATCCACATGGCCTCTGACAGCAGCACGGATCATCGTTTGTTTTTTTCATA
This sequence comes from Mastomys natalensis, assembly GCA_021653895.1. Classification (NCBI taxonomy): domain Eukaryota; kingdom Metazoa; phylum Chordata; class Mammalia; order Rodentia; family Muridae; genus Mastomys; species Mastomys natalensis. The sequence continues at coordinate 311,038 of JAJTUV010001821.1, read as the reverse complement.
GTGTCCCAGGTTTCCTGCATGTTTAGTGTGAAAAGAATTTTTTTAGATTTAACATTTTCTTTGACCCATGTATCCTGTATGCTTATATTTTTTTTCCTAAACCTTATTTAAGGCTCTTGAACACTTCAATGTCTCTTCTAACCCACTGACTAGAAGCAGAGGAAAAAGAATGTTTAATAGAAAAAGGGTGTTTTGGACATCCTGTTTAGAAGTAGTTCCTAGGGGTGATTCCACTCTTCGTTGTTAGGATAACAGCAGTCCAGTTCAATAGCAAACAGCAACCATGATTGGTGTTTTGGAATGTTTTGCAATGGCATCTAGGCATCTATTTGCTACTGTTTTAGGTCTAAGTATTGACTGATTTTTGGATTTATCCTTGTTGCGTGAGTATTTTCTTATATGCTATGCTTTTTGTTTCCTCTCTCGATTTTGGAGAGTTTAATGGCTATGTATTGTCAGTTCTCCTGGAGTATTCAGTTGGTGTGGTTATAGGTGATGTTGGAGCTGAGATTACTGAGATGAGTTAGGGTAGGAAAATTGGAGGAGAAGGTCTTTGTGATTCATTAGGGTTGAGGTCAGAGAGGAAAAGGAGCATATTTCCTGTTATAGAACTGAGGAGAAAAATGGATGGATTGAATCCTAGGAGCAGTAGGTGATATGTGGGTTTGCTTTTACCCTACTCATTGTTCCTTGAGGAGCTGCCTTTGGGTTGGCAGAGATTGCCTTCTGGGGTTAAGGTCTGAGACAAAGCAACAAGTTGGGGGAGGACGGTTAGATCCATGGAGATGAGAAAAGGGAAGTGAGGGAGGCTGTTATGTGTGCTTGGAAGGAGACTGAGGCACTGGACTAGGGGTACAGAAAGAAAGTCGGCAGGACTCCTACTTGATTTTTTGGTAGAAATGGCTGTAAGTTAGCAGAGGAATCCTGCTAGAGGTTTGGAGTCAGATAGAGCAATGAGTGAAGGGTTGCAGGTTAGAAGTGGGAGATCTGTAGGAATCACAGGATTGGGACCAGGAATGGGTCAGGGAAAGTTGCCATGGGTGTTCTGCTACTGAGCTGGGGACGTGACTGGGGCTGTGGATCTGGGGGAACAGAGAGAGAAGAGGTCTCTGGGCAGCCTATATAGTTTTCTGGCCCCATTAACTTCTTAATACTTATTTTTCTCCAGTATCTTACTGAGAAATGTAATATATGTAGCATCAGTTTGTTACATAATTAAATAAAAAGCATTATGTGTGTAGGTATATAATATGTGTAGGTGTAGGCTTATGTGCTATAGATTTTAAAAATACAGTTTTAGGAGTTTAAACATATTCCAAATGATTTACTGGATTTTTTTCCCCTTTATTTCTCTTCTATGTAAATGGACACTGTGCCTTCATGCATGTCTGTCCGCCAATTGTATGCAATGACCATGGAGGCCAGAAGAGGAGATTGTGTTCATTGGGACAGTTCTGAGCTTCCACATGGATACTGGGAATCTAACTCAGGTCCTCTGGAAAGACAGCCAGTGCTCTTAAGTGTTGAGCCTTTTGTCTAATCCCATTTGTTGGGATTTCAATCACATTGATATGTTTTCATGTATGGGTTTTAAAATCTACTGGCTTTTTTAATGGTTAATAACAAGTTTATTATTGAAACTGTCAGTTTTATTGATTATCTGATTTTGTGATTTCCCTTTGAATTTAAAAAGAGATTATCTTAGTTAGGTTTTACTGCTGTGAAAGACACCATGACCAGGCCAGCTCTTATAAGGACAACATTTAATTGGGGTTGCCTTACAGGTTCAGAGGTTCACTTCATTATCATCAAGGCAGGAGCAAGGCAGCTTCCAGGCAGGCATGTTGCAGGGGGAGTTGAGAGCTTTACATCTTCATCTGAAGGTTCCTAGAAAAGACTAGGAAGAAAGTATAAGGCCTAAGCCCACAGTGATACACCTACTCCAACAAGACTACACCTCCTAATAGTGCCTCTCTCCGAACCAAGCATATACAAACCATCAGAGAGATCCATAAACTTGTAAACAATCATTTTTGTTTTAGTTGCTTGGTTCAGATTTCTTAGAGAACAGGTTCAATTGAAAATCAATTCCATTTCACAGCAGCATTGTATAGCAAGGGCAAAAGGGAAGCTGGGGATTATTCCATTGACTCATGCAAATATACACGATTGTGTTAAAAGGATATGGCTGATAGCTTCATAAGAATTATAAAACATTTGCACACTATCCACTTGGTTCCTGAATATATTGTTAGAAATTTTGTGTTTTGGTGGCTCACTATGCAGCAGAAGAATGTACACATGACTTTTAGAATTCAGTATGTCCAGGAACGCAATAAACATAGCCAAAAGCTTACTTAAGACACAAAAATAGTAGTCACCAGATTTCAGGACATTAATCTAAGAAGAACATTGAAATTGTCAGTTGGATTCTTATATTTATAACATTCAGGTAAACACTCATAAATAAAGTAAAACTCAACATAAAAGAAACAGCATAGTCCCTTGTTCTTAACCAATGCCCTGACCAGGAAGAACTTTTATGCTATATTTTCAGCCTAGCATATCTGAATATGCTTTTGGTCTAGTGTCTACTTCTACTCTCCCTAACTTAGCATGCCATGGTCACATTGGCTCCCAGACATGGCAGTGTCTGCTGATAAGTATTTTCATGTATGTAATGCCTAAAATATTCCCCATGAAGCTATCTATAACAGTTACTTTTTAACCTCATTCTGTGTGTTTGGCAGAACTTGCCTTCTCAAGATGCTTTGTGTAAATAGCAATGGCTTTCAAGATCCTGAGTTTAAAACTTTGTAGTTTAATTAACAGTTCCAGTTTATTAATAGATAATAAATTGTATCATATTATACTTAACTCTTTATTTAAAATAGCTTCTTTAGTAAAAATGTAATAAAAATAATTAAGTAATCAAATAGAAATATCACCTTGTTGTCTTAGACCCAGTGTTTTAAATGAAAGAGAATTGGAAAGATATGTATTGTTATCTCTAGTCTGGTTTCCATATGTGGATCTTAATTTAACACTTGAACTTTTACTGACACATCAATTTGTTATCAGGTATAGATGTACATACTTCTGAATCTTTCAAATAGTGACATTAATAAGTTCTGTTTTGTTCTGGTATAAGTTTTTATATAACCCCTTATTTTCTTACACATGGTTTTCATTGTCTTAATCCTCCTGCAGCAGATGAGAGCAGGTACAGGGACCCACAGCCATTTAGCCAGAGTCTACATTGAAGGTCTTCAAGGGCTCAGATCTCCCATGGAGATCTGGGAATACTGGAGAAGAGGGGAGGACAATTTAGGAGTCAAGGGGAATGGAATACACAGAACATGGCCCACTGAATCAACTAATAAGGGCTCATATAGGCTCACAGAGATGTAAGTAACAATAAGCACAGAGTCTGCATGGATCTACACTAGATCCTCTGCATATATTTTGGCTGTGAGCCTGCTGGTTTTTTTGGGGGTGTGGGTGGGTGGGAAGAGGATCTCCTAATACTGGGAGTCAGTGTGTCTGTAACTCTTTTGCCTGCTTTTGGGCTTTCCCCCTTCTATTTGTTTGCCTTGTCCAGCCTTAATATGAGGGCTTTTTCCTTGTCTTATTGTATCTTGTTTTGTTTGGCTGTTTTCTCTTGGAGGTCTTCTCTTTTTGGAATGGAAAAAACAGTGGATAGATAGGATGAGAAGAGCCATGTTTTGTATGTAGAGCAATGGCATCTCTTTGTCTGTCTACTTATGTATAGTATATGTATCCATCCATCCATGTATCCATCAGTCCATTTATCAATGTATCTTTCCAGATAAAAATCTGGAAAGTCTGGTAATGAGTGAATTATAAATTAAGAAATTTTTGTTTAATTTTAGTAGTGAGTTTTTATTAATTATGATGTAAAACAAAAATTTACCTAGGACTTGTATAACTAGATAGTTTCTATATAATACTGCTTTGAGAAATAAAATAAAACAAAAAGCATTGCTATTTTAAAGGAAATGTTTGTATTTTACTCTTTGTATTTTTAAAAATCAATTTTAATGAATTACGATTATATCCAAATGCACTTATTTTGTGCGTGTGTTTTTATGTGTCTAAATATATTTATATATATTTTTGTGAACAATTGCTTTAATCTGAGGGACTCATGTTGTAGAAGTACAGAACACACTCCTTCAGGCTGTCCTCTGAGCTGCACACACATGAAGTTGTACATGTGCATGGATGTGCATTTACATGCAAACACCAACAGTGAAGATATAATTAGATATGCTGAACATGACACAATGTAAAAGTTTCTTTTGTAGGCCTAACAGCATAGCTAGAAGCAGACAGTTTCACTAGCAAGTACAAGGAACAACTTCTCAGCAATGCAAACTATATCACCCTTTACACATTGTCATGGACTCATCTTCAGATCTATGCAACCACTGATGTGTTTCCTTTAGTAGTGTACCTAGGAGCCTTACTCTGTAGAGTAGAAAATTCTGTAGTATTTTCTATAAATAGACTCATACAGTATACACATTATTCTGGACTAGGTGCAACTTTTTATAGTACTTTTGAGATGACCATTGTTTTCCTTACACTAGCCCACTGACTAGAATCTTCAGAGAGTTGCCAAAGTGTTAAATTTTCCCTTTGTTGTGTTTGAAATATTAGTAGTAAATAATGGCTTCCTTAGCCATTAAGAGTGACATGTCACTTATGATTTTGATAGCTACCCATTTTCAAGTGAAGGAAGTTCAACTCATTTCTTGTTTACCCAGAAAAGAAATGTAATGTGAATTCTGAGGCAGTTAAAACACCTTTATACTACCTATCAGGGTAATAATTTTCAGTTCAATTGGCTAATATGATGTTAGATTGACTCAGATTCTTGGATTATTCATAGGCAATGACAATGTTCTGTCAGAATTTGCATCATCAGGGCTTTGAAAAATAACTTTGGCACATTGGTGTGTACATGCATGCGTTGTACTCATGTTTATATAGTAATGTGTTTATACAGTAAAATTACACTGTAGTTTTAATTCGTTTGTTTCTAGTTTGTTTTAAAATATTCAGAATATTTTAAAAGGCTATGCTATTTCTTCATCTTCTTTTATAAGTTCCCTGTTGAGTCTAACATCTTTTTTTTTTTTTTATTGGAAAACTTTTTATACATTTCAGATGTTCTCTCCTTACCCCATTTCCCCCCATCCCTCCCAGGAACTCACTATCCCTTCCCCCCTCCTATCTTCACGTTGGTGTACCACCTTCCACCCTCCCCTGTACCTCACCTCCCCACCCTCGAGTATCCCCCCCCACGACGTCCAGCCTTCATGGGACCAAGGATCTCTTCTCCCACTTATATATAGCTCCCTTGCATATATAGCTGGAGCCATGGGTCCCTCCCTAAGCGCTCCCAGGCTTGTGGTTTAGACCCTGGGGGCTCTGGTTGGTTGGGATTGTTGCTTTCCTCATGGTGTCTCGAATCCTCTCAACTCCTTCAGCCTTCACTCTATCTTCTCCATTGGGAACCCCGTGATCAGTTTAATGGTTAGCTGTGGGCTTCTGCCTCTGAGTATGTTGGACTCTTGCAGACTTCTAAGGAGACAGCTATATCAGGCTCCTGTCAGCATGTACATCCTGACATCCACATCAACCTCTACCTTTGGTGACTGCACATAGGATGGATATCCAGGTGGAATGGTCTGTCTCTTCTTCAGTTTCTGTCCTGCACTGTGTCTCCATATTTGCACCCTTGAGTATTTTGTTACTCCTTCTAAGAAGGACTGAAGCCCCCCCCTACTTGGTCATCATTCTTCATGAGCTTTTTGTGGTCTGTGAGTTGAATCTTGGGTATTTCAGGCTTCTGGGCTAAAATCCAATAATCAGTGAGTGAATACCATGTATGTTCTTTTGTGTTTGGGTTACTTCACTCAGGATGATATTTTCTAGTTCCATCCATTTATATATGAATTTATCAAATTCATTGTTTTTAATAGCTGAGTAATATTCCATTGTATAAATGTACCACATTTTTTGTATCCATTCCTCTGTTGAAGGGCATCTGGGTTCTTTCCAGTTTCTGGCTATTATAAATAATGCTGCTATGAACATAGTGGAGCATATGTCCTTGTTATGTGTTAGAGCATCTTCTGGATATATACCCAGGAGTGGTATAGCTGGGTCCTCAGGTAGTGATATGTCCAATTTTCTGAGGAACCGCCAGACTGATTTCCATAGTGGTTGCACCATCTTGCAATCCCACCAACAATGGAGGAGTGTTCCTCTTTCTCCACATCCTCGCCAGCATCTGCTATCACCTGAGTTTTTTATTTTAGCCATTCTCCCACATCCGATAGAGGACTAATATCCAATATATACAATGAACTCAAGAAATTAGACTTTAGGCAACCAAATAACCCTATTAAAAAATGGAGTAAGGAGCTAAACAAAGAATTCTCAACTGAGGAAATGCAAATGGCCGAGAAGCACCTAAAGAAATGTTCAGCATCCTTGGTCATCAGGGAAATGCAAATCAAAACAACCCTGAGATTCCACTTCACACCAGTCAGAATGGCTAAAATAAAAAACTCAAGTGAGTCTAACATCTTTAAAACTGGATTGTCTTTACTGAACTTGTAGGAATTAATTACATATTCTGGCCAGTTGTCTTGTCTGATGCATGGATTCCAATGCATACTCCCAGTTCATGGCTTTAGTTGTAATTTTGTTAATGATGTTTTTGAATTAAACAGCCTTTAAACTTCATGAAGTATAACCTATCAGTTGCTTTTCTAATTATAAAGATGGATTCTATGTTTCTTAAGAACAGTTTTTGTCTGTGAAGTTATAATTTTTCTTTCTTTTTTTGTGTGTATATGTACATTTTCATTATTTATTCATCAGTTTGATTGACATCTAGGCTGATTCCGTTTCTTCAACATTTGTGAATAGAATGACAGTGAACATGGATGCACTCGTATCTTTGCAACAGGATATTTGCATTATTCCTAGGAGTGGAAAAACTGAGTCATACACTAGTTTTTTTCCAGGTTTTTGAGGAATGTCCAAACCAACTTTCATGTACTGTGCCAATTTGCAACCCACTAATAGTGAATACAAATTTCTTTCATCCATATTCTCTCTAAAACAATTATTATCCTACCAACTCAAACACACAGAGAAGGAATCTGGGGAAATATATTCATAGTATCCACACGCAAACAATAAACACAACAATAAAACCCTAAGAGCAAACCTAATCAGAAGTAAAAGTCTTCCATAGTAAATAATTAAAACTCTCAATAACAACGAGAAAGACATGAAAGATAGAAAACCTGCCCATGCTGATAGAATAATGTCAAATGATAATCACATAAAACCATAGAAAATAATACGTACCCTTGAACATCTTCATGTTCTTCAAAACACCATCCAAAAACTGTAATTGAGACACAAAAGATTCTGGATATCAAAGCAACTCTGAATAAAAAAGAATAATGTTCAAGATATTACCATACCCAATCTCAAGTTATACTACATAGCCATATAATAACATCAGTGTGGCACAGGCATGAAAATAGACACATATATCAATGGAATAAAATAGATGGCCCATATTTAACTCTATGCAATTTCAACTAATTTTTCTTATATGTTTCTTTCTAAATGTTTTAAAATTATACCCTTTTATTTTGGTCAATGGGTTATTTCAAATAGATTTCTTATGTAATATAGAAAGCATGATTGAAGTCTATTTGTTTGTGCTTGAATATCCTGTTATTGTTTTAATTCATCTGTCAGACTTTTTTGACTGAACAGTTGTAATACTATACTATTTGGTAATATAGGTTGTTGAGATATATATATAAAATCTTTCACCAACAAAACATTTTCTTGGCTATTGTAGTAATTGTAGCAGGTCTTAAGTCAATAACATTAGTTCTCATATTTTGTACTTTTCAAAAAGTTTGCTCTCTTTTAGGTTCTTCATGTCCACACAACTTTTAAACAACTTGCAAATGCTTCTTCAAACTTGTACTGAACAGTTCACTGCTGTGGACAAAGTATGAAAAAAAAAAAAAAGACCCAAAGACTTTCAAGAATTGAATGAAGGTGAAAGCACAATACACTCTAACTTATGGGACATGAGGAAGGCTGTCCTAAGAGGGAGGTGCCTAGCACTAACTGCCTCCATAAAATGAAATGAAATAAAATAAAACTCATAAAATAAAATAAATAACATTGGAGATATCCCATGTAGTCACAACAGCATACCCGAAAGCTGTAGAACAAAAAGAAGAAATCATTCCAAAAGGAGTAGATGACAAGATATAATCAAACTCACAGCCCAAATCAATAAATTAAAAACAAACAAATAGAAAACAATATTAAAAAAATCAATGAAAAAGAGTTAGCTCTTAGAGAAAGCTTCCTCATGTATTTACCTTGGGCATTGTATTTTGGAACTGCAAAACATAAGTTCTACCATTTCAGCTTCTTGGTTCAGGTTTATTATAGAAGCAGTAGCAAACTTATTATGGTTTAAACTTCTTAAGAAATTCTTTGCCTTAACAGTCTAATTAACACATCTTAATTAATTATCTCTTAATAAACTCCTGGCTTTAGACTAGCCCTGAAGCAATCTAGACATATATATGCACAATGATTTTAGTAATTATTTAAGTTTATAATTTTTTTGAGATATAGTCTTTCTGTGTGGCCCAGATAAGGGTCAAACTTGTGATATGTCTGTACAGGATTCATTTTAGTCATGTACTGCATGCCTGGCTGGGTAGCTTGGGAGTATTTCATGCCTGGTAAATTGGGTATGTCTATATTTAACAAAACAGTCAGAATAAATGATAACAGCACAGATACTATAAAGTCAAAGTGAAAAATAGTCAAGTCAACCTTACTCTCTGTGTTCTCTTACCTTTCTTTTGGTTTAACATATTTTGGGGGATTTTGGGAAATTATTCATCCTCGTTATTCTTCTCTCACCAGTAGAAAGTGCTGCAAAATTAGGAAGGTATAAAGCTGAAAATCTTTTCTGGATAAAAGGTGAGCTTTACTGACGTACTTCCTGTGTGAGCATCTGTACAAATACTCTTTCAAATAATGAATCTTAATGTGGTTTTATTTTCCTATGTTAAAGGAACACCTTTACTAATTGTAGAGTTCTAGGTTTACAAACTATTTTCTTTCAGCATTATGAGGAAATTATGTTATTTTTAATCTGGTGAGATCATAAACTGCTTTTCCTGGTAGTGGAACAAATATATTTTTTTCAATTAGGTATTATAGAGACATGTTTCATTATACTGACATGGGTTTTTGATTAGGTAAATATTTGTTTTGGGTTTTTTTTGGTGGAAAACAGTTAAGGTACACACATTTTAGAGACATTGAAGTGGCAGTAACTGATAATTAACTTGTATTAGTGGAAATTAAGCAATTCCTCACACTAATTTTCTATCAAGATGGAAAATTCCTATAAACACAAACAAAAGCACACATACACACACACAGATGCATACAATTTTATAGATCAGAATATTTTCATAGAGAAAGTAGGTGGGAAACATCTTATCACTCAGTTGTTCATTAACACAGGACTCACTGGTTATTAAAACAAATTCACACCTGTTTTACCTTGAGAGAAGTAATTTGAAAAGCTGGCTATGGATTGAAACATGTAAGAGAGAAAAGTGGTGTCTTTATTTTGACAGCTTTGGAGTTCTGAGTCACAATAAGGCTTGCATTTAGGTTTTTGTCTGGTTAGGTTTTGTCAGTTAGATTAAAAACTAGAACCTCAATGGAGGAAGTTGCCTCCATCAGATCCATCTCTGGACATACTTGTAGGCATTTTCTTAATTGCCAATTGATGGAGGAAGGCCCCCTGTGTGCTTTGGGATACTGGGCAGGTAGTTCTGGGTCACATAAGAAAGGCAGTTGAATGTGAGGGAGAAAGAAAGCAGTTTTTCTTGCGGTCTCTGCTTCAGTTCTGGCCTTCCAGTGCCTCCCTTGAGTTTATGCCTTGGCTTCCCTTGATGCTGAACAGTAACCTGCAAGCTAAGTACTGCCCCACCCCCTGATTGCTTTTGGTCATGGCTTTATCCCAGCAACAGAAACCGAACCAGAACAATTTTGAATTGTGGGAGCGTTTTTGTTTATTTGTTTTATTTTGTTTATTTGTTTTTTGTTTTGTTTTGCAAGTTGTAAGGAAGAATTTTATTAAGGTATATGATGAAAGTTTGAGTTTAACACTAGGTAGCTTAACTGCAGGAAGATAATGATAAACTCTATAGCTTTTAATTATAGATTGCAAATTTTAGATCAAGTTCCCCCTTAAGTTTCTTTTCTATTTTTTAAAGATATAATAAAGCTGCTTGAAATTATATCCAGAGGTGGATGTTGAGGAAAAAATTTTTAAAAATCAATTGACAACAGGGTTTCCCTCTGTTGAAACATTAGAAGGGATTTTTATATATTTATTCATTTGCCATTATGTCCTTATCCACGGTAGTAGAAAGGTAGCTTGATTAAATGGAGTTTCTTAAAGTTTGAGAAGTACAAAAACTTCAAGTTTCTGTGTAAGCTTGTTAGGATTAGTTCTTCACAATTCAGCAAATGGTCAGCACTTAAAAGGAAAGTTAAGTTGGATTATTTATCATAGAGCTACTGGGAGGTAATCTTTTAAGACTATGAAATAGGAATATCTTATCATTTTACTAGGAGGTGCTGCAAATATATTTTATCTTTGTTATGGAGATAGAGTATGAAAGAAAAAGCTTTGGGAAAAGAGTTCATTAAACCTTCAGTATAAAATATCAGCATATCCTTCTACTGTTGCATCATTAATACCACTATCCCCCGCAACTCTCACTCACTGCTTTTTGATTTGTGTAACTAATCCACAGTCAAGTGAAGTTGAAAAGTTATGTTGAAGGGTTCCCTCACACATGAAGGAAACTGAAAGGAGCATGCATAGGACATAAGACTGGTAATGTTGAGGGGAAGGGAGTGGGGTTCCGATGTGTTCTGTCAAGTAAACATCTCAGCTCAAACCTCTACTCAAAAGCTGATTTATCTCATGCAAGGCTCTTGCAAGTCTTAAGAGAACTATTATTCTTTTTGCCTGTGTCTGATAAAGGCATTGGGACAGCTCTTAAAGTGCTCACTGACTCTGAGGTCTGAACAGATGTAGCAAGGATAGACTCAATAGATGACAATGGGAATTTCCCATAGACACATGTTCAGTACAGTACGATGTGGTTTATGTTGACTACTGTGGTTTTTAGACTAGTAGACCAGTATGGTGTGCCTTACTCATTCCTCATTACTACCTTTTTCTGAAGTAACGTTATAAAAACGGACCATTTCCTAGGTCTCCTCTGGATGAATTCCTAGTAGTTTGGCACATGATGAGTTATTCAGTTGAGATTTTTTTTGGGGGGGGGCGGATTATGTGTGTATATAAACATGTTTGTTCATGTGCTTGAGGGTTTGTAGGTCACAGAACAACCTTGTCTGCTCTTGTTGTGACTCACCTTGATTTTTATAGCAGGGACTCTCCTTGGCCTGGAGTTAACTGAATAGCTAAGGTTGGCTGGCCAGCCTGCCCCTGCCTTCTCAACACAAAGACTAAAGATAAGCTTTTAAAAACACAAAACCATCAAACAAAACCAAAACAAATCATGGGTTCTGGTATACCACACTATCCTTCTGGCCTGATCTATTTTCTTTAGGGATCTGAGGTTTTGTTCAACATGCCTAGCCCCCTTGGCTGAATTGATATCATCGTATTTAGTTTAATTTTTCTTTTTTACATATTCACTTTACATCCCTGCTCACTGTTCGACTCCTAGTTACCCTTCCCATAGTCCTTACCCCATACCCCCATTCCCCCTCCTCTGAGTGGGTAAGGCTCCCCTGGGTATACCCTCACCTTGGCACTTCAAGTCTTTGCCAGACTAGCTGCTTCCTTTCCCACTGAGGCTAGACAAGGCAGCCTGCAAGAACATATCCCACATGCAGGGAACAGCTTTGAGGATAGCCCCTGCTCCAGTTGTTCAGGACCCACAGGAAGACCAAACTGCACATCTGCTACTATGTGCGGGGAAACCTAGGTCCAGCCCATGTATGTTTTTTGGTTGGTGGTTCAGACTCTTGAGAGGCCTGTGGGTCCAGGTTAGTTGACTTTGTTGTTCTTCCTGTGGAGTTCCTATCCCCTTTGGAGCCTACAATCCTTCTTATTCCTGCATAAGAGTCCCTAAGCTCTATCCACTGTTTGGCTGTGGATGTCTGCATCTGTCTGAGTCAACTGCTGGGTGGAGTCTCTCAGAGACAGACTATCATTAATAGTGTCGGATTGGTGCTTGCTCATGGGATAGGTCTCAAGTAGGGTTGGTTATTGGTTAGTCATTCCCTCAACCTCTGCTCTGTTCCCTGTTCCTGCATTTCCTTGTAGACAGGATAAATTTGGGGTTGAAGGTTTTGTCGGTAGATTGGTGTCTCTATCACCCCACTGGGGTTCCTGCCTGGCTACAGTATGTGTCCTCTTCAGTTTCCATATCCCCAATGTTGTGAGTGACAGTTAAGGTCACTCCATTGATTCTTTGGTGCATCCTTTATCCCAGGTCTCTGTCTTGTCCTGGAGCTGCCTCTCATCTCCTCACCCTGTCAGTTGCAGATTTCATTAATTTTCATTGCCATCTAGCTATCTCTCCTGTTCTTCCCAACACCTGATCCTGAATGCCCCATTCCCCTCCCTATCCCCTCTCCCTGCCTGTTCTCTTCCACCTGCCTCTTAGGACTATTTCAGTCCTCCTTCTAAGTGATAACCTCATAGTGTTTACTATGCTTTTAAACTACAAGTCATCTACTGCGTGAGTCACCTGAGGACTTCCTTCCATGAAGTCTTTTTATGGGATACTTATTTTCTGCTGGAAGCTCTCTTCCCTTAGGCTCTGATGCTCAGACTTCTTTCTCTCTTCCTCCAAGCACCCAGCATGCAGTAATCTGTCATCTGTGCCTAGTTATGACATCTATCTTCCAATGCCAGTTATTATTCTCCATTTTTCACACTTTGGATGATTTGATTATTGACATTCTCAGTCTTTTTTTCTGGGTGATATGAAATACACATGGAATATTTCTTCAGACACCTCCCTGGTTTTTCAATGGCAGTTCTGCAGTTATTTATTTATTTATTTATTTATTTATTTATTTATTTATTTATTTTTGCTTGTCTTTTTCTTTTTTTCAGCAATGTATCACTATGGTTATATCATGAATTTTGTCAAAATCTTTATATATCCTACACTTTCTCATTATTACCCTAGCCTCTACTTTCTAAATTTTTAGTAACTTTCTCTACTATTCTGGATTTGACAATTTCTGTTAAATTTTTATTTGTGTGTGTGTATGTTTGTGTGTGTGTGTGTTTGTGTGTATACACACATGTATATACCATGTGTTAGTGGGTTCCTGTGGAGGATTGTAGAGAGTATCTTATCTTCTGTATCTGCAATTTCAGGTACTCTTAAGTTTTCTGGTGTTGACTGGCAATCACATCTAGTTCTCCATTTGTTTACTTGTTTTACTAGGTTAATATTTCACATCTTTTGTTCTCTCTGCAAACTCTTGAGGTTCTTTCCTTACTCTCTGCTGATTACTTTGCTCACCCTTCTCACTAAACAAATGTAAAAAATAGAAAAATAATTTCCACAGATACATTATATTTAGCACTAAAGTGCATATGTATCTCTACACTGGATCCCTGCACTGGATCCCTATGCTGAAACTCTATGATGCACTGCTATGCTGTATCCCTACTCTGCCTCTCTACACTGAATCTGCACTCTGCATCCCCACACTGCATTCCTATAGTGCATCCCTATGCTGCATGCTTACACTGCATCTCTATGCTGGATCCTGCATCTCTATGCTGCATTCCTATGCTCCATACCTACACTGCATCCCTGTAACATAGCTATGCTGTATCTCTACTCTGCCTCTCTACACTGCATCCCTATACTGCATCTAAACACTTCATTAATACCTGCTATTGAAATGAAAGTTCTTCCTCATTTTCAAGGTAAAAATTGTGTTGTTTATCTTTCACGCACTTTCTGTCACGCAAATACCATATTTGAAATACACCTATTATAATCTCCTATTTTAACATATATTTTTATTAGCATTACATTAACCTAATTATACAGTAATTAGCAAAATTAAGTCTCATGATGACATTTACAGACAAAATTTGGTTTTGCTGTTTCTCTCTTTTCTCTGCTCTCTCCACTTCCCCCCACACCTTTCTCAGCCTCTGTCCACTTTCACATCTCATGCATCCTTTCCCCCTCTCTGCTTCCTCCATAGCTCTTGACACCCTCTCATAATCTCCTATATAGTCTCACAGCTTGTACCCTTTTCACACCCTCTGATTTCAGATACCCATCAACAGAAGAATGGATAATGAAAACATGGCCTCTATACAAAATGCAGTTTTCTTCAGCTGACGCTATAGTCCTCTGTAAAGTTGTAATGTACTCCCTCATGCTGACAGCTGCTCCTTTTGGTATACTTACTGTATAGTTCCTTTCATATTCCTAAACACTATTACTCACTTCTGTTGTAATTAGTTGGTATTCAATGGCATCGTGCTGGAAAGTGTGCCCACTGAGGTCAGGGGTCTATATATCTTTCCTTGTTGAATCATGAAAGTGTTGAATGCTGCCTATATCAAATAGGCAGGAAGTGCTTCCAATTAAGTCAATAAATAATTCCCCAGTTGACATAGATCACTCAAGGATAGCACTTTTTTGACATACAGAAACAAAATCCCACTTTGCTGATCTATTTTTAAAGGAAGATTTTTCATCCAGTTAGGAAAGCTTAAAAATTATACTTCTTGATATTCAATTGATGCCTAGAAATTCTTCATTGTTGACATTAAAAAATATTTAATCAAAACCTTTCCCTATGATGCACCTTTAGGGTCCTTCAATAATTATACAGATTTTGTGGTAATTACATCTTTGCTATATGTTCACTCTTACCACTAGGAGAAAAGAGTTGACGTTGAAGAATAGGTGTGTACTCTTACAGAAAAAAAGTGGAATACTTAAAGCATATTCATTATGGTTTTAGAATTTCATGCACAAATATATGTAAACAAATTTTTCTCTTTCCTCTTTCTCCTGTAACTTCTCTTATATATTCTGCTTCTCCTTACGTTGATGGCTTCTTCTATAGTTATTGCTGTTAGGCACACAGACACTCCTGTTCTACTAAGCACATTTAGTATTGCTTTCATACACATGTATTTAGTAGTAACCTCTTGGGGCTAATGTCACAGTGATGAAGGTCCATCCTTGAATGTTGACATAGACATGATGGGAAGTGATGGAGTAGGAATAACCATGTGTCACTATATCATAAAGAAAGCCTCATGATCAAGGAAGTAGCCTTTCTATGGATGGCAATACTCAGATGTTACACACACACACACACACACACACACACACACACACACACACAGGGTATCATGTATACAACTGAATCACATACATGCAGCACCCATAAAGGCCAGAAAAAGGCATTAGATCTCTTAAGATTGGAGTTACCAATTTTTTCTTTCCTGCCATGTGTGTGCTAGGAATCCAACCTTGGACCTCTGAAAAGAGCTGGTGCTCTTTACTGCTAAGCTATCTCTGCCCCCCAACTTTGTAGTTTTAGGCTAGGTAAATCATAATTGCTAAACTCACAAAATTCCTTAAGTTTATTTTGGAATATGCATATTCCCTTCATACAAAATTCTTTATTGCAGTGTTTTATTTTACATGCAAAATTGTATAGTTTCATACAATTATTTTTGTTTTATCTATACCCATATATATTTCTCCCACTTAATAAAAACCTATTGATATAACTGTAGAGGTTCTTTGATGCTTTATTTTGGTTATTTCACAGAGCTCATTAATTCATTTGTAGAAAACCCTACAACTAGGTCATTATGAGTAACAAATGAATGACAATTAAAACATTCTTTATATTAGTGAGGTATTATGGAAGTTTATAAATTTAAAGATTTATTTATTGTATGTGTTTGTCTTCCCTGCACATGTGGGCGTGTATCATGTGTGTGCCTGATGCCTATGCCTTGAGAAGACGAGATTGCGACCCTGGAACCAGATTTAACACATTAATCCTGAGCCAACATGTGGATGCTCAAACTGAATTCGGGTTCTCTGTAAGAACTACAAGTGCTCGTAACTTCTGAACCATTTCCCTAGGTCCAAGAATAATGTAGTTTAAAATGAGTAGAATTTCTTGTTGTTTAACAAAGATTTACCATGATGCTGTAATATCAGATATGAAAATAAACTCAGCTCACTTTTCAATTGAATTGTAAGTTCAGCTGTGGCATTATATTTAAACATCATTTCTCCTATTCTTTGTTCATTCCTAGATTGGAAAAAATGTTTTATAAATGGTTAGTTTTAAAAAGCGCCTTCACAGCATTTGACATCTTCTGTAAGAAATAAAAGTTTCTTACAAGAATACCAAAAGATTATCATCTCTCCAAAAATTCTTCAATCTCTTATTTCATTAGCTCAATCAGTTCAACATACATATATCCCTTCCTGATCGCATTTACTCCATAATATTTTAATGCTATTAATGCTTTCTAATTATGCAGCAGAACGCCAACATGTCCCTGAATCCCCCTCCCCTGCCTTAATTGATTTGTGTGGAAAGCAAGTGAAATGTCAACACACATTCATCACTGCTGAGTCGGTTCTCTCTGTTTTAGACTGAAATGTGTGGGAAGCTGCAGTTGTCACTCAAGATCCCTGTCATCTGCAGGCAGCACACGTCCACAGGTTTCTCCATCACTCACAAGGTCACAACCCCAGGAGCTCAGTGTGCTGTGGCGGTCCCCCACCCTCCTCCCTCCTCACTGATTTTTTTCCTTTCTTCTGGTCACAGAGTGAAACCATCCTCCTGACAGCTTTCTCCATTTCCATGAACTGATCTAAGCCCCATTTCACTTTGTTCCACGGATGGCTGTTCTGCAGTCTACCACCTCTGATTCCTCCCTGCTCACTTTCTCACAGAAGAATATAAGTGATGGATGAGAACACTGTAATAGAATATTCTTTTCTTTCTTTATCAAAGGCAAGTAGTAGATTCACAAGGTCAGAGTTCTGAATGTTTCTTCCTAAAGGACTTCAATTCAAAGGTTCCTTGAGATGTCTTCAGTGGAATAGGTATCAGCTGAATGCTTTATTGCTTTTGAAACTTAACTTTTTCTCCTATAGCAGCTTCATTAAACCAGCTTGCTCTTTGCCTGAGAAGTGCCGCTCTATGGAGGAGTGAAAAGGGATTAAATCAGACTAATTAAATACTGAAGTTCTACCTAGTCCATTAATAAAAGCTCCCTTCTTGATAAAAAGAGGATTTAAAATATATGAATCAGCATTTTCTGTTGCTTTTCACTGTGTGACTGGTTGCCATATCAATTCTGGAGTGCCGGTTTGGGGGTAGAAATGAGAAAATGCAAACATGCTTGTCAATTGCCTGTACTGGTATAATTAGAAAAGTGCCTTTATTCATCTGTAAATCCCTCTGTTCAAAGGACATTGTCCCTTTAGGTATTCTAGGTAGGAGTGAAGCTTGGGAGCAAATTGAAGGTGTTCCAGACAAGGAGGGAATTTGTCAACAAAGGAGATAAAGTAACTGACTGGCTAATAGGTATAGAGAGAACTTATTTCTGATTGCCTCAGTTCCATGTATGTCTTCTGATCAACATCCTACTAGTTGCAGCTTTTTCTGAGGTCACAAATCTTGGCCCAACACTGCCTGCCTGAGCTGTGGTCTTGGAAGCTTTTCTTAGTATCCAACATGGCATAGATAAATACATTCCTTTTCGTATTTGCTGAAACCCAGATAACAACAGTCTGAATACTTCTAGAGAAGCAGTATTTGCAGATTTTCCTACTTTAGTTTTGTGGTCTATGGGATTTACCCCATTGACTAAAAAGTTCTCTGTTAACTATTATTTTTCAAATCCACACTTTAAAGGAATTTGATATGGACTGAGTGCAATCCATCAAAGTTGAACATCTACAAAATTGATTATCTGTATGGAAAACATTTACCTGTATTTATTACTTTTTAAAAAAGAATACCACAGCATGGGAAAACAGTCCTTTGTATAGCATAATTGGCTTTAGATTAAAGGAACAACTCTTTGATCTCTTTTTTTTTCTTCCTCAGAGTCTATAAGTTCTTACCATTATCTTTCTGCCTTTTGTGGTTATCCCCATGGCTCTAGACAATGTGTTTAATGTCACCATTTCTGTCTTAATCATTTAAAAATACCCCAATGCTTTAGTGCCTCCCTACTCTGAAAATGAACTCAGCTCATCCCTTCTTAATCAGAACAAATTCTTCTCCATGTTCTTTATATGGGTATTATTATGTTAATTAGTTTTGGTTTACTTTTAATTTGTAACTATTTATCACATCTGTTCTTCTTATACTCATGATCTTACCAACTGAAATTTTGAATGAGTTGCTGACTTTAGTGAATCTTCCAAGTTTCTAACGCTTTTGTCAACTAGTTTTGGTTTAATTTTACTTTGTCAGGGACATTAACACTTACATAAGACTTCATGTCAGGGTATGAGGTTGACTATGAGTATAAAAAAAATCAATAAAGAGTTTTATGTAATTTGATAGTAATGGAGTTCTTACTTTGCAAGTCTTTGTCTTTCCTTTTTTAAATTTCAGAGGAGTCTGTAAAGTTCATTGACTGTCACTCATGGTCTCATTTTTGTTGTTGTTTGTTTTTATTTTAGTATTTTTTCTTTTTAAACATTTCAGTGCTTCGTTCCTATTTTATACCTACTCCTTTTTTATCTGACTTTTTTTGTGAATGAAATACTTTCTTGGGCATATTGATTAGACTTTTATTTAACTTCTTTCTTAAATTACCTCTATTTCTCTGATTTTTTTTTTATATATATTTACTTAGCTACTTCTCCTTCACAATTTTTTTATATATGTTGATCCTTGGCTGTTTACACATCTTTGAGGAAAGAAAGCTAACGTAATTGGCACACACTTATTATAAGGTCCATTGCAGTATCTCCTTGGGTAGAATTCTCAATTACCTGGATCACCTTGACAGTGATAAATATTGGGTGCAGGCTTTGGAAATGCAATATCAGAACCACACTGCTCTGTTTCAACAGCAGCCTGATTGTATCTACTCACAGCTCCCTTTCACATAAGGAATTTCTGTATGACCCCAAATAAGTACAGACAGAAATAAGTGTGTACTGATAACAACATACAAAGAACATCATTTTCACTACATATATGTTTGTGTGTATGTGTATGAAATTTATTATATTAAAGACAATAATGAATATGCATACTAATGAGATGAATATGAATATGTTCACACAAAATATCAAATCTTGGGCTACCAGTTTTTAATGTAGAAAATAGAGCAGTCTCAGCACTTCCATGCACACTAATATTTTGATTTTATTACTCTCATTGCTAACAGCACTGCTTCTCACAAATACACAGCACAGAAATGGCAGAAGTATATTTAGAGTCCTCTCAGAGGTGGTTGTCAATTTTGCCCTAATCCCAAGCCAAACCTCATTTACAGTTTAAAGAAGCTCTATTCAGCTTTTAAAAATAAAATAGAATATAAAAATAATCAAGTTTTCTAGCCGAATACATTCTGAGACCTTACTAATTTCTTACTTAGATGCTGAGGAATGAGTATAGAAACATTAAAAGTCTTTGTTTTACATAATGAAACTGTAAGGGTTTTATAAGAGCAGAAAATGTTGTATGCACAGCAAAAGATTCAGAAAATGAAATTATCTCAAATGTGAGTCAGGATATTTGAGATGGTGGTTGTTGGCGTTGTGTGTTATGGTAGTAAACAGTGCAAGGAATAGATGCTGTATCTTCATAACCAAGATTGCAGTAAAATCAAGTGTGTAACATAGGCAAAGCTGGCCCAAACACCTCTGACTCACAAGTTATTTGATTTTTGGTTATTTCATAAGGAACCTGTCTTAGTTTAGATTTTATTGCTGTGAAGAGACACCATCACCATGGAAACTCTTATAAAGGAAAACATTTAATTACGGCTGGCTTACAGTTTCAGAGATTTGGGCCATTATCATGGCAGGACATGGCAGTGTGCAGGCAGCCATGCTGCTGGAGAAGAAGCTGAGAGGTCTATAGCTTGATCCATAGGCAGCAGAAGTAGACTGTGCCACACTGGGAGCAGCTTGAACATGTATGCCCTCAAGGCCCACCCTAACAGTGACATACTTCCTCCAGCAAGACTGTACTCCAACAGGGCCACAGCTGCTAATTGTGTCACACCCTGTGGGCCTATGGGGGCAATTACATTCAAACTACCACAGAATCTTAATGTTTCCAGGTGTATGTGTGTGTGTGTGTGGTGTGTGTGTGTGAAAGAGGGGAAGAGAGAGAGAGAGAGAGAGAGAGAGAGAGAGAGGAGGGAGGGGGAGGGAGGACAAAACAGGACACCATATGGGGCCCTGATTCATTGTTTAAGGAGCTGGAGAAATGGCTCATCAGCAAAGAGCTTATATTGCTCTATAGAACACCAAAGTTCAATACCCAGCATTCATGTCTGGTAGGTCACAACTGCTTCAAACCCCAAGCCCAAGGGATCTACTGTCTCTGTGTTCTACAGATATGAGTACTCACATGCACATACCTATATAAAATTGCACACATACACACAATTAGAAAAAGAGGAGGAAGAGGAGGAAGAAGAGAAGGAGGAAGAGGAAGTGATGGAGGAACAATTGGGTGTTGTGCCACATTCCTTACAAAATATCCATGGTCTTCCCAATTCACAAATTTTGCTGTTTTAGGTATAAGTCATCTGGTTTGGTTTGTACCTAACCCAGGTTGCTTGACTCTTCACTAAGATACTCAGAGGACTGATGAAGTTCTTTATAGTTTATCTGTTAAATGTCCTATTTTAAGTTTGCATTGTACTCCCATTTTAGGTTTTCGGCCCTCATTTTGGGTAGACTATGCTGACCTTGCTAGCAGTCCTCTCAGTAGGTAGGTGGTTTCCTCAAGTCTGCTTCCACTAGTGTCAAATACCCCATGTTCTGGATAGCTGTCAGAATGTTGTGAAATAAACTTAACAGCAAGGATTCTGACTTTACCTTTTCTCACCATTTTCCTCTTATTCCAAATTTGCTCTCATTGTCAAATCTCAAAGAAATCTGGAGAACGTGAACTTTTTCTCCCACCCTGAACTGAAAATTCATTCTGAATGTTACATGAAGCAAAGCATAGAAGCATTTTAACGTGCTTGTAAAAATTTTATAATTTTATCCTTAGTACATGCAAATGTGTCATAAGGACAGTGAAGATTATTTATGGCTTATTTTATCGACAATGATGGTATGTTTATGTGTGCATGTGTGTATGAATCATGAATTAGATAGATCTTTTACTGCAAATTATGATTTACAGTAGACTCTGTGTAGGACTGAGGATATAGCTCAGTAGTAAAGCCTTTGACTTTTTCCAGGAGTCCCTGAGTTCAGTCAACCCCACCCACCCCACGTAGAGTCAAGAATGTCCTTTGTGTGTTTTTTTTTCAATTTTAATTTTTTTTACTAAATGTCTTTATTTATGTATATGGGTATGTATGTATGTATAATGCCAACAGAGGTCAGAAAAGAGAATTAAATCTCTGAAAATGAATGATTGTGAGTCACTATTTGGGTTCTGGGAACTGAACCCAGGTCCTCTACAAGAACAATAATTGATCTTAATCACATTTGTGTTTCTTGAAACTTGGAATTGGTAACGAACTTCTGTCACAGATGTAGCTAACTGGTGATGTCTGAAATAGAAAGCAGACCATGTCTTTGTTTGGTAGGCACTTGTTTGAAAGAGAAAAACTTAACTCAAACTAGAGAAAATTTAAATGATGTTCTTGTTGGTTCTGCTGGTTAAAGTTTCTTTTCTCATATTTGTTGTATATATTAGACTCCTGAAAAAAATCTCTTTACTAAAATAGCAGTAGTATACTTCTCTCAAATGTCACAAAATGTTCTCTGATGTTAATTCACAGCTCATCCATCATCTCAGGCTTCACAAACTATGCAAATTGACTCAAATTATTTACTCATACATGAATCTAAGCCTGCCATCCGCATCCACTTCCTTAAAACCCAGGCATAAATGAAATTTTACCAAACCAACAAGTTTGTTCCAGCTCTGTGAATGAATAAAGTAAATATCGAATCTTCTCTTATATTAATTTACTCCTTTATTTGACAAGTTTCAAGTTGCTCAAAATTGTTAAGATGTAATACTATCATCCCAAAACCCACTAAAGTTGATAAATAAAAATATTTAGTAAAAACCTTTTCTTGTGCATAATTATTAGATGAACCAGTGCTCCCGCATTCTTAAGGAGAAGGTGATTGGCCAATTGTTTTATTTTTTAAAAAATACATTTACGTTCTTCTCTTAAACCTCTTTTAAAATAATGGAATCGATTATCTGTGTTGTTAAGCAGGTTGTTAAGACTGGGTTCTCTAAAAATAAACCTGTCACACTAACCTAAATTTTTTGATGAAGTAATTTATGAAAAGGCATAATTTATCTTGATTTTAGTAATGCTCTTTGATCAAGCATCCCTCAAAGTCATATGAATAAGTCACAACATACTTGTATTAACAGAGGAAGGCTCAAATAGATGGATCATTGGCAAAGTAAAGGAAGTGATAATTAGCGGACAATAATTCTTCAGACCAGAGTTGACAAACAGTGCTCCCATGGGTTCCAAATTCGGGAAAACTTTAAATAAGATTTATACGACTGATTTAGCAACAGATTCACACTTTGCCAGCCATGCAATCTGTGGATGACTTGGAGATAGCAGTTTGCCCCAGGGCTGAGTAAATAAGTATGCCCTTAAAGTTAGGAGGGGATTGGAATTTGAAGTCTCCGGTTTAAAAAAAGCAACTTAGAGAGGAATAATGTTAAGGTAGAGGCATGGGGGATCAAACATACTTTACAGTGGTCCTTGATGCCACAACTCTTCAACTTTTGTGCATGACAAATGAGAAGGAAGAAGCAGAAGAGTTTTGGGGATCTCCTAGTGTCAGCATGAGGATTTCTGACTCTGTGTGCTTTTGGTTGCTTTGCTATCTCATCAGGAATTTACTGAAAACTCTGAAGAACTCATTAAGTCCTCCAAGAACAGACCAATCATCTCACTGTACTGAGACTCATAGAAGCTGATGACTCCTTTTGCTCTTGAGGGTAGTATTCAACAAGAACAAGTCAATATTGCTGAGAAGCCAGTCCTTACACACAATGCCCATGTTTTCCTTGTGATGGGTCTCCATGGCGGCTTCTTCTCCAAGTACTCCTGGTGACAGCATCAGTCATCCTTGTCAGTGATGCAGAAGATTGATTCTCACACATTTTGCTCAGTACTGCTTCCATCATCTCTAGGAATTGCCTAGACTGCATTCTCACAACCCAGATTTCCTTGACTGTTAGAAGCTCCGCATTAAATCATCCCTTCATTTATGTCAAAGAGCAGCTTTTAGAAATGTCGGAAATGTACCTTTTACTTGCAGTTTTTGAAAGAATTTCATAGCTTCTGAAAGTACAAAATTTGTTCATTGGTCACTAGCACTTATTACTCAGCATGGTTTTCTGCCTAGAAACTTGCTCCAACATAGATTCCTTACTACATTTTTTTCTTTCACCAGGGTTACAAGATCCTGCAGAGCCAGCCACAGTGATGAAATCTGTTAGTCTACAAGGCTGCAGAGACCAATTCAACCTCGTCCACTACTGTGACTAAATGAATAGAGACTTTTTGCTGGTTGCTTTATGTCTTGAGGATTTGGAAGAGGTAAAACTTAAAACAAAAATCAATTAGTGAACTTTCCTCTGAATCAAGGAAAATCATCCATTTTACAAATCTTCATAAGCAATGCTACATTTGGCTTTAAACATTGAGCATAATTATAGACCTTCATATTGGTGAATGATGCTGACAATTACTGTGATGTTAATTCAAAAATTAAAAAAAAACTATTTTTGTAAAGAACAATTAAAACTAAATACCTTTATGACTAAAAATACATTCTGTAAGTGACTGAGAAAATAGGATCACATATGACAATTACATAATAATATGTATAATAAATAAAGATTAAGTAGCAGGGGAAATAAAATGGCTGTCTGAGAGTCTGAACTGAAGACAGTGTTGAGTTTAAGACTAGGGTAATGTTGGGTGAACTGTGGTGCCAACTTCAAAATGGAAACCTATTAACTGGAAAAGTCTTGAAAATATAATCTGTGTCCAGTGAAAAATTACATAAAAAATGTGAGACAGAAGCATCAGTGCACTCACGTAATCCCAACTATTCTGGTGTCTAAGGCAGACGGGTAAGTTTGACTCCAGCCTGGGCCTATCTCAGTAGTGAGACCCACATGATTGTATTACAGGGTGATTTAACTTCTCCACTTTTCTCTTGATTCACACATATATATTTCTTTACTTAAATTCCCTTCCTTCCTTCTTCCTTCCTTCCTTCCTTCCTTCCTTCCTTCCTTCCTTCCTTCCTTCCTTCCTTCCTTCCTTCCTTCCTTCCTTCCTTTTATTTATTGAAGATACTTTCTTTATTCCACTGTATGTTTTTGCTTCTTTGTCAAAGATCAAGTGTCCATAGGTGTGTGGTTTTATTTCTGGGTCTTTAATTCTATTTCATTGATCAACCAGTCTGTCTCTGTTCCAATACCATACAGTCTTTATCATGATTGCTTTGTAGCAGAGCTTGAAATAAGGGATGGTGATTCACCATAAGATCTTTTATTGCTGAGAATCGTTTTGGCAATCTTGAGTTTTTTGTTTTGTTTTTCTATATGAAGTTGAAAATTGCTCTTTCTGTGTCTGTGAAGAATTGTGTTGAAATTTTGATGGGGATTGTATTGAATCTGTAGATTGCTTTTGGTAGGATGGCCATTTTTACTATGATAATCCTACCACTCCATGAGCATGCAAGTTCTTTCCATCTTCTGAGATCTTCTTCCATATCATTTTTCAGAGACTTGAAGTTCTTTTCATACAGATCTTTACTTGCCTGGTAAGAGTCATGCCAATATATTTAATACTATTTGTGACTACTCTGAAGGGTGTTGCTTTTCCTAATTTCTTTCTCAGCATGTTTATCATTTATATAAAGGAAGGCTACTGATGTTTTTAGTTAATTTTATATCCCACCACTTTTTTTAGGGGTCGCCTTATGTATACTATCATATCATCTGCAAATAGTGATAGTTTGACTTCTTCCTTTCTAATTTGTATCCGCTTGATTTCCTTTTGTTGATTGACTAATTGCCCTAGTCAGAACTTCAAGTACTATATTGAATAGATAGGGAGAGAGAGAATGGGCAGCCTTGTTTTGTCCTTGACTTTAGTGTCCTTTGATTCTAGTTTCTTTCCATTTAATTTGATATGACTATAGGTTTGATATATATTGCTTTTATTATTTTTGTTATTTTTTTGGTATGTGCCATGAATTCCTGATCTCCCCAAGACTTTTAACATGAAGAGGTATTGTATTTTGTCAAGGCTTTTTCATCATCTAATGACTTGATTCTGTCACTTTTTTCCTTGAGATTTTTATCAGTGTGTTATATTGATGGATTTTCATATACTGAACCACCCCTGCATCACTGGGATGAAAACTACTTGATTGTGAAGAATGATGTTTTTGATGTGTTCTTGTATTCTGTTTGCGAGATATTATTGAGTATTTTTTGTACTGATATTCATAAATGAAATTGGCCTGAAGTTCTCTTTCTTTGTTAGGCCTTTGTGTGGTATAGATATCAAAGTAACCATGGCTTCATAAAGTAAATTAGGCAGTGTTTCTTCTGTTTCTATTTTGTGACATAGTTGTAGTGTTGGTATTAGGTCTTCCTTAAAGGTCTGATAAAATTCTGCACTAAAACCATCTGGCACTCGGCTTGTTTTGGTGGTGTTTTTATGACTACTTCTATTCATAGAGATTATGAAACTGTTTACCTGATCTTGATTTAACTTTAATACATGATATCTGCCTAGAAACCATCCATTTTATCTAGATTTTTCAGTTTTTTTGAGTATATACTTTTGACTTTTTTGAATTTCCTCACTTTATTTTAGTATGTTTCCCTTTTCATTTCTGATTTTGTTAATTTGGATATTGTTTCTGTGTGCTTTAGTTAGTTTGTCTAAGGGTTTATCTATCATGTTGATTTTCTCAAAGAACTAGCTTTTGGTTTAGTTGATTCTTTGGATCACTTTCTTTGTTGATTTAGACTGAGTTTGACTATGTAAAGCTGTCTACTCCTCTTCGGTGTGTTTGCTGCTTTCAATTCTAGAGGTTTCAGGTGTGTTGTTACAATCCTAGTATCAGATCTCTCCAATTTTTTTAATGAAGGCATTTAGTGCTATGAATTTTTCTCTTAACCCTTCTTTTATTGTTTTCTATAAGTTTGGGTATGCTGTGTCTTCATTTTCATTGAATTCTATAACAGTTTTGATTTCTTTCTTTATTTCTTCCCTGACCAAATTATCATTGAGCAGAGAGTTGTTCAGTTTCCATAAATATATGAGATCTGTTGTTTTTGTTGTTATCAGAGTCTAGCCTTTGTCTGTGTTGATCTGATAGAATGCATGGGAGTATTTCGTTCTTCCTGTATCTGTTGAGGGTTATTTTATGTTCTATTATATGGTCAATTTTGGAGAAGATTCCATGAGGTGCTGACAAAAACATATATTAAAATGTTCTATAGATATCTGCTAAATCTATTTGATTCGCAACTTCTGTTAGTTTCACTGTGTCTCTGTTTAGTTTCTGTTTCAATGACCTGTCTATTGGTGAGAGTAGAGTGTTGAAGTCTCTCACCATAATTGTGTGGGGTTCCGTGATTATGATTGAGCTTTAGTGAAGTTTCTTTTACAAATATGGGTACCCTTGTATTTTGGACATAGATGTACAGAATTAAGACTTTTTGTTGATGGATTTTTTTTCCTTTGATGTGTATGAAGTGTCTTTTACAGACTCTTTTGATGACTTTTGTTTGAAAGTTTATTTTATTGGATATTAGAATGGCTACTCCAGCTTGTTTCTTGGGACCATTTGCTTGGAATATTTTCCAGCCTTTTATGCTGAGGTAGTGTCTTGTCATAGTCATTGAGGTATGTTTCATGTATCCAGCAACATGCTGGGTACTGTTTACATATCCAGTCATTTTATGGGTGAATTGAGTCGATTGATGTTGAGAGATACTACAGACAGATGATTGTTAGT
This sequence comes from Mastomys natalensis, assembly GCA_021653895.1. Classification (NCBI taxonomy): domain Eukaryota; kingdom Metazoa; phylum Chordata; class Mammalia; order Rodentia; family Muridae; genus Mastomys; species Mastomys natalensis. The sequence continues at coordinate 283,595 of JAJTUV010001821.1, read as the reverse complement.
TCCTGTTAATTTTGTTGCTGGAGGTAGTAGTAGTAGTAGTAGTAGTGTGTGTGTGTGTGTGTGTGTGTGTGTGTGTGTTTCTTCTTTTAGTTTTGTTGTGAGATACTTAATTTCTTGTGTTTTTTTTTATTTATTTTTGTGGGGGGTGTAGTTACCCTCCTTGTGTTGGAGTTTTCCTTCCAACCCTCTATAGGGCTGGGTTAGCAGAAAGACATTATTCAAATTTGGTTTTATCATGAAATATATTGGTTTCTACACCTCTGGTGATTAAGCGTTTGCTGGGTATATTACCGGTAGTTGGCATTTGTGTTCTCTTAGGGTCTGGATGACATTTGTACAGGATTTTCTGGCCTTTAGAGTCTATGTTGTGAAGTCTGGTGTAATTCTTATAGCTCTGTCTTTATATGTTCTTTGACCTTACTCCCTTATAGCTTTTAATATTCTTTCTTGGTTCCATGCATTTAGTGTTTTGATCATTTATGTGTCAGGATGATTGTCTTTTCTGGTCCAATCTATTTGGACCAAGCTTCTTGTACATTTATGACTATCTCTTTCTTTAGGCTAAGAAAGTTTTCTTCTATGATTTTGTTTAGCTGGGAATCTTCATCCTCTTCTATTCCTCTTATCCTTAGGTTTGATCTTCTTATTGCTTTCTGAATTTTCTGAATGTTTTAGGAGCTTTTTATACTTTGTATTTTCTTTGTCTGATGTGCCAATATATATCTTCTATATTTGAAATTCTCTCTTCTTTCTCTTGTATTCTGTTGGTGATGCTTGCATCTGTACCTCCTGACCTCTTTCTTAGGTTTTTCCATCTCCAGAGTTGCCTCCATTTGTGTTTCATTTATTGTTTTTATTTTCATTTTTAAATCTTGGACCATTTTATTCCTTCATCTGCTTGATTGTATTTTCCTGTGTTTTGTTAAAACATTTATTTGCTTTCTTTTTAAGGGCTTCTACTTGTTTGCCTGTGTTTTCCTGTATTTTTTTTTAATGTGAGTTATTTATATCTTCCTTAAAGGCCTCTATCATCTTCATGAGATGGAATTTTAGGTCAGAATCTTGCTTTTCAGGTGTATTAGGGTATCCAGGGCTCACTGTGGTGGGAGAGCTGCATTGCATTGGATTCTATTGCTTATGTTTTTGTGCTTGCCTTTTGCCATCTGGTTATCTCTGGTGTTAACTGGCCTGACTGGAGCTTGCCTCCATGGAGGCAGGTAGAGCTCTGTGATATGGATTAGAGCTTGCCTCCTGGGAGGCAGGCAGTGCTGTCTCTGGTTAGGGTGGCCTCCTGTGTCTCTGCCCCAGTTGCAGATGGAGGTGCAGACTGGAAGAACTGTGTCCCTGGTTACTGCAGACCTCCTGGAAGACAGGCAGGCCGGCTGTGGGGTGTGGGAAGGTATCGGACTGCATGGAGAAGCAGTCTGGAAGAAAGATGGAACTCAAGCAGGTCGGCATTGGTCCTGTGTTAGATGGACTCTGTGGATGTCACAACTGGAGTGATATTTGGGCACAAGTCTTACCTATGCCCTGGTTACTGCAGATCTCCTGGGAGACAGGCAGGTTGTGTGAGGTGTGGCAGGCCTGCCTGCTTTCTTGCTTTCTTTCCTTCCTTCCTTCCTTCTCTTCCTTCCTTCCTTCCTTCCTTCCTTCCTTCCTTCCTCCTCCTTCTTCCTCCTCCTCCTCCTCTTCTTCCTCTCTCTCTCTCTCTCTCTCTCTCTCTCTCTCTCTCTCTCTCTCTCTCTTCCTTCCTTCTTTTGTGGCAATTCTACCATTCATTGTAATGTTTTTAGTGCCCTTTAAGGAAATGTTCATCTTTAATATGTACCAGAACCTATTTCTCTTTTTTTCTCTCTACCCTCCTAGATTGGGAGGTATCATCCAACTCTCTAATGCCATATAAAAGGGAAATTAGAGAGAACCCCTCCTGCACTTATTAGTTATTGCTACAGAGATAAAATTGCCAATATTCAGGGATGGATGTTCAAAAAACATTCAGAAGCCTTATTTGTATGGAGATGGTTAACTTTTAATTGCTTTGACTTTTCTGTGATTAGAATATTCACTGAAATACCTTTCTGTATATCCATCCCCTCTTCCTTACCACACAGGATTCATTTCCTTTTCTTTATATTACTTATTAAGTTCAAATTTAGAACATACATGATGCTCCCAATCCTGTGCAAATATGCAGATAGTTGAAATGCTTAGCTACGGGAAATAACTAACTACTAAGAGTGCTTACATTTAAACTAGACTAATTTATTAGTAATTAGAAATAAAATATTGGGTGGTGGTATTTTACATTTAAAAAAATTAAAATATAATTAAATATTTTTTCATTATTTCCTCTTATTCCTTCAACTTCTTCCATGCATGCCTCCCCTCACCACAGTTCCCTCACAACTCCTGGCATCTTTTTAAAAAATTGTTGTTTTGCACATCCACATACACACACAGACACACACACACAAACACACACACACGACACACACTCAGACACACAGACTGACAGACACACAGACACACAGATGGACACACACAGGTGCAAACAAACACACAGAGACACACAGAGATACACACTAACACACATACACACAAACACACACACACACACACACACACACACACACACACACACACACAACACAGACATGGTCTGATCAGTGTTCTTACTCTGTACATGATTTTAGGGTTGACCACATGATATTGGATGATTAATTAAGGAGCTTCATCCCTGGAAGAAGGCTAATTTCTTACTCTCATCATTCCTCAGTAGTTCTTTATTTAGATTTGGGGTCTTCAAGATGTGTCACTTCCAATGTTAGCATGTCTTCTGGTGTTGTCCTTGTTCAAGTTTGTTGAACTTGCAGCCATATTGTTGAGGTATTATAGGTGAAGATTCACTGTTGTTTCCAGGAGAGACAATTTCACAGGAAATTTCCTGGTCTTTGAGCTCTAATAGACCTTCCACTCCTTATTTCCTTATGTTCCTTGAGGCTTAGGTAGAGTTGTATTTTGTATGTATCCACTGGGGCTAAGCACCTTTTGATCAGCTATTCTCTGTATTTTGATCAGATATAGTATCTGTCTAATGCAAAGAGGGTATTTGGTGTTGGTTGGGAGCCACAGTTACATGTGCACATAGGAGAAGCACTTTGAATGCAGTTAGGAATTATGCTGACCCAGTAAAGTTTCAATAGTAGGTTCTCCTCTAAGATCCATATATGAGATCTGAAAGTAGCATCAGATATCAAAGAAAAAAATTTCTCCTCAGAGTTCAAAATGATCCCAGTTGAAGCATATCTAGTTGGATGATCTAAAATGAATGAATAATCTAAGTGAATTATGATTTGACCACGGTTCCTGTGACTATGTAGCATCAATTCCGGAGAACTTATTTGAAGTGAGTGCCACTTATAAAACCAACACAAAATTCCTAGGATATCTTTTGTTGTTGTTAGTTTTGTAAAAAACTTGTGAAAGCTTTATTAGACACACCAGGTTCTCATTTTGTTTTGACTAAATAAAGTTTGTACAAAGCTATTGTAAACAGGCAGTTTTTGTGGAAATTTACCAGCCTGAGTAGTCATAGATCTTATAAATAGGCAGCCTCAGTGGACAGTACCAACTTAGATAAAGACAAGTGAATCATAGGCAGAGTCATAGTGACCTGTCCCTGAACCTTCACTCAGCTGTTACCCTGTTCTGAAAGATATCTGTACTCCCTCTGAACACCTATGCTCCGGTGTCATTCCCTTCCCCACATCCTGCCTTTTTGTGTTTATAACCCCTGTGTGAATAAGTAAATTATGATTTGATTTAAATAATTAAATAGATTTAAAAAAAGAAAAAATAGAAAGTTCATTGTTATTTATTTTGTATTTAATATGTAATAATAGTCATATACATTGCCTGATCAGTTCTGAAATTTTGTACCTTCTAGTAGAATTATGCTTTTATTTCAGCAATTAATTCTGTGTCTTTTTGGGGTGCTGAGGAGATGCCAAATTGCAACACTATTTTTGGGTTTGTCTGAGATTACCAATCCAATTACTGAAGTCAGAGAAGTAGGGTTCCTAAGTTTGTGGCAGTGTATCATCTAATCATTTAGTTTGCAGAATAAAACATAAGAAAAGAAAGATCTGTCCCCTGTCCACGTGTCCTTGCCTTGCTGCTAGAGCTACTGTATCACATGTCAGCTTATACCCTTGTAGTATTTACATTATGATTTACATTACGAGCATCATTAGTTCTCAGGACTTCAAACATGGACTGAATCATACTACTGGTTATCATGGATCTCAAGATGGCCGATTGGAGGACTTTTCAGCCTTTGATATAATCTGAATATGAATAGAGATCTCTCTTTTTCCCTCCCTTTCTCTCTTTTTCCTTCTTCCTTCCTTCCTTCCATCCTTCCATTTGTCTTGTTATAACCCTTCATTCCCACACATATCCTTCAATGGTTTTGTCTGGAAATTTTTCATTAATACATTGAAGTCAACTTTTATATTGTTTTTGTATTCTTACAAATGCCTAGAAAGAAAAAGAAAGAAATTACACCAAAGGCTGCAAACAATACATTTAAGGGAAAAAAACTATGCTAGTTAACACACAGGATAGTGTTCATGCCAGTGAGTCTTAGAGCTCGGTATGCTTTTGTTTTCTCTTTTCTCTCTCTGCCTTGTCATCCCTTCTTGATGATAATGTGAGTAGCAGAACTAGTGCAGGGGTTGGAGCAAAGAAATGCCAGTGATGAACATTTGAAGAGCATGACAATTTTATACTTTTCTTGTTAATTAGTCTTCTCAACAGCCATGGGTTTTATTATGAGATTGGAATCTCTCTCTCTCTCTGTCTCTCTCTCTCTCTCTCTCTCTCTCTCTCTCTTCTCTCTCTCTGTCTGTCTCTCTCTATCTCTCTGTCTCTCTGTCTCTCTCTCTCTCTCTATATATATATATATATATATAAATATTAAAATAATTTTTCATTAGATGTAAACTGTGTTTGTTCACAGCTAACAGATCTCAGCCTCTAGATGGTATAACCTGTTCTCTTTATCCCATCTTATTTGTATGTAGCCTCTTGATATTTCATACGGATACCTATTCAGCATTCCTTTAGCATACTTAGTGCTTACCAACTAACCTTCTCTCTAGTTGATATATGATATGAGATTTGTTTATATCCTTACTATTTCTTATGGTTTTGTTATATCACACATCTGTAGAAGAAATAAATGAGAGAGAGAGAGGGGACAAGTGAGAGAGAGAGGAGAGAGGAGAGGAGAGAGAGCAAGAGCAAGAGAGAACATGAAACTGGATGGTTATGGAAGTTATAGCATGTGAGAGGAGGAATATACTCCAAATATAACACACCAAAAAAAAAGTAAATAAAAATTTGAACATTGAGATGATACCATGTGTTCATGACTAAGACTCAGATGGTCAGACCTGAAAGCTTCCTCAGAAGGGGAGAGCGTTTAAAGAATCAGATGTACTATTTGAGCTGCTTAAAGGGGAAGCAATCAAAAGTTATAACCAGCTGTGATGTTTGTGAAACATAACAATGACCAGCATGGTAAGATATCTTCAATGGTCCAATAGTGGCATTCATATCTATATAACCTATAGCTTTTCGATTAAACTTAAGGTTTTCTCAACAGGAGACCATTTTTTCTGGTACTGAAAACCTCCTCAACTACCTGAGGCTAGTGAGGTCATGGATCTTGGAAAAGAGCCTACTCTCATCACTTTACTAGATCAACACAATTCCTAACTGCATTAAAAATACGTGTGCTTTCAGGTAAGCATAGTCCTCAAAGACATTTCATTAAAGAAGTTTCTCTTTATAACAGATAGAGTCCATGGCAGAAAACCATACTCACCAAAATACAGAGAAAGAATTTTATGGTATTTGCTGACCCCAATGGATACATCTACAACACAACTCCTGAATATGAGGTTTATGAAGCATCAAGAGAGACGGGGAAGAAAGAATGTAAAAGCCAGAGGAACAGAAGTTTGCTTGGGATTGTGTTGCCTACCAATGACAGGTAAGTGTGTGACTGCCTATACAAGACCCAAACAATGGGAACAACACTAACAGACATGCTAACATGGAAGCTGGACATCTCAAGGGTCTCCATCCCTAGATAAAGAACTAAAGAAAACTAATGACTGCTTAGAGAAGAACTACTTTTTCTCAGGGATCAATATTCTATCTGATTATCCATTACTTAAGGGTCACCCTGAAACCATACATATAAAAGCAATACTAAAGGTACTCAGTAAGTTGTAATTATACATTTGTGTGTGTGTGTGTGTGTGTGTGTGCGTGCGCTAGTGCTCGCGCACGCTCATAATGATAATAAAAAAAAATGCCATGAGTTTGAGGGGGGATATGGGCAGAATTTGAGAGAAAGGAGGTGGAGTTGGAGAAAAGAAAGGAAAGATGTGAATGGTGTAGTTATAGTTTAATTAAGATAGAAAATTAAGAAAAAATGAACAGTGGGACCATAAAATTTGTATTTGAAATTTTATTGTAAGCACAATTAAAAATATTTGTGGATCATCTTTTAATAAAACACTATTCTGAATTAATTGTAATATAAATTATATTAATAAGCTGTTTAAAATTATTATTATATTAATATTGGTGGCACAGTCATAATTTTTATATTAATGTAAATGAAATAAAAACACCCAGAAGATTTCGTATTGATGGTACACATGGTGATTTTAAAGGTCCAGTGACCATTGTGTAGTGGCTGGATTTAAAAATAACTTACTAAAATTTATTTAGTATGTCTTTATTTTCTCTCATACTGGGATGTGTTTTTAAAATCTGTGGCTTTTGAATGAAGTAATGTAAGCAAATAACAAGAAAACTAAAGAATTCTCAATAAACACCTATCTTTCATATGACAGGTGAATGTATTTTGGCATCAAATTCTTTCTTCAAGATGCTGCTCAAATACATCTTTTTTTTTTTAGGGGGGGCAGGTTCGAGATAGGGCTTCTCTGTGTAGCCCTGGCTGTCCTGGAACTCACTCTGTAGACCAGGCTGGTCTCAAACTCAGAAATTCACCTGCTTCTGCTTCCCAAGTGCTGGGATTAAAGGCGTGTGCCACCACTGTCTGGTTCCAAATACATCTTTGGCAAGGGTTCTCTCCTAGTGATTATGAGTAAATATTTAGGGTCAAACCTCATTAGTTTTAATTCCATCTTGTCCTCTCACTAGCTAAATTTACGTGAGTTCTCTTGTCTCAGTTTCTTTCTACTTACAATGTGTCTCATAGAAAAACTGTAAAAATGATCAGAACAGTCTCCTTGAAAGGTAACTATGAGGGGACAGTTAAGTAGAATCTTGCTTATCTTTGCAGAGATGCATTTGATAGACATCTCTATAAAGTACATTGCTGAAATGAAGGGGTTTTAGGAGTCCATATTGAATCTTGTTGGCCCCTGTATCTAATTTTACCTGTATTGTAGATAAGGTAAGAAGTTAACATTTTCTTATGATCACTGAAAATTAATAGAAGACGTACATGTTAATCTTCCTCAGCACTCCATACTTTTTTATTTTTTTAATATAGTTTGTAAAATGAGAATAGAGGAAGGTTTAGGGTGTCTATTTCTCCAGATTAACTGAAGAACCTTTCTGATATTTTAAACTTTTACTTCACTTTAATTTTCCACACTTGATGTTAAAGTGTCCTTGTGAGGATTCATTTAACTAATATTCCAGTCTTTTCTAATTGGTGTAATTTTATCCTGCTTAACGATTTATATTACATTTTCATAAGTATTCATTTTGCGTTGCTATTAAAATTTTATTGTTGCAGTATATCACAGTATTTTTCGTTTTGTTCTTATTCTATCAGGTTTCATAAGGGGATACTTTAAAACTCTGTTAGTTTACTTATACATAAAAACTAAAATAGATTAATTGACTTACTAATCACAATAAAACATAATAACCTTTTATATAAATGGCTCGAACCTTGTGTTTAGTTTGTGAAAGTGACATAGGGAATATAGATGTTTCTTGAGATTTCTTTAGTTTCTTATTTGCTTATTTTGCTGCATTCAAAAGCCACAGACTTTAAAACCCACATACCAGTATCAGAAAGATAAAAGACACACTAAATAAATTTTAGTGATTTAATTTTAAATCCAGCATCTGAACAATGACCGCTGGAGACCAAGCAAGGTATGGCTATTAAATCTATCATATTGGATTCCTGATAAAAGTCAATATAGCTTAATTATCTATGGCTTTCCAAAACGTTGTTTCTTAGACTTTTAATTTGAAGAGTACAATTACAAATAAGTATTGGCAATATTTCAACTGAGACTTGGGTAAATCTTCTGTATGAGGCCAGTTTTATAAGTAATGATAGACTCTAGAGATGAATATTAGGTTACTCTTTTCTCAAAAAAAGTAGTTTTGGGTCAATTATTATTTCCTTGGGCCTGACTAAAAATTTTGGTTGTGTGACATATTTAATTCTTCCAGCATCAAAACCTAGTTCACTTTATGAAAGCCACTAAATTTCCCAAATGGTATTTTTTGTGGTACTCTTGAATACATATATTTTAAAAGAAAAATTTAACATTTGTGGTAGTCCACTTAACAGTATTTCATAGTCTTTTATTTTGAACAAACTATTTTCTATTTCTCTCACCTTCACTGTCTCTCTTTCTGTATCTCTGTCTTTCTCTACATCTGTGTGTGTATGAGAGAGAGAGAGAGAGAGAGAGAGAGAGAGAGAGAGAGAGAGAGAGAGAGAGAGAATCAGAGACAGGACATCGACAGAGGTGTGCTGCTGGGCACATGTGTAGCCCAGATTGAAGTCAGAGGACAACTTGAAGGAATCAACTTTCTGTTTTAACCAAGTGAATCTGTCTTAGGCCTCAAATTCTTGAGCCATCTCACCAGATACTCCTCAGCCTTTCAAAAGTTTGATATTTATAGGGAAAGAAATTCACTATAATTTCTTGGTGCCACCAAATGGGGACCACATTTTTGAACATTCCAGGAGCCATTCTTATTCTAAACAGCACAGATCCTTAGTTTACTTTTTAATTGTGTTATACATTTTGTTGACTCTGTTGTTGTTCTTAATATGTTCTAGATATCAATCTTCTGTCAGATGTAAGTTGGCAAAGACCCTCCCCTCATTGTTGGGCCTCTTCTCTCGATTGTCTTCCTAGCTCTACAGAAGGGTTTTTAGTTTCGTGAAATTCTACTTGTCACTTGATGACTCAAAATCCCAGGCAAATAAAGTCCTATTCAGAAAGTGTTTTCAACATCTATATCTTGTTGAGTACTGTCTATGTTTTCTTCTAACAATTTCACTTTTTAAGGTTTCTCATTGAAGTCTTTAGATCCAGTACTGCATGCTTTTAATCCCTTCAATCTGAAGGCAGAGGAAGGCCATTCTCTGTGAGTTTAAGGTCAGCCCTTTCTTCATTTAACTTCTATGAAGACCAATTTGATAACTGTTATTTTTGTTTGTTTGTTTTGTTTTGTTTGTTTGTTTTTTTGTTTTGTTTTTGTTTTTTACATGAAGAGGCAGAAGGCTGATTGTCTTCAGTTTTCTCTGGATGTCCAAGTTCTTCACATACTTCATTTTCATTTTACACAGTATTACTTCGTTGAGGTCACTATGTCTTGGGTGACTCATTTCAATCTCTTCAACATCATTTGGCACCAAAAGACTAGGCAAGTTCAGATCCTATGAACTGTTACTGAAGTAGAGGCAGAATAATCACTACAAAGAGAGTTTTGGAGAATGATCAAGAAAGAGTAAAGTTTAAGATGGCAGTTGAAGACCTCAGTGATAAGAGCTAAGAAACAACTGCTGCACTTAATGAGTAATGCAGATCAGGCATATAACAGAAATATTAAACAATAACAAGGGCCATTTGAGGATTTAATAAAAAAGTCAACAAAAGACTGCACATAGAAATATAACTTAGAAAAAATTTTAGAAAGAAACACATGGTATTATCCAAAGGCTTATCTTGTTAATGACAGGAGAGCAAATAAAGTAACATTCTGAAGGTTCAGAGTTTGTGCTTCAAAAGACAGAATTTAAAGTTCAAGTGGCAAAGTAGCAGACAACATTAATCTAGTTAGTGACTTCTATCTAAAACGTGAAAAATTCTCACAAACAAAGATTATAGAGACACATACTAATTTAAAAACATGAAGATCCTTGAGTATGATATTTGTATAAGGACAACGAAGAAGCAGTTACACTAGGCAGATATAAATCACAGCTATAATGAGATATTTCTCAGTACTTGCAAGGCCGACTATTATGCTGTCTATATTGTAGATCCACTCAGGAACATGTCCTTTGACTACCTTTGGAACTGTCCAGTTATTCATCTTTGCAGTTACTCCAATAGCACCCATTGCGGAATGAATAATTTTACTCAGACTTTCATCCACTTGCAATTTTTCAATGATTGTAATGAGATGTAAATTGACCAATGTTAATCATGGAGTGTCTCTAATTAAGAGAGGATATCACAGAAGATCTTATGACTACTGGCCGAAATAAATACAGTTGAACAGAGTATTTCTCCATAGGGTCCCATTAGTTATTCCTGAGTATCACTACGTTGTACCAGGTAAAGCTGTCCAGCGTGTATTTGTGGCAGGAACAAAGTAGTTAGAAGTAATTTAGAAATAATATATGAGGTTGTTGCTTTTCAGCAAAAGAGAGAAAGTTTTTCTGTGCCTCATGAATTGTCTTCAATTTTACACGTTAGGAACATTGAAAAGGAATCTAATTAGTTCAGAATTGGATTGGTGTAATGAAATTCAGGTCAAAAGTACAACCATGGTCTTTTTAAAAAACTTCATTTCTGTGATGAAATAAAGCCAGGATGGACTGAAATTTTAATGGTCATTTTCTGGAGCCAAGGTTTCAAATGTCACAACTTTTAAAGAAAACTTTGGTACTTACTCCAAGTACATAATAAATCCTATACATTTTTTTCTGATTTAGATTTTTTTTTAATTACTTTGGAGGTGATCAAGTATTACCAAGTAATTGATTTAGGAATCTTTTTATAGAGTTAATATATGTAGCACTTATATGCAATAAAATAGGTTATTTTATGGTTTTTTTCTAAATGAGTGTATGTTTTAATAGTAATGTGATTGACTTATGTCTCTCTGCTGGCTATGAGGTAAACATTTAAACTTAAGACTATGAATCATGTTGGGTTGCTCACAACCACCAGTATGAGTACTGGGAAGGAACCTGAGACCTCTGCAAGAGCGGCAAGTGTTCTGAACTGCTGAGCAATCGCGCCAGCCCAAAGCATGCGGTACCTCAGGGCAATTGTTATTTTCCTTTGCTGGCTATGAATGATCTCATTAATTTCTGTTTGGTTTTCAAACATCAGCCCTTTTCCATCACACAGATAAGCATTCTCTGACTTTATCACTAAAACCCTCTCATGCTTCAGATGAAATCCTTATTACTCATGTGCTGAAATTTTATTTTGAACTTTGCTTTATTTTAAAAATAAACACAAATGTATTTTTAAAAAGACTATAAAGAAGTGGTGGTACATGCCTTTATTCTCAGTATTTAAGAAGCAGTGTCTGGTTGATCTCTGTGAGTTTGAAACCAGCCTGGTTTACAGAGTGAGTTCTAGGACAACCAGGCCAGGGTTACACAGAAAAACACTGTCTCAAAGAACCAAAAGTTAAACAAAATGAAATGAATGAAAATAAAATTTAAGAATTTGATCTCCTACTATTTAACATTTCAAAACATAAAAGTTTACCTTGTTTTTGTCCATAGGCTGTATTTACTAGTGGCATGTACAATATTTTGTATAAGGACTAAGTATTTTTAAGGGTTACAAGCTAATGCATTACACATGAGCTGTTTCCTATGCAAAACTATAAGAGATTTCTTATATCCAAGATACTGAAAAGCACCTACCATTTTAGTTGTTATGGTGCTGTTTCCTAGGATCAATATGTTGCTCTTACTATAAGCTGTTTTCCTTGTCTGTTTGTGTTGGTCTTTTAAAAATTATATTACACTATAGTTACATAATTTCCCTTCGTATCTCCTGACTCCAAACTCCCCTGTATACCTTTCCTTGTTCTCTTTCAGATTGATTGCATCATTGTTTTCATTATTTATTCATATATAACCTGTTCAGTCTGTATAATGTTACTTGGACGTATATATTTTCAGGGCTGACCATTTGGTATCGGATACCCAATTGATGTGCTTTTCCCTGGGAAAGACTATCTCTTTACCACTCAGCATTTCTTAAGTCCCTCTAAATTTTATGTAAGGTTGGTTTGAGCTTTGTCTGTCCACTTTAGCATGCCTATTGTCCTTGTTCAGCTCATGTTTAGGTAGTCATGTTGGTAAGACTTCATGGATATAATTTCTGACATTACTAAGAGACACAATTTCACTGCAAATTATCTGATCCCTTTGCTTTAAAAATCTTTATGTCATCTTTTCTGCAGCGATCCCTAGTTCTTAAGACTAGGAGTTGTATTGTAGGACTATTGATTGAGACTGAGCTCCACAACCTGCATTTTAATTGGTTGTGGTTTTCTGTGTTGGTTTCCATCTGTTGCCAAGAGAAATTCCTTGATGAAAGTGAAGGACTACACCTATTTGCCTGTGGGTAGAAGGACATAGCTTTAGAAAGTAGGGAGAAATTATGCTGATTCAGTAAAACTAAGATTTGATTTGGAGACAACAGGTAGAAAGAGGTGCACGTGGGGATGGAGATATAGCTCAGAGGGTTAACTCTGCTTACTCTGTGAACAGGAGAACCCAAGATTGGATTTCCAGAACATGTGTTAAAATCAAGGGTGGCTGTATGCACTGTTTAATCAAGGTGCTGGGCAGGTAGGGATGTATCACTACAGCTTGCTGACATAAAACTAAGTTCATAGTATGTAAGATATCCCATCTCAGGGGATTAAAAAGATCGAGGAGGAAGGAACAGAGAACAAAGACAAAAGAAGAAGAAAGAGCAGAATAAAAGGGAGGAGAAAGAGGAAGAGAAGAACAGAGAACACTTGAAACATAGAAGCATCTTCATTGCTCCTTCTTCCTCAGTCATGCCTGCCTCCCCATTGTGTGCCTCTGTGTAGTTTATTCTCTTCCTTCCACTGTTCTCATTCTGAGCAGCTATCATCTACCTGTGGATTCATAGTAACTCAGGAGGCAGAAGGATAAGCTCATGAAAACCTAAGCCTGGCTCCCTGGCTCTAGTTTCTGGGATAATGCTCCGTCTATCATCTTCCTGTGGTCCTGGGATGTGCTCTTTAGACATCTCTTCATTGTGATTTAATATTTAAGGAATATTCAGGAGAGACTTTCTTTTTTTTTTTTTTGTTTTTTTTTTTTTTTTTTTTTTAACTTTTTATTTATTTATTTTTTTTTTATTTTCAGCAAATCAAAAAAATTTAAAAAGCATTCAAACAGAATAAAATGAAAAGAAACAAACAAGCAAAATACCAAGGGTCAGATATACTTATACAAGAATTCTATAGAGCCTTCAAACAAGCAATACTTTTTGAGTTATGTTTAAAAAAATTCAGAACCACAATAAGCTCCTTCACAAAGCAAATAATATTGAAATAGTGAAATCAAGTGTAAACCCAACAAAAATATATAAGTTATAGTCCAGTATCCCTCATGAATATACATACAAAAATTCTCAATGAAGTAGTTGCAAACTGAATACAAGAGATATAAAAAAATAATATTCCATGAATAACTGAACAACTGTTTTTTTTTTTTTTTTTTTTTTTAGAAGACCATACTCCATATACAGGCTGCATGTTTTGGGATAGCCCCCACTCCAGATGTTTGAGACCTACATGAAAACCAAGCTGCACATTTACAACATATGTGCAGGGAGGCCTAGGTTCAGCCCATGGAGGTAGATCTGTGTAGACTAGGTATGCTCCGCGGTTGGTGATTCAGTCTCTCAGAGCTCCAAGGGTTCAGGTTCGTTTACTCTGTTGATCTTCCTGTGCAGTTCCTATCTCCTTAGGGCCCGCAATCCTTCCACCTATTCTTCTTTAAGAGTCCTCAAGCTCCATCCACTGTTTGGCTCTGGATGTCTGTATCTGTCTGAGTCAGCTGCTGGTTAGAGCCCAGGAGAGACTTTCAAGGGCCTTTTTAAGCCATTTCTTTCCCTAAGGATTGAGGCTCCTGGGGGTTTAGATAGATTAAGTCCATACTTGAATTTTTGAAAGTCAGACTCAAGTCATATATATTTTGCTCATGGAATTTCTGCAAAAAGAGTATATTGTTGTCTGATCTTTTAAGATTTTTTTTTTTTTTTTACTTGTGTGTGCATTCATGTTTTAATGTGGCAGGGAAGGTAAAGTATTCAAGATCTGTCCAACTCTATTTTAGAGGGTCTCTCATGGGCCAGGGGCTCATCAGTTGTGCTAATGTAGCTGACAAATGAGCCATAGGAATCCTGTGTTTGGCTCCCCAGTTCTAGGTTTAAAGCATGTACCACTATGGCTTTCTTATGTGAGTTCTGGAGATATGAAGTGAAGTCCTCTTGCTTGCCTGGCAAGCACCTTAAGAACAGAGCTAATTCCAGAGACTGTGTTGTTTAATTTCCAGACTCCTGTGTAAATGTGTTAGGGTAAATTCAGCCCATGTAAAGACAATGTTCAAATCTGAACAATGGTCTCTGACTTTATTAGCCTGCTGTTTGGCTTACATTTGGCCAGTTCCCTGTTTAACTTTTTCCTTTTCACCATAAAATAGTGGTTAAGAGCCAGGGAAAGGCTAGATACTTACTAAAGTGAAAATACCCTTAAGGTCTCTATTAAAGTCCCCAGGGTTCCAGGTGATTTCCTTTGTTGCTTTATTTTTAGTTGCAAACTACTTATCTCAAAGCTTGAATTTTGTGAGAGCCCGTGAGTGAGCAAATGAGACATGATGCCTCAGGAAATAGGTCTGAGGAGAATTGTATGCCTCATTTAATATATTTCCACAAACTTGCCAGACATACTTTTGGCACTTTATGAGTTATTTTAGGGATTCAATTTAATGAAACTGCTTGCTTGATATTAATTAATTATTATTTTATGATAGTCTCATCTCAATTTGATTAATCAACTCAGCAAGTGTGTGTGTGTGTGTGTGTGTGTGTGTGTTTTCCAGTCTGTATAGTGTATTTAGCAAAATAATAGTGGTACTGAAAAGTTAGATATTTTAGGAGACTTGGACAAAATTTAAATATAGAATTAATTCAGGGAATTTCAATATATATGCTAAGGAAATATACAATATATTACATTAATATTGTTAATATTTAAAAGTCAGGAATTATTATGAGAATAGTTTATTCTTGTTATACAGCACAGATTTGATTTGGTGAATCGTGTGAGAATTTGAAATCAACATTAGTTAGCAAAGTAGATAAGACATAAATATATCGTCTCAAGAGTCTGTACATTGAAGCATGGCAGAATTTACTTCAGAATCTAAAGTCACTAGGGTTTTCTTAGGAAGACATATTGATAAATAGAATAACTAATGAAAAACATATAGGAAAATATGCATGGATCATCTACTGATGTTACAGATGCGAATGGAATGGGGTCTAATGGTATTATTTTGTAGAATGTGCATGGATTGACACTGCTGCTATGTTTTACTCTAATGAAACATTGACCCTTGGAATATGTTTGTTACTCACAGTTGAATCATTCTATTAACAAGAAAACATAATATGAGGGAACTGACAGCCGTTTGGTTTGCTTCCTTATAAATAACACATGAAAATGCCCAAGCAGCAGGAAGTCAGCTCTAATTTGTTTTTGCTTCTATCATTTAAAATTGGTGTCTCATCACACTTCCGTATTAACTTAACAGTGCTGCAGATTCGAGGCCAGAAGGGGACAACTGAATGTAGTCCAATGATGACATTTGTACATCCATTAATTCTGATGGAATTAGAGGAGCAAACTGTGGATTTGTGACTGACCTGCAACCACAGAAGTCATGGAACATACAGGATATTGCTGAATAAATTGCTTTTGTTTTACAAGAGATTACGAGGATACAGAATATTCAGGAACTTGTTAATTTTTCCATTATTTGTCAAGCAAAAAAAAAAAAAAAACAACCCAGTAAACAAAAAGATATATATTATTAACAAGGACTCTTTTTCTTTGTTAAAAAATATTTTATTTTTAAAATAATTATATACATAAATACAGTGTATTTACATTTTCTTTTTTTCAACTCAATAGAATATTTTATTTTATAATGTAACAAAATTTTGAAAGCTATTTGTATCTATTATCTTCACAGATGTAGGTTTTTTTAATGTATTTTTATTGGATATTCTACTTATTTATATTTCAGATGTTATCCCCTTTATCCATCCCCTGAACTACCTCTCCCATGCCCCCTCCCACTGCTTCTATAAGAGTGTGCTCCCACCCATCCACCCACTTCTACCTGCCTTTGAATTCCCCAACACTTGGGCATCCAGCCTTCACAGGACCAAGGACCTCCTCTCCCACCAATGCCTGACAAGGCCATCTTCCACTGCATATATGGTCCCTGCATGAGTATTCCGAGGCTGGCGGTTTAGACCCTGGGAGCTCTGGTTGGTTGGTATTGTTGCTCTTCCCTTGGGGCCACAAGCCTCTTCAGCTCCTTCAGTCTTCTCTCTATCTCCTTCATTGGGAACCCCATGATCAGTTCAATGGTTAGCTTAGAGCATCCATCTCTGTATATGTCAGATTCTGGCAGAGCCTCTCAGGACACAGGTATATCAGGCTCTTGTCAGCATGCACTTCCTGGAATCCACAACAGTGTCTGTGTTTGTTGACTGCACATAGGATGGATCCCCAGGAAGGGAAGTCTCCAGATGTCCTCTTCTTCAGTCTCTGCTCGACACTTTGTCTCTGTATTTGCTACCTTGAGTATTTTGTTACTCCCAAGAAGGACTGAAGGACTCATACTTTGGTTTTTCTTGTTCTTGAGATTCATGTGGTCTGTGAGTTGTATTTTGGGTATTGTGAGCTTTTGAGCCAATGTACACTTATTAGTGAGTGCATACCATGTGTGTTCTTTTGTGATTGGGTTACCTCACTCAGAATGATAAATTCTAGTTCCATCCATTTGCCTAAGAACTTCTTGAATTCATTGTTTTTAATAGCTGAGTAATACTCCATTGTGTAAATGTACCACATTTTCTGTATCCATTCCTCTGCTGAAGGACATTTGGGTTCTTTCCAGCTTCTGGCTATTATAAATAAGGCTGCTATGAATATAGTGGAGCATATGTCCTTGTTATATGTTGGAGCTTCTTTTGGGTACATGCCCAGGAGTGGTATAGCTGGGTCCTCAGGTAATGCTATGTCCAATTTTCTATTTGTCAATCCTTGATCTTAGGGCAGGAGCCATTGGTGAACTTTTCCTCTGTTCCCATGTGTTCAAGACTCTTCCCCACTTTCTCTTTTCAGTGTATCTTATTGTATGTAGAGGTTCTTTATCCACATGGACTTCAGCTTTGTACAAAGAGATAAAGAATAGATCAATTTGTATTCTTCTACATGCTGACCTCCAGTTGAACCAGCACCATTTGTAGAAAATGCTGTCTTTTCCCCACTGAATTGTTTTAGCTCTTTTGTCAAAGATCAAGTGACCATAGGTGTGTGGGCTCATTTCTGGGTCTTCAATTCTATTTCATTGATCTTCTTGCCTATCTCTGTACCAATGCCATACCGTTTTTATCACTACTGCTCTGCAGTACAACTTGAGGTCAGTGATGGTGATTCCATCAGAAGTTCTTTATTGTTGAGAATAGTTTTCGCTATTCTGGGTTATTTTTTTTTTTTTGTTATTCCAAATGAATTTGAGAAATTGCTCTAACTCTGTGAAGAATAGAGTTGGAATTTTGGTGGGGATTTCATTGAATTTGTGGATGGTTTTCTTCAAGATGGCCATTTTTACTATATTAATCCTGCACATATCCTATATTACTATGTATCCTGCTCAATCCATGAGCATAAGAGATCTTTTCATCTTCTGAGATCTTCAATTTCTTTCTTTAGAGATTTGAAGTTCTTGTCATACAGATCTTTCACTTGCTTGATTAGATTCACACCAAGGTATTTATATTATTTTTTACTATTGTAAAGGTTGTCATTTCCCTAATTTCTTTCTCAGCCTCTTTATCCTTTGAGAAAAGGAAGGCTACTGATTTATTGAGTTAATTTTATATCCAGCTACTTTGCTGAAGTAGTCTATCAGATTTAGGATTTTCTGGTGTAAGTTTTGGGATCACTTAAGTATACTATCATATCATCTGCAAATAGTGATATTTTGACTTCTTCCTTTCCAATTTGAATCACTTTGACCTCCATTTGTTGTCTAATTGCTCTGGCTGATACTTTGAGTACTATATTGAATAGGTAGGGAGAGAGTGGGCAGCCTTGTCTAGTCCTGATTTTAGTGGAATTGCTTCAAGTTTCATCATTTAGTATGATGTTGGCTACCAGCTTGCTGTATATTGCTTTTACTATGTTTAGGTATGGGCCTTGAGTGCCTGATCTTTCCAGGACGTTTACCATGAAGGGATGTTGAATTTTTTTCAAATGTTTTCTCAGCATCTAGTGATATCATGTGGTTTTTTTTCCTTTGAGTTTGTTTATATAGTAGATTATGTTGATTGATTTTCGTATATTGAGCCATCCCTGCATTTCTGGGATAAAGCCTACTTAATCATGATGGATGATTGTTTTGATGTGTTCTTGGATTAGGTTTGCAAGAATCTTATTGAGTATTTGTGAATCAATATTCATGAGAGAGATTGGTCTGAAGTTCTCTTTCTTTGTTGGGTCTTTGTGTGGTTTAGGTATGAGCATAATTGTGGCTTCATAGAGTGGACTGGATAGTGTTCCTTCTGTTTCTCTTTTGTGGAATAATTTGAAGAGAGTTGGTGCTAGGTCTTTTTGGAAGGTCTGATAGAATTCTGCACTAAAACCATCTGGTTCTGTGCTTTTTTTGGTGGGGAGATTTTAATGACTGCTGCTATTTTTTTTAGGGGTTATGGGACTGTTTAGGTGGTTTATATAATCTTGATTTAGCTTTGGTACCTGGTATCTGTCTAGGAAATTGTCCATTTCATCCAGATTTTCCAGTTTTCTTGAGTATAGGCTTTTGTAATAGGATCTGATGATTTTTTAAATTTCCTCAGTTTCTGTTGTTCCTTTTCAGTTCTAATTTTATTAATTTGGATACTGTCTCTGTGCCTTTGGTTAGTCTGGCTAAGGGTTTATTTATCTTGTTGATTTTTCAAAGAACCAACTCCTGGTTTTGTTGATATTTTATATATTTCTTTTTTGTTTCTACTTGGTTGATTTCAGCTCTGAGTTTGATTATTTCCTGCCGTCTACTCCTCCTGGGTGTATTTGCTTCTTTTTGTTCTAGAGCTTTCAGGTGTGCTGTCAAGTTTCTAGTGTATGCTCTCTCCAGTTTCTTTTTGTAGGCACTTAGAGCTATGAGTTTTCCTTTTAGCACTGCTTTCATGGAGTCTCATAAGTTGTGGTATGATGTAACTTCATTTTCATTAAATTCTAAAAAGTTTTTAATTTCTTTCTTTATTTCTTCCTTGACCAAGTTATCATTGAGCAGAGCTTTGTCCAGTTTCCATGTGGATGTGGGTTTTCCATTGTTTTTGTTATTACTGAATACCAGCCTTAGTCTATTGTGATCTGATAAGATGCAAGGGATTATTTCAATCTTTTTGTGTCTGTTGAGGCCTGTTTTGTGACCACTTATATGGTCTATTTTGGAGAAGGTACCATGAGGTGTTGAGAAGAAAGAATATTCTTTTGTTTTACGATGAAATGTTCTATATATATATATATATATATATATATATATATCTGTTAAATCCATTTGGCTCATAACTTCTTTCAGTTTCACTGTGTCTATGTTTAGTTTCTGTTTCCATAATCTGTCCATTGATGATATTGGAGTGTTGAAGTCTCCTACTATTATTGTGTGACGTGCAATGTGTGCTTTGAGCTTTATTAAAGTTTCTTTTATGAATGTGGGTGCCCTTTTATTTGGAGCATAAATAGTAAGAATTGACAGTTTGTCTTGGTAGATTTTTGCTTTGATGACCATGAAGTGTCGTTTCTTCTCTTTTTGATAACTTTTCTTTGAATGTCGATTTTACTGGATATTTGAATGGCTACTCCAGCTTGTTTCTTGGGACCATTTGCTTGAAAAATTGTTTTTCAGCCTTTTACTCTGAGGTAGTGTCTGTCTTTGTCACTGAGGTGCATTTCCTGCATGCAGAAAAATATTGAGTCCTGTTTATGTATCCAGTCCATTAGTCTATGTCTTTTTATTGGGAAATTGAGTCTGTTGATGATAAAAGATATTAAGGAAAAGTGATTGTTATTTCCTGTTATTTTTGTGATTAGAGGTGGAATTATGTTTGTGTTATCTTCTTTTGGGTTTGTTGGAAGATGATTAGTTTCTTGCCTTTTCTAGGGTGTAGTTTCCCTCCTTGTGTTGGAGTTTTCCATCTATTATCGTTTGTAGGACTGTATTTTTGGAGAGATATTGTTTAAATTTTGTTTTGTCATGGAATATCTTCATTTCTCCATCTATGGTAATTCAGAGTTTTGCTGGGTATAGTAACCTGGGCTGGCATTTCTGCTCTTTCTCTCTCTCTCTCTCTCTCTCTCTCTCTCTCTCTCTCTCTCTTGGTTTTTCGAGACAGGGTTTCTCTGTGTAGCCCTGTCTGTTCTGGAACTCACTCTGTAGACCAGACTGGCCTTGAACTCAGAAATCCACCTGCCTCTGCCTCCCAAGTGCTGGGATTAAAGATGTGTGCCACAACCGCCTGGCTTTGCATTTGTGTTCTCTTAAGGTCTGTATGACATGTGACCAGGATCTGGCTTTTATAGTCTCTGGTGAGGGTCTGGTGTAATTCTTATAGGTCTGCCATTATATGTTACTTGACCTTTTCCCCTTACTACTTTTAATATTCTTTGTTTTTCGCATTTGGTGTTTTGATTGTTATGTGATGGGAGGAATTTCTTTTCTGGTCCAGTATATTTGGAGTTCTGAGGCTTCTTGTATTTTCATGGGCATCTCTTTCTTTAGGTTAGGGAAAATTTCTTCTATAATTTTATTAAAGATATTTACTTGGCCTTTAAGTTGAGAATCTTCACTCTCTTCTATACCTATTATACTTAGGTTTGGTTTTCTCATTATGTCCTGGATTTTCTGGATATTTCCTGTTATGAGCGTTTTGCATTTTGCATTTTCTTTGTCCATTGTGTCAGTGTCTTCTGTGGCATCTTCTGCACTTGAGATTCTGTCTTCTATCTCTTGTATTCTGTTACCCCTGATCTCTTTTCTACGTTTTCCGGGGTAGTCTTTCTTTTTTATTTTCTTATTGTTTCTACTTCCATTTTTAGATTCTGAATGGTTTTGTTCAGTTCCTTCACCTGTTTGGTTGTGTTTTCCTGTAATTTTTAAGGGATTTTTGTGTTTCCACTTTAAGGGCTTCTACCTGTTTACCTGTGTTCTCCTGTATTCTTTTAAGAGGATGATTTATGTCCTTCTTACAAATCTCTGTCATCATTATTAGAAGTGATTTTAAATCTGAATCTTGGTTTTCCAGTATGATGTGTTGTAGAAATTAAAGCGCTGAATTTGTAGTAGAAATTATTATTTAAGCCTCCAAATTTGCCAAAAGAGACCAGTAAAGGAAAGCACAACTCGATAATTATGGTGTAAATTGCACACCTAGATTGGGCAGATTTACCACTACACTAATCCCCAGCTATGAGATCCCTTATAACTTGCAGTTATCCAGGCCACATGGTTGTCCAGCTCCATCTTCGGCTACCTTCGACTGAAGGCTTCCTTCTGCTTCAGCTTCCTCCTGCTTTTCCCTCTGCTTCTCTTCCGCTTCTGCTCTGCCTTTTATATCGAATTCCTCTCATACTCTCCTTCCCTAAGCCTTTTTCTCCGTCTCCCCTTCTACTGCCCAATCTCTGGCTCTAGTCTTTATTTTACAGGTTTTCATTGGACAGAAGGTTTACAAGATGTCGTCTGTGTACAGATTCAATCATCCTCTGTAGCCCCTCCCAGAAGGGTGGAACTAGGATCAAAATACAAGCCTGGGGCTATCCACAACAATGATGGGGTATCCAGGACTTGCTATGTTGTGTGAACTGGGTTCTGAATATGCCAAGTAACCTTGGTTTTGGTTGCTTACATTCTTGTGCTTGCCTTTCACTATCTGTTATCTCTAGTACTCTCTGCACTCACTATCTCTGACTGGAGCATGTCTTTCCAGTTATTTTGCTTGTGTCAGAGCTCTTCAGAATCTGGTTGTCTCTCTGATCCTGTGATCCTGTGTGTCAGAGTTCCTGGGAGTCAGGCTGCCTATGGGATCCTGTAATCCTATGATCCTGGGCATGTTAGAGCTCCTGCGAGTCTAGCTTCCTCTACGATCTTGAGAGTTTTAGAGCTTCTGGGAGTCCAGCTTCCTCTATGATCATGGGCATGTTAGAGCTCTTGGGAGTCCAGCTTCCTCTGGATGTTGTGGGATCGGTTGTAGAGGTAACACCCAAGTTGTGCTCAGTGCACTGGCTCACATTGGAAGGAATATGTGACAATGGGTCAGGATATGGTGCCTTCAAGGGAGCAGACCAGCTAGGAGTCAACTGCTCTGAGTACAGCAGATCCTCTGGGATGGGTCAGAATGTGGTATCTTTACGGGAGCAGACCAGCTATGACTCTGCCGAAGCAAGAAGGTCCAGGAGGAAAGGGTAGAAGGGGAGTGGTATTCGGGAGGGTGGGGTTTTGGTGGATGATGGGTCCCTAGTATGGCACTGCCGGTCTCCCAGCTGCAGCTCTGTGACTTTGGGTTGTGGGGGAGGATTCTTACCAACTGCTCTGAGTGTAGCAGTTCCTCTGGGATGGGTCGGAATATGGTGTCTTCGCAGGAGCAGACCAGCTCTATATTTACATTTTCTACTCTTTTGCTGCCCCTCCCATTCCCTTCTTCTACCAAACTCTGCTTTTTAAATAATTACTATTGTTACAGCTAATCATATATACATACATGCATATAGACACTAAGGTCCATGTACATAGAGACTAGGTCCGTTTAGTGGTGCTTTCATGAATATGTATTTAGGGCTGAACACTTGAAGCTGCATAACCTGTCAGGCATCCTTTTCTGTTCCTGGAGAAAACTGATCTCTTCCCTCCTTCAACATGTACTGATTACCTGTTGTTCTTCATTTGGGAGTGAGGCATTGGCAAATTTCTCCTTCACTCATCCTCTAGTGTTTACAATATTCTACCCTTTCTTATGTATTATTTCTTGACCCTTGGTGTAGGGGGTTGAAGTCTGTGCACACCACAGTCACTCATTCTATACATTATGACCATGTTTTGTTTTTGTAGGACCTCCCATGTGCTGCAAAATAAAGCTTCTTAGATGAGGGGTGAAAGTAAAACTCATCTGTAGGTGCAAGGATACTTGTTTAGGATAGCTAGAAGAAATGGTAGTAGATTTGCTTCTAGGAGCTATAACACTTACAGCTACAAGGATTTAACTAGGTTTGCAGTAGCAGGCATAAATTCTGTAGTATCGAATGGACTTTAAGCCAAGTTAGATAGCTGCTGGTTATCCCCAAGGCAACGCACCACTATTACACTATTGGGATTTTTGTTCAAAACCATCCTTGAAGGTTAGAGTAGAAAAAACAGGAGAAGATGAGACTTAACTAGGAAAGTTAAATTGAAGGGGATAAAGGGTAGATAAAAATAGCAGTAAAGATGCTTAAAATCCAATAGAGAAACATTATAAGATTAGTTTAGAAACACACACATATGTATAAAAATACGCGCGCACACACACACACACACACACACACACACACTATATACACACACATATAAACTATCTCTGAACTATCAATATATCATATATATATATATTATATATATATAATATATATATATATACATAAAAGATAAATCTATCTATATTATATAAACTGAAAAAACAGAATGGAGGCTCGCTGAAACTTGGAAATAGACATTATTTGAATTCAGCTCTTCTACTCCTGAATATATTGCTGAAGGAAATGAAGACAACATCCAGAAAAGATACCTAAAGATTCATATTTATTTTAACATTATTTGCACTTTTACAGTTTATAATTATGCGATAATTATTTGCAATTCTTAAGATGTGGAATCAGCATAAGCACTGACATATAAATGCTCTGGTTGTTCATTTTATCAACTTGACACAGGGTGAATCATCTAGGAACTGGAAACCTAAACTCAGAAATGCCTACATAAGAATTGTCTGTAAGCAAGTCTTGTGCATTTTCTTTATTAATAATAGAGGCAGAAAGGTCCAACCCACTGTTGTTGAATCGATGATCTTGGGTTCTATAAGGAACCATGTTGAACAAATCTATGGAGAGAAAGCCAGAAAACAGCATTCCACCATGGCCCCTGCTTCACTTCTTGCCTCCACTTTCCTGCTTTGAGTTCTTGCTCTGACTTCCCTCATTGATAGAGTGTGACCTGAGGGTTGTAAGATATAAGCAAATACAAAAACAAAAACACCCTGTCTTCTCTAAGTTGTTTTTGGTCATGGAGTTTTTTCTAACAACAATAACAACACTAGGACAATATTTAAACAAAGTTAGGGTGTAAGTATCATAGTTGGTTTAAATATGGAGTTCAAGAACATTGTGGAGCTAGAATGGAACCCCCAAATCACTGATGGCACATAGAGTCTAATATGTTGAATTTCAATATAAATTGAGATCTAAAACTTAAAAAATGTTATGCGTGAGGTAGAAGAGTAAAACACGATTTTTTAAAAGAAGAAAACTGGTTGGTCTAAATGGTTTTTTAGTAGGTCCATCTATACATTTATAAAGTATATACTGTTTTTTATGTAATGTTATATATAAATTGTAATTTATACAATTATAAAATATATTATATATGTAGTAGTAGGTCAAATGAGGCAATGCATTCTTATATATTTGTCAAGTATTTCCTGTGTCAATGATTTTATCTCTCTTTCCCATTCTCTTTTTTATTGCCCTCCATCTCTCTGCAGTTAAAGCCTTCTCCCATCTTCCCCTCCATAGTACCTTTATCCTGCCTTTTGTGACCCTACAGCTCCCCCATCACTTCATACCTTTCACTTACCTGATTTCTGTTGTTACTGTAGTTTCTGTAGTTACCTGGTTTCTGTAGTAAAATTCCCACAAACTTCCTAAATGGCAGCACAATCTAGAGATCCAGTGTTCAAACACCAAAGTTTACGAAGGACATTTCAACTGACAACAGAAAGTTGGTTAGAGATTAGTTGTAGTGGCATGCAGAACTAAGAGAAGTTAGGTTAAATTGAGTCTTCCTGAATGGTGTGGAGTTTCTTTAGCTGTGAGATTTTTGAGTAGGCAAATGATGCGTTTTTCTTTACAGTTGCAGTCATTCTGTATTAAGAAATTGAAGCAAGAAAGATACTATGAGAAATTTGTATAATCACTTAAAAGAAAATGGGTTTAACCAGACTGATAGCTAGGTGGTGTCCTAACAAAAATGGATTTTCAATGTTGCCGGATCTCTACTAGCATGCCATTTAGAATAGATAAAATGTTTCTATTATTAACCCCCTTATTTAAAGAACTTTGTATCAGAGACAAGGCAGAACACAAGGAATTGAAATTAAGCCTTCATCTAACTGCAGACTATTAGTTAAAAGTAAAATAAAACAAAACAAAATGCAAAATAACAGAAACCAAACCAAGAGCTTTGGAGGGTGAAGAATGGGAGAGGCAAGGACAAACTTTGCAGTATCCATAATGATGACTATGCAGCTAGTGTTTTTCTTGTCTTTCTTTTGTTGATTCGAGGACACCAAATGTTTTCAAGGCTAAACACATCAAGCACATCGATTACAGAAGCACTTAAGGAGACAAGAAAAGAAGGGAAGAAAAGCAAATATGTTGCTTTCCCCATACTAACAGATTTATAAATAGATATTAGTTCTATTCTCAGATGTTTACCACATGCGTTACTAGAATATTGGACGACTATCTAAACATGCACTTTTAAAAACTTACATTGTAGAACAAGTCACAGTCAGTGATAGATTGGGAGAAAAACATTTAAAGACATGAATTACTTGCTTCCCTGTGCACAGAATATCCTATCTACAATACTTGACAGACTTTCTTTATGCAGAAGCAATAATCCATATTTGTTTTATCTTTGTAAAAATAAGTACTCTCTTGTGTGCATAAATTAGTGAATCTGGTAAAGACAATTCAATGACACTGTAAAATTTAATGGTCCTGTGATTTCTAGGACAAGATGTATTTTAAAGTCTTATTGATTAAATTGCTCTCAGCTTCTTGTCAAAGAATGTTAATATCTACTGTAGGGCATTCTTCTTCCCTGACAAGCACCTGGAGAAATGACTTTATATTAATAGGTAGACATAGTCTTAAAGTCTCCTAAGTAATTTGATTTATAAAAAATCTTGTAAGTAAGTAACTATAAAATAATGACTTTTTCAAGATTAAAAATCAGAAAGTGTTTTAGAGTTCCCAGATTCTCTCTGTCGAAGGGAGACAAGGCTCCTGGGTCTTGTTCAACTATTCATCTATTCAGCATTTTATGTTAACAGGCTCATAGCTGACAATATGTTTTCATTGAATTTAAAGTTCTGAATACTTACTATTTTATAAAAATATACAAAAGTTTGGTTTTCCCCACATTTGCTTAGGCAATTTCATGAGCTATTTAGTCATAAACAAAAGCAGTTCTCGATAAAAAAAAAACCTGTGGTAAATATTTTATAAAATAAAGAAAACTATAACAATGATAAGACTTCATAATATTGAGCCATATGTAAAAAAAATCTAGAGGCATTTAAAAGTATTGAAAAACGCATTCCTTCTCTTAAGCAAATACTAAGCAAATTATTAAATGGTGAGAATTTAGAAGGAAGGAAGCAGAATCCCTTTAGAATACTACAATTATACCTTTTAATAAGTCAAATATAAAACGGGTGATTTTTTTTAAGTTTTCTCCTTTTAAACACACAACTAAAGACAAAAGTAATTTCTTATATAAAATAAATAAAAAAATAGTGGTAAAATGATAAAACATTGGTTTGTTTGTTATGCAAATTCTCTACAGAGAAAAATATATTCTAAAAAATACCAGTAAGAAAATGTACACATTTCAGTTGAAAATAAAAGTCTAGGAGAATGCAAAATATTCTTTTCTGCAAAATCAGAGTCAGAAGGGTCATTTTGACACAGAAAAACAATGTCTATTTCTAACACGTCTACAGAGATTCAGATGATATTTGATTTATTTCTGGAAATCATATCCTATCTACATACTAACTTATATTCTTTAAGACATAAGAGCACATTTCTAACCCTAGTAATGGTCAGATTAGAATACTCTTAATTTAAAGAAATTCAGACACTGTATGACTAGCTACATGAGCAATGTTCTCTATAGAACTGAATTGGTATCCCCTTTTCCTTCAAGTGATGGTTATTTTCTTACAAGTGCTTCCCTAGGTCTATTTTATTCCTTCTGTTTCTGGTCCAATGTTGATGAGATCCCCAGTTTATAAACCATAGTTATGCTGTGAGCTGGTCCTCGAATTCTCCACTCTCTTCTCGTTCTTTAGTACCTACTTCTTTCATCACAACCCCTTCTTTCTAAGACATCTTAGATCTCATATGTCTATACTTACACATTCTTGCAAGGTAATAAACTAGAAATATTGCTTGTTATAACTCTCTGGTGCCTCTTTCAGTTTATCTATCAGAATATTTTAATATTGCACCAAATCTAAATACAGAGCAGATAAATAGATAAAAGCAAAACAGTCTTTTTCTAAAACAAACAAAAAAAAACATT
The DNA here is from genome assembly GCA_021653895.1 of Mastomys natalensis. Classification (NCBI taxonomy): domain Eukaryota; kingdom Metazoa; phylum Chordata; class Mammalia; order Rodentia; family Muridae; genus Mastomys; species Mastomys natalensis. Next base: position 255,574 of record JAJTUV010001821.1, on the reverse strand, counting down.
ATCAGAGATTATTTTACATATTTCTATATGCAGCTATTAGAAGTGGTTAAAACAGAATCTATTTTCATTAATTCTGTAATTACTTTTAAAAATATTTATGTTCATTATTTCTAAATTATGGAGGGAACACATAAGTGCAGGTACTCACCACGTCTAGGATACAGCGGATCCCTTGGAGCTGGATGAAGGTGGTTATGAGTCACTCAATGTGAGTAGTAGGAACGAAACTGGTCCTCTTCAAGAGCTGTAAGAATTTTAACCTCAGAATCATCTCTCCAGCTGCAATCCTCTAACTATTAAAAAAGATATGCTTATAGACTCTATAGTGTGAATCTTTTACAGGACCCAGACAATGTAAAATGGGTAGAAGTGAGAAAATGTTTATACTCTCAGAGAGTAGGAAAGAAGTGAATTTTCCATAAGCTTTAGTGGTTTGAATAAGACTAAGTCTCATAGTCTCCTATGTTTGAATACTTGGTCCCCAGTGGGTACAAGTCTTAAGGAAGAATTAGGAGGTGTTGTCTTGTTGGAGGAAGGGCTGGGCACAAGGGATGGGCTTTGAGGCTTCAAAAGAGTGGTGCCACTCCCTGTGTGTGTCTGTACCCCTGCTTGTTGATGGTGGTAAATTCTCCAGTTGTTCCTACCATCATGCCTTTGTCCTGCCGTCTTAGGCTCTAACTCTCCAAAACTGTGGGCCCAAGTGAATATTTTCTTTTGCAGGATGCCTTGTTCATGGTATTTTGCCATAGCAACAGAAAAGACCTAAGCAAACATGGGAAACTTGCTGTTGATTTACATATGCAGAATGTGGGACAGTTTATTAATTAGCAGTTTTTGCACATCTACAAGGGAAACTAACCACATTTTGGACCTATAAAGAAGAAAGAATAGAGGAAATCAGTATACTAGTGAGAAGGTTGCTAGAAACTCCCTCCCCAAAATTAAGGGCCAAAGATAGCCCTGTTAGTGGAACAGGCTGCCAGAACATGCCAGGGTTTTGCAGGGCTCCTTACTCTTTGACGAGTGCCAGGTGCAGCAGGGAAAGAACCTGCATGCCTGTTTGGAGTGAGAATCTTCTGGTTAGATTTCCTGGTTGTGAAAGATTGATATGCAGTTTTATATGCTGAAAACAAACAGAAAATTCCTAACAGCATTTAAAACTTGAAAGCTTAGCATGTAATAGATGCTATGACCATTCAAGTCTGAACCATGCAAGCTTTCGGAGCATAGATGTATTCTATTGTATATTTGTTTCTCACCTGAGGGTACCCCAGGACTTTCTCTTTCTCTACTCCCTTCTGATGTGTGTGGATGTGTTCATGCATGCAAGTGTGTGCATATTCACTAGTTAAAGGGCACTTTAGAGTTAACCTCTAAAGGCCCCAGAGTTAACCTCTTGAGTGAACAACGCATAGACTATTAAATGAAAAACTCAAAAGAAAAAAAAAAACATAAGTGAATAAAAATTTAGAGCATTTTTAGGGGTGTTTAACCTTGGTTTATACTTCAGCCTACAGTGTGCTTCCAAGTCAGACTCCCATCAGTGTCCTGTCTGTCTGTCATAGCACATCTTTGATCATATTTTCCTTTGCAGCCACTCACTTTATTCTCGTCCTCTGTCTCCTTTTTAAGTAGTGTTTGGTATTTTCAGTTTAAAGTCTCCAGATGCCTCTCCTCCAGGCAGAAAATATTGTTGAGGAGCATTCAATCTACGTCCAATAAGAGTTACTGTAGGTGTGAAAGTCTTAAAGAGTGACATTTTCTACATTCTATCAGGGGAAGTTTTTAACTACATTTGATATTAAGGTGTGGAAAAACACATTTCCCCCAAATTCTGTGACTTCTCACATCAAATAGATTTGTTCCAGCCTAATAGCAGGCAGCTTGAAGTAGTTATAAATAAACACGATAGACAAGGGAAAGTCGAAGGGAAAGCAAATGACAAGAATAACAGTCCTCATTTGCTTAGCAGACATTCTAGTGCGTGTTTCCTGAGAGACAGTCACTCTTCGAAGTTCAGGGACAGAATGCTGATACTGAGGTTTTGAGCCCAACTGAGAGATATGCTGGAGATGAGATATTATTGAAATGTCATTTATGTACGTGTTATTATAACCTGCGATGGTTGTGTAACAGAGTTTCTACCTGAGTAGGAAAGTCAAGGGAGCTTTCTGAAATAAACTGCATTTAGGTTATGATGATCGAAAGATGAAACCAATACATTTTGAGCTCTTGTTAAATTTTTGACATTGTGCTAAGTGCTTTGTGTGGATTTTACACTTTAATTGTGTCAAACATTTGGAGTGCTAAGCAGTACAATGCTTCCCTTTCTTCAGTGAGAAAACTGAACATTGCTTTGTTATTGAAATCAAAAAGCTCATTCAGGATACATTTGTATTTCAAGTTCAAGTTGACCTCACATCAGTACCTGTAACTCACACATTGAAGAAGTTATATTAAACAAATCTTAAAAAATACAGACATATTCCCCTCGTAACAATTCTGATGAATATATTAGTATATTATACTGATTAGTATTATATATATATATATGTATATGTATATGTACATATACAATATATATATACAAATATATACATATATTCAATATATACATATATATACATATATACATATGCATATATATACATATACATATATATAATGACATTTATAATATAACTATAATACTTTAAAATGAAAATATGAGTTTTTGATATAGCAGGATGAATACTTCTCAATCTATTCCTCTTTTTTAAGATAAACTGAGAGGGAAGGGGTTATATAGAAGTAAACTTAGTTAACCATTAGGCTTTATTGATTTGACAAGTCAGGTTTTCATATTCTGCTTATAGGTTTAAAAAAAGTTTACTTTCTTTGTGTTACTCCTACTCTATGTGCTGAGGGATATGCCATCAACGTGGACACTTTTCTTATCTAGCTCTTCTTGTTTAGTTGTAACTGTAGTTCTTGATTTGTGAGTTGATGCTTTTTCATTGGCTCAGGGGTTGCAGTAATAGTTAAAACATAGGTAATTAGATGGAGAAAGCAGTTTCTCTTATTGACTAAATGAAGACAGAGTTGAAAGACTTAAGTTAAATATTAATTAACATGAACAATTATCTCTTACACTGTGAATACTATTCTCTTATCCTCTATTTAAGAACCTAAGATATCAAATTAAAAAGTTTAAAAATACTGTTCTTTTTTCATTTTTGTTCTAATTTAAGCTTTACTAGTGAAACAAACAAACAAAAACAAAAGTAAGAACAATCAACTAACCACCACCTCCACCAAACCCCTTCATATATCTAAGTCAAAAAACCTAATCAAAAGAAACCACAGAAATAAGTTCAACATTCACAAAGCAGTATGATTTAACAGAGAATCTGGGGTATCTATAAATAGTAAGAAATTTGGATTGTGTTAAGTTAGTATCTGTGGCTGAAAATTTCCAAAATTGACAGATTTTAAAAGATGGAGATTCTTTAAGTTGTAAAGGACACACATGAAAAAAATTACAAAATGTTTTCAGCCTTATATTTCATTTCTTTCAGCTCCAAAACTACTGTATTTGAACATTTTTGTACTAGGATCAAACGAGTTCAAGGAAAAAACGAGGAAATGTGTCCTAGAGGCAGTGGGACAAACTCACCTTAGAGACAAATAGCCTAGAAATAGGGTTTTGTCTAGAACTAAATCAGAAGCCGAGACTTGTCCTTGATAACAGAGGTTAGGAAGGGGTTCAAGAACAGAGCAGAGAAATGATAAGCACACCAAGAAGAAGGACAGATGTACTGGAACCAAGTGCTCATACTTCCTTTGCTCACTATATGTATATCCTTCATAATTTTTATCTTTATTTTATTTACCATTGTACTTATTCTATATTGTTCTACAAAGAACAATATCAACTAACTGGACCACCCCGAGCTCCCAGGGACTAACCCACCAACCAAAGAGCATGGAGAGACTATGCCTGCAGATGCATATGTAGCAGAAGAAGGCCTTGCCTGACATCAATGGAAAGGGAGGCCCTTGGTCCTGTGGATGCTTGATGCCCCAGTTTAGGGGGATGCTAGAATGCTGTGGTTTGGGTTGGAGTTCTGACTGCTAATGTTAAAGCAAAAGTGAACTTTTTACTTCTGGTATTTTCGAGTAACCTGACCTAGCCCAACCAACTCAACTAAACTGAACCCAACCTGACAAGACCTTCCCAAGCCAACCCAAGCAAATCCTTGAGGTCGATAGAACTATACCTCTTTTAAAGATGAGAAAGCTGACATTCAGATTGCTCATAGTTCTATCCAAAATAACATGCTGAAAGTTTCAGACAGTAGACTTGAATACTGCCTTTTCCCGGCTTCCTTTATTTATTCTGTTGGTGGCCTGAGCCTCTCGAGTAATAAAACTGAGCATTTTTACATGCAATTTACAGATAGCAAGGAATGCTGGGGACATTTATAAACAGTACACATTCCTGAAAAACCCAGAGAAGCTATGGGAAGATGGATATTTATAATTTTTTACCTCTCAGACTCTGGTAGCTGTCTTAGGCTGTTCCTTGAATGGAGGAATTTCCATGGCCTCAGCTGATATACTTCATATGATCCCTTTGTACTTTTTGTTTTGTATAAGCTGCTTTCCAGAGCTGCAGGGTTATTAACCTGCTCCCCTTTCAGGACGACATTTTCTAGTTCCATCAATTTGCCTAAGAATTTCATGAAATCATTGTTTTTAATACTGAGCAGTACTAGTACTCCATGGTGTAAATGGACCACATTTTCTGTATCCATTCTTCCATTGAGGGACATCTTGGTTGTTTTCACCTTCTGGCTGAAACATAGTGGAGCATGTGTCCTTGTAATATGTTGGAGCATCTTTTGGGTATATGCCCAGTAGTGGTAAGCTGGGTCTTCAGGTAGAACTATTTTCATTTTTCTCAGGAACTGCCAGGTTTATTTCCAAAGTGTTTTTTTATCAGTTTGCAGTCCACCAGCAACGAAGAGTTTTCCTCTTTTTCCACATCCTCACCAGCATCTGCTGTTGCCTGTTTTTGATTTTAAACCATTCTGATTGGTATTCTACCAATACCTGACCAATACAGATTCAGACACTCACAGCCAACTGTCAGATTGAGCCTGGGGATCCCAATGAAGAGCTACATGAAGGACTGAAGGAGCTGAAAGAGATTGCAACCCCATACAAAGAACAATATCAACTAACTGGACTACCCCCAGAGCTCCCAGGGACTAACCCACCAACCAAAGAGCATGGAGAGACTATGCCTGCAGATGCATATGTAGCAGAAGAAGGCCTTGCCTGACATCAATGGAAAGGGAGGCCCTTGGTCCTGTGGATGCTTGATGCCCAGTTTAGGGGGATGCTAAATGCTGAGCTGGAGTGGGTGAGTGGGTGAGAGGGTGAGTGGGTGGTGGGTGAGTGGTAGTGGGTGAGTGAGGGTGAGTGGGTGAGTGGGTGAGTGGGTGAGTGGGTGGAGGACCACCTTCATAAAGGCAAGTGGGAGAGGGAAGGAGGAGGATGGGATTGGGGGCTTGTGGAGAAGAAACTGGGAAGGGGGGTATCATTTGAAATGTAAAAGAATAAAATGATGAATAGTAAAAAAATAAAAATAAAAAAAACTGTCAAAGAATAGAAGAAGGATATGGACCTTTCTCTCATGGCATTTTGCTTGTGCACTACTGAGGGGTGGAATACATTGTATTAAGATTTCCTCGGGCAAATATAACAAATTACCATAATGTGATTATTTAAAATTCAGAAACATATTACCTTAGATTTCTTGAGGCTAGAAATGAAACTAAGATATTCATGTGTGCATTGTCTCCCAAAAGCTGTATGACAGAATTTGCCCCTTTCTACTGGCTGCAGGCATTATTTTGTCTATAACTATCTAACTTCCATCTTTGCTGTCTTCATAAGCTTGTCTCTCTTCCTTCCTATCTACGTCCTCTCCTCTGTGTCTTAGAGGAAGACATCTTTAGACTTAGCACTTGCTTCGAAAATCCAGGATGATCTTATCTCTGAGATTTTAGTTTGTGAGTCTGAAATGACTCTTAAACTGATAGATAACTCTAAACTGATAGATTCTTGTTTGTAGGTTTCCAGAGTTATGAAATAAATATCACTTTTAGGGTCCACAATTTCAGCCCACAGCTTCAAACCACATTGGCAACCCATCTCATCTGTATTACAGTTTGTATACTTGCAAATTGTCCAAGTATGGTTGATGGTTGGATTCTATTTCTATGCCTCCACTCCTACTCTGAATCAGAAGGGCTAATAAGAAGTGAATAGTGTGGAGAGAAAGACACAGCAGAGGAAGAAGAGCTGGATTCTAACCTGTAGGCCTAGAGAGAAACTGAACCTTCTCCATAAAATTCTTTCAAGATTTGATTCTGGAAATAATAATAATAATTATTAAAATTTATTAGATGTCAGTAGAACAGCTGTTCAATATATATTCACATATATGTATAAATGTATACACATATATATGCATATATGAATATACATATCTATGTATATATTTATATCTTTAAAAACATATATGTATATGTACATATGTATGTTTATATATGTAACTTTGGATGCAGATTATCCTAGCTTTAAGCTTAGGGTAATAAATGTTCAGAGACTGGACATCCCATGTGGGTAAGTGGGCCGCAGCCGGGGAGGCTGTCTGGAGGCTTCCAGCAGGTTCCAGCAGTGGTGGGGAAGGCCTGAAGTTCCAAGGGCTGGAAGCTTCGACTACGGCAGGCCCAGCAGGCCCCAATGACATGAGGAAGTCCTTGGTTCCAAAAGGGTTTATTGTCATGGCGGATGGTGGATGGATCTGGATGTACCCCCCCAAACTTAGGGCGGACCTGAGTTAAGTAGGGAGGGAGAAAGGGAGAGGTTCTGGGGGGCGGTTTAATTGGCTCTGCCCTCTGGCCTTCATTAGTATGTAAATCTCTAGGGCCTGAGGCCTGTAGTCACACCCTCTACCTGTGCACTTTGGGAGGGGCTGTAATGGCCTACGTGACTGAACAATGTAGGTCTATGGAGATTGGACTGCTTGTTAGGACCCTGAGTTCTGGGGACGTGGCTGAACTCCTGCCGTTTCTCCCTTGGGGTCTCAGGGTTCTAGGCCTATGCTCAGCCAAGGACCAGGATACCCTTACACAGTCCCACAATCCTAGCTTAGGTTTTTAAGTGTATTTTATGCTTTTTTCGCCTAATGAAAGCATCAGAAATCAGAAACTGCTCATCTGTCAGCCTGTAGGAGCCAGTCCAATATAGCACCCACAAACCATCAGTCACATCATTAATACTAATAATTTCTTAGTATTAAAAACAGATGAAAGATATTTTAAACAACTCAATTTAACATAAAAATGTAAAACTGCCCCTAAGCAAAATGCTACAATAGTGGAAAATTATAGGACTACAGAAGGTATCTCAAGGAAGTCCTGAACACAACCTGAAGGTTTGACTGTGGTTTCAATACCTGAAGAGCAGTATTAGGATTTGCTTCCAATTTCTATTATTAAGATAACACAAAACCTTGAAATGAAATATAAAAGTGAGCTTCACATAAATTTATCATAAAGAGTGTGCGTCCCTTATTCTGGAAGATGTTCCACTAAGATCTGCGGAGGTCCGGCCCAAAGGGACAGAGTGGGAGCAGGGAGGGGAGATCACCTGCCTTGGCAGCTGCCTCTGCTCATATCGCATCTTCACTGTCACTGCTGGGACACTCCCAGGTGCTGCACCTATCTCTCCGTACTGAGCTGGCCTGGGCTGGGCTAATAAGAAGCCGGCTAGCTGGCAAGGAAACAACTTGGTGTCCCAGACAGGTTCCGGGAGAGCAAATCTCTTCCCCTACGACAGAAACTCTCAGACACCAGGATGATTCTCGTAGACGTTTTACTTCTCCTGAATAGAGCCCTTATATACAGTTTCAGGGTGAGTTAGGGTCTGGCAGCAGATAACGCCTATTGGCTTGGCCGGAGAGCTTGGAGATACCTCATCTACATGTGGGAGAGCCAGAGGCACTGTTCCTCATGACTGATGGCCATAGACCTCATGTGGGAGGAGCTGTGGAGAGCTGAAGCTAAATGAAAAGAACCAAGGTCCAGGAGCAAACTGAACACCTGCTGTCCATAAAGGTTCAGGGTTCAAGGCCTATGCTTGACCAGGCACCCAGCTGCTACTCACAGCCCACTGCCCCACAAAAGAGAACTAAAATATTAGAGTCTTCCAATGCTTCAAGAAGGCTACCGTTGCCTCTGTCAGCATCGCAGGTCACAGCAACCTTGTGTAGAGTAGCATATCTGGGCTGGTGTAAAATCATTAAGCCAGACAAGAAAGACTGCACTGTGTTCTTTGATTTTTAGGAAAAAAATACTCCACAGTTTAGAGGAAGAATAGCATGCATTTTAAAATTTTCTTTACTTGGTGAATTTTAGCTGGGCTGTCAAATTCTAATACAGTGGATTTTACAGTACATAAATTAAAACATCAATAATGGTCTTTGCCTTATCTGGGCAGGAGAATCATAAAATGTGTACACAGCAGTTTAGATATTCGAAGAAAGGTGTGACTTAGATGTTCTGACTGTATGTTGAAGGAATACAGTTACACATCACTGTAGAAAGCTCATTGCCTCCACCAGGGTCTATGAAACTAAGAGAGTTTTTAAGACACGCATACATCAAGTCAAAGAAATATATATAAGCCATATTGCTCTGAATACCTGGAAGGTTTTGATGTTGTTCATCTTGGCTTTTTATACAGTTCTACTCCATAGGCTGAAACTCATTATACATCCCAGGCTATCCTTGACCTCTGGATTTTCTTGGTTTCACCACCCAAGCACTAGAGTTGCAGACATGAGAGACAACACCCAGCTTGTATCAAAGTATTTTGAATACAAAATGTTAGTTACAAATCTGTATCTGTGAGATGTTTTACTTACAATGAAATTGCAATATTAGAATTCAGTAAATTTACATCTACAATTCTTAATATATATGAATGCTTTATTTTATACACATCACAAAGCATTCTTCTTGTGCAGTTAACATGAAATTCTAAATCCTATTCTGAAATTTATGTGACAAGGTTATTAATCAGCTGTGCTACCAGTAGAGAGTCTTCATATGTCAATTATTTTTATTTTATTATTTATTATTATTTTATTTATTGTAATTATGTTTACTGTAATGGTTAACAGCTATGTAATGTGGCTGAGTTTTATTTCCATTCTGTTTAATTACAAATATAATTCATTTATGATTATTCCTTTGTGAAATTGTTGCCTATGTTTAGGTTATTGCTGGTTTTTGTTTATTACCACTTCAATAATTTAATATATCCTTATTCTATTTGAAAGCTGAAATTATAAATCTCCACATAACAAAATGCACAAATGAGCTAATCTGAAAGTTTATATGTTCATTTGCAATTGCCTTTTCCTGCCTTTGAAATAAAGTCTTTACCTCTATAGTGAATACATAGCCTTAAACATTTATTGTAGAATATATTATTTAATTTTTATCAGTGAATATTAACAGAATAATGTTTTCTCAGTTACAAATCACACACATTTGTGAGATGCCTGATCAGCCTCACTTCCACCTTTACCCACACTGAGCCCCTTCTTTCCTTTGAGGTCTTTGCTGTATAAACTTTATCAAACATTTTGTGTCTTCGCTTTTCATGTATTAAAATTTGAATGACTTTGAATTATTTTCCTAGTTCTGCATGACCTAAAAAGAGTATTCCAAAGATTTGAAAGGCTTAACCTTTTCCATTTTCATAACAGTTTTTCTCCAGGCAAGCACACATAATCAGACTTAATCTGTGAGAACTCTGCAGGGGGTGTTTCTTCCTCAAGAGAAGTGTTATATCTTTTGGGCACTGAAACTGCAATGGCATTCATAACATAGTGAACAAAACCCCCTTTTGATAAGGAAATAATAAGAAATTATTAACACTATCCTAAATATCATAAATTGCATCGTGATACAATTTGTATAGATAAAATTGTGTTGTGTTTATTGTAATCATGTTTACTGTAATTGTACCAGCTATTTAATGTGCCTGAGTTTTATTTCCATTCTGTTTAATTACAAATATAACGTTTTAAAAACATTCTTGCTTGTTTCCAGATTTATAAAACGCATTTTAAATGATCTTCCTATTTATTAACTCATAGTTAATATGACAATAACTGCAAAACCAGAAGGAAATATGGAGAGAAAGCTTCCATTTAAAACAAAAGGACGGAGGAGAAAGCTTCCATTTAAAACAAAAGGATGGAGAAGGCCCACTGGATAAAAATAAGTATCACAGGGCTCCTGTCTTCCCTTGCTTTTTTTTTTTTTTTTTTTAAAGGGCAAGTGACAGTGATTTCATTTCAACAAATTGAGATATGCTTCTTCTGGATGCAAAAGAACATTAGTAATTCCTTTTATTATTCATTGTTGTTTGTCCTCAAATTCTTGAGAACAACCGTAGTTTTGGGGATAGGCTCATTATAATGACTCATTTTTGTATCTTTAATTTCAGATTTGGTTAACTAACAAGCAATTTTGATTTTTTTTATTCACAACTAGATGCTGTTTAAAATGTAGCTATTATCTTAATATAATATTTTATTTACCCAACTAATATCAGAAATACTTTTTATAGACACAGTGGTTTTATTAAACTCCAATTTCCATGTATTCTGTTGTTCATCATCAGAATTATGTGTATGCCAAGACTCAGCCTTAAATAACTTTCTCACTTTATCTCAGAGTCCTCCTTTATTGGGGTTGGATAATACTTTAAAAATATTTTTGCTTTGCTTAGGAGACTGTTTAAGGTTGAAAAAATCCTGACATATCTACAGAAAGGTATATAGAACTTCATGCCAAACTGATACCATGTTGTACTAATTTCATGAACATATCTCTATCTATTGAGCTTTCTAGAGAAGACAACAGTTCAACATGTTATATAGCTGGAGTAAGACTCTAAGTGATAATGGCTACAAAGTTTAGCCCTTCTTTACAGGGTAAATCTTTTGTTTGTCCCTAAAGCACCAAGACAGCAAATATTTCTCATCCCTGTATCTCCTCATCTGGCTGTGCATTGTCTGTCTGTCTATTCTCTCTCTGTCTATCTGTCTGTCTGTCTATCTATCTATCTGCCTGTCTATTATCTATCTATCATCTATGTATCTATGTATCTATCTATGTATCTATCTATGTATCTATCTATGTATCTATCTATGTATCTATCTATGTATCTATGTATCTATGTATCTATCTATGTATCTATGATCTATCTATCTATCTATCTATCTATCTATCTATCTATCTATCTATCTATCTATCTATCTGCTCTGCCTATGGGGAGACTGTGAGTAAGAAAGAAGCTCCTAAAATCATAGTTTCTATTTGGTTTGTTTGTTCTTGGTGCCCAACAGCAGCATGTGGTGGTGGTAGGAGGGTGGAGTGGTGGCCAGTCATACTGTGTAATGTTATGGTTCTGATACAGACCTAGGTATGGAAAAAGAGAGAAAACAGTATGTTTCCCAGGCAACTCTCTGCATGATCCTGAACAACTGCTTATACAGGTAGAAAAGAGATCTTTTAGTAATCATCCACACTTGTTTGGCCATTCAGAAATGATTTACCAAAGCTTGAGTTCTATAAATTCTGTTCAGGTTTTTCAAATACTCCTGCTGAAATATGCTTTCAGGAGACAGAGCAATGAGCTGAAATGTTTTGCATACTTGTCTAAAGGTCTCTGTGGCATGTTCAATATGCTGAGACTGGCATATGGGTAATTGGTGGGGCCATGGGATTGACAGTTGCTTTACTCACAGCAGCATTGACAGTAAGAGAAATTCCAATAATTGCTCACTAGAAAGTAACTTTCTTCCACATCCAGTGTCTTTGGGTATCTACAGTAAATGAATATCACAAAGAGTGCTTACAAGTACAAACTTGAAGAATGTTTCCCTTCCTACTTCCCTGTCACTCTCCCCCTCTTTCTCTCTCCCTCTCTGTACTCCCCCTCTCTCTGTCTCTTTCTCTCTCCCCATGCCCCACACTTGCAATTACACATACACGCTATTTCTGAATCTTTGATAACAGGTTGAAGAAATCATACTCTTTCCCCTGAGTCGGGCCAGCACTCTGGCCTCCTGCACTCAGCAAACATTATCTACTTGGCTTTATCCCAGGATGTAATTAAGATTTTGCCTTCTGTTACATTGCCCAATGTAAGAAAGTTTTCTAATTAACTTCAGTAAACTAAAAAAAGTAATGAATTGTTATTGTTAGTAAAGTATATCTCAATATAGGATTTTATTTAGATATTGCCAATTGTCCTGATGATGCCTTCCATAGCAATAAGATCCTAGTCATTTAATGATTTTATCATGTGAACTTTACTATGAGAATTCGATTATAATTTATTATATTATATTTCAAAGAGTAGGCAAGTTGTTTCATAGATGTCAGTCAATCTTGATTTTCTGATGCTATCTCATTACTAAATTTAGATGACCGATTTTGAGAAAAAAATTGACTAGTCAATGCTATGTTGTTTTTCAGTGCATACTTACAAGAAACATGAAACCCTGTACCATGTTTGGCATTTCTTTATTGTATGATTAAGGTGGTATTTTCCTAGTATCCCTATTGCAATTTTATATTTTCTCCTTGGTGACTAACAATATTGCTTAGAGAAATATTTTGAAACCATGACTATATCATAGTACACATTAAAGCTTTAATCATTAACTTTAATGTCCTTAGATATTTTTTTCTGAATCACTTTTTATAATAATTATTAATCCTAATGGTTTTTATTATTTTCTCTAATCTTCCATGAACTAACTTAGATGTTTGACTCATTATCTTAACCATTAATTTGTCCTCACACTTTGTGCCTATGTAAAAAGATACATGTATTTTTTTTATTTTTAAATTTTTCCTTACACAAAAACAAGATACATGATAGATACTTTTGTTGTATTTAACTTTCCCAGTTAACTATTTATCTCAGATATCATTCTTTATGAATTCTTAAGAATTTCTTCATTCTTTGTGAGACTGAACGGCAGTGCATTATTTAGATGTCTCATGGTTTATTTAGTTACCTTTATGTGGTCAGTGATATCTTAAACTATAAACAATGTTTTAAACTAACTTTTGTATATTTTTATGTTGCTTAATGTGAACATCCTAAGAATTTTCATGTTTATTCACAATCATGAAATAGTGAATTCCTGTGATAAAACTACTGAGGAAAATTTAAGGCAAAGAATACCATCAAGTCCTCCAGATATTTTTCCTCTTTCCTGTACTTATCATCATATTTTTAAAACCAATCTAGTTCTATTTGTGCTGCTCATATATTTTTGGATATATGACTTTCAGTTGTGCATGGTGAACTTACCAGGAACTATACTTTTAAAAAACATGACCCTCTATGAGTGGTTATCAATTGCCAATATCTCATCCTCTGTAGCTCATACCCCTCTAGGAGTAGGTCTTGGTGCTCACATCACCCTTAATGATTGGACTTGGTCTGGCTTGAGCTTACACATTTCTTGTGCATGATGCTGCAACTACTTTGAGTTCATAGGTGCAGCTGCTCTGATTCATCCAGAATAAAGTCTTTATTATTATTATTATTATTATTATTATTATTATTATTATTGTACTCATCCACTGTCTCTAGATCTTATCCCTTTGTGCTCTCCACAGCACTGAATCATTACTAAGACTCTGGAGAAGGACCTATGACATAGATGTTCCATTTAGGATTAAGGATAGTTCGTTCTCTCAATTTCCAAACATTAGCCAGTTATGTTGCTTTGTGTTGATTACCATCTGCTGCATATTTTGTGCCCATATATTTGATGAGGATGAGAAATATATTAATCTACAGGTATACAAAGACGTCTTCAAGAGTCTGTTTAATACTATGTCCTGTTAGCAGAAGAATAGTTGTAGGTTCTCGCTTATGTCCTACAACCTTTCCAGCTACAAGTTCTTGACTTGAAAATGGTGTTAGGCATGGGTTTCATCCTGTAGAGTTATACTTCAATCCAATCAGAAAGGGATTGGTTACTCTTATTATATTCATGCCACTATTACAACTATGGACATGTTTATCTACGCCATTACTGTAACTTGCAAAAGCCACACTGGGTAAGATTAGTCTTCCTTTTTGCACCTTACAATGCTATGCAAGCTAGCTGGTAAGAATGAAGCTTTCGAGCCAGTACAAGCTCAAACCCTCTGTATTCTATGACTCAAGTGAATAGTGTCTTCAACAGTAGGGTTTTTACATAAAGTTCTGCAGCATAAGTAGTAGCACTGCCAATATACTGACTGTTTTGAAGATCTGTGGGGTTTGACTGTCTGAAAATTCCAAAAGAAGTAGCCCATTCCTGGCACTGGATTTTTATAGGTTGCCCTGTGGTTTCTAGTACAGGCGTTGCTGCCTTGTTGTAGACTTACTCCATTTTATTTTTTTAATGGATGTGTATATATATATTAGGAATATATAAGTTTCCATGAATCTTTCGAAAAGTTTTCAGAGTACAGAAGGAAATACGGGGAAAGATAAAATACACAGAAGAATGTCTATTTCACTTCTAAAAGTGAATAAATCTTGAAAGTATTTCTGTTTCTAAACCTCCTTGTTGTTACATATACATACTATTTATGTTAACTTCAAAGAATTTATGGGCTGTGAGAGTAGTATAAATATCTTTATATTTTTTAAAGATTGATTTATCTTATGTATATGACTACTCTATCTGCATATATTCTTGCATGTCGGAAGAGCACAGCAGATCTTATTATAGATGGTTGTAAGCCACTCTGTAGTTGTTGGGAATCGAACTTAAGACCTCTGCAAGAACAGACCGTGCCCTTAAACATGGAGCTACTTCTCCAGCCCAAATATCTTGATTTTTATATGTAGGAATATTTAAAACATGGATATGAGGATTATAGACTACTTTTCATATATCAATTTGTGTAACATTAAAGCTTATAATGATAATTTGGTTTTTAGTGCTTCCCAATTAGTGTAGATTTTTGAAACAACACATTTTAGAAAAAAATTCCTACCTAGAATTATTGCCTTACAAATATGTGTATTAATTTAATATGTATCTTTCATTTTGTTCTGAACTTCTGGAATATTCTACTCATAAATGGTTAGAAAATCCAGAACAAAATGTGGAGATTTTACTTTTATTTAGAGACATTAACTTGATATTTAAATTTATGATGCTCTGAAACAGAGAGATTCTGTATATCTCTTAATGAAAATCCAATTGCTTATGCAAAATTTTTCTGCCAATATTGCTAAACCAACTTAATGTAAAAAGTTAGATCATGTGGAAAATTGGTATATAAAAAGTCTAGATCTGAGTATAAATTAAATAGAAACTGTACACCTTTGGAAATACTCCCAATGACCTTGATTTTCACTGGCATTTTAATATTAAAGATTTAAATGTTATAAATATATATTCATATACACTACATATACAACCCCACACACCTCACAACACACACACACATACACACACACTGCGTGCTTAGACATATACAAACATATTTACTCATTGTAAAATTGTGGTTTTGCTAGACCATGTGGAAAACACATTTAGAAATTAATTTTAGAACTCTTTGCTTCACTTGGGAGATTGTTGTCTATATCCCACTGGGTGTGGGCACTGATCTTTGGAATCACTGACAAGGTGGCCATTGGTAAATATTTGGGACAATTGGTAGCAGAAGCAACTGGAAAGGTAGTAGTTGTAAGATAAATTATATGTCTTTCTTCATTATATGATATTGTCACTACAACATCTTAAAATCAAGAACCCATCTTCAACATCATTCTTTTAACTATGTATTCTCTTTGTCACTATTCTGCCCATTGTACTTGTTTACTAAACAAACACTTTAAAAATCTATTTTTGAAGTATTGAAATGGCTTTTATACTGTTTGGTTATATAGATCAAGAGGAGTTTATGAAATCCCCAAATAACTTTTCTTAAGATTCTTTAGCTAGAACTGACTATGGATTCTTACTTCTATTTAAATTTCCCATTAAGAGGTAAATCTTCTACAATCCTGTAATAATTTGATTTATGATTGAGGCCAGAGTCTACAAAGTAACTGGGTTAATTAAGAAATCATTAATTCCAATTTGGAAGTGTACATCTGACTTTTATGTGTTTTATTTTGTAGCAGGTTAGATTTGTTCATGGTAAACAAGGATATATTGGTGATAAGCAGGGATACATCTGGCCAAACGGTGGTGTGAAGTATTTAAATTCCTAGATTTCTTATTCACCATTATTTATGAGAGAAATTTGACATTTTGTTCTTAGAGATTTAATGGAATCCTTTGAACAGCTGTACAGAACAGAAATAGAATGGGAAGCAGCTTATATAAGGAGTAAAGGAATATACAAAAGTCTTTCATCACAAAGAGAAGCTGAGTGACACTCATAAAGAGTGATCACAGAAAAGAGAGTTTTGCTAGACCACGTGGAAAACACATTTAGAAATTAACTTTAGAACTCTTTGCTTCACTTGGGAGGTTGTTGTCTATATCCCATGGGTGCAGAAGTTGATCTTTGGAAAACAGTGACAAGGTGGTCATGGTAAATATTTGGGATTGTGGTAGACTGTACCTACAAATTGCTATACTCTTCTGCAAAGATATCTTGATATATTTGAGGAGTTCTTTGTAGTGATGAAGCCCTATCTATTATTTCCCAGAATGGAGTTAATTGCTAATTGCTGAAAAAGAGAAACTGTGAAGCTTGCCTTGGCTGGCTGACAGCAAAGCAACCTTTTAAAGATAGCAATATATTACAAAATTTTGCCACATTTCTAAACTGGAAAGTATTGTGAATCTACACGGACTTTCCCATGATGTACATGCCCTAAAATTTAAAGGAACACAAGCAATATGATGCCATTCTTTTTAGGCTCAAGATTTTAACGCACAAGGTATTCATGTGAACATTATAGTAATATGGACTTAAGGTAATATGGTTATTAACAAGAAATAAGTGACAGGAAAACAAAATATAAAAGTCTTTCATAAATTATATGTGAGGGAGCAATCAAAATTCAACAGAATATTTAAGACATTATTTTTTTATAAGAATTAAAGACTCAGATGACAGACAAAATATTATTTTTGGCTAAATACTTCTAAGTTAAAGATTAATTTGGGGGAATAAATTTATAAATTAATAAGATTCATATACAAATAAAATAATTAGGAACTCTACTTGAAGCAAAATTAAACTTAATGTGGCAGAAAATAAGAAATGTAAAATATGTATGAGTAAAATATTAGAAATATAAAGACGAGTTAAAAAGTATACACATCTATTTTCATATTGTAATCATGTATCTAGTTACTCTCCTCCAACAAGACTTCTAAAACTAATTTATCAAAAAGACTTGAAATTAGAAGAAAAGAAACTGCAGAAGAGATTTTGCAATAAGAAGGATGCATTCATTTCACTAGAACACAGGAAAGAGAAATGAAAAGAAGTCATGTATCCTGGAGGAATAGGGAAAAATAATTTCCCCTGGAAAAAATCAACAGAAAGAAATTACTCTACATAGTCATAGAGCATTGCCATGTTATTGCTTCCTCTTGGCCCCTAAGAAGAACCAGTGCTACTTTAAAGGAAGCAGAAATGACCATGTAATTCTGTGATATATATATCACAGAATATATATTCTTCCTATTATATACTATATAATATTATATAATATATATTCTTCCTATTTCTAGTCTTAAGGACTTCCTAGCACAATGTTTTCCAACTCAGTATGTCTTATCTCCTTCCAACAACTGTGGGTGTATCTGGACATAAAATAGTTACCCCATGTTTTAGATGGAATAATCCAATTCGAACGCCAGTTGTTAAGATGTTCCCAGTGAGTAGATTGATGGTTTTGCTCTACTTGGATGAAAATAGAAATAATAGATAAAGATAGTGTCTTCTGATGCTGGGGTTTCTGGGTATTTGGGTTCTGAAGGACTCAACTTTAGACAACTTATGACATAGACTTCAGAAGTTTGACTTAGTAACTATTCTATTGCTGTGAAGAGACACCACGACAATGGCAACTCATAAAAGAAAGCATTTCATTGAGGACTTGCTTATATATTCAGAGTCTTAGTCTGTTATGCATGTGGTGGGAATATGGCAGCATGCAGGCAGACATAGGGCTGGAGTAGTAGCTGAGCTTTCTACATTTGGATCTGCTGGCAAACAGGAAGATAGAAACTCTGGGATTGAAATTGGCTTCAAATCCTATCCACACTGACACATTTCTTCCAAAAGGGCTATACTTCCTAATCCTTTTATTCTCTGGTGACCAAGTATTCATTTATAATGTGCCTAGGGGACTATTCTTATTTGAACCACTACAAATCCATAGACCCATATCTGCTTTGATCTCTCCGGATTCTGATTGCTAGTGGCCCAACATTTAATGACTAATGCTTTAAGCAGCTCTAAACAGCAGAAAACACTCTACCTATCCAGATAGTGGGACAGCTATTGAGCCAAATGGTCAGGGCCTCAGACCTTACAGTCTTGGGAAGTTTGTCCTTTGTCCTTCAAGACTTCATAGTTTCCAGGAACTCTTCCAGGGATAGGGACTTCCAGTCTCTTACTGTAGGGCATGTGGGAATGTTTCCACTGGAGAAGCATAAGAACTGGTAAAGTTGAATGAGCTCAAACCTTGGGAATCTCAGAGATTTGAGAACGGCAGGAGTGAGGCAATTCTCTACTTGTCCTTGTACCTGCTCTGGATCACTTAACCATGACCTCACTGTGGACCACATCACTCGGTCACATAGCATAACACCTGGAGTTCTCCTCCATGCTAATAAGGAGATGCTAATCTAGATAGCCTTAGCCTTCCTGGCTATTCAGCTTCCATTCCTTCCCTTAAAAGGTTATAATCCTTGGTTCACTCCTGAATAAAGTGTATGTGTTTACATCCACCACCAAATAAAGCAATATGGACAAGCAAGGGCCATCCCAGAGAGCTGGTTCATTAAGAATCACCGTGAGGAAGATTTTAGACAAATAGCCTTCTTGAGGAAGGCTTTATCTCCTCCACCCCTCCGGTGCTTGGCCTTGTTCCCAAGTGGACTGAACTTGTTGGTCCTGGGCTCCACTTTCCCCTTTCTTGTCTGGTGCATAGACTCCCTGAATGGAAACATAGACCTCATTCCTGGCTCCTTCTCCTGATACACTGACTATACCTGGTTACCCGAGAGGAGATTGGGAACCACTGTAGACTTCCTGTTTCAGACTTTGCCCAACCGCCTCTTGGTAACTAGCTGGTTTTGTCTCACCACCGAATGCAAGACTACATCTCACCACTTTCTACAATCTTGGAAACCTATCCTCTCTCACCTCTGTGTTCGCTTACCTTCATTTCTAATAGGACACGTGCAGTCACCGTCTGATATGCTCTTCCATTGTCCCATCACTGCTGTCGCTGCAGCTGTTGATACAGCACTGCACTCTGCTGTGTTTGTGTAACCAAGATGAGGTGTTTGGCTTTGCATGCCATGCAAATGAAGGAGTATATATGAACCCATCAGCATACATTTTGCTGGGTTCTTCTTCCTGCAGACTATGAGGATGGCATAGTTTTAGTTCCCCCTGATGTATCCTAATACTCTTAACATAGGACTCTACTGTAATTACACCTTAACATTCTCCTGAATCATAACACATGAAAACAGAGAACTTATCAGGTTTTGGTTCAAGTTTTCTGGTGCTGAGTAATGTTCTGGTATTAACCAGGAGTTTAACCAGAGGAAGAAGGCAGAGTTGAATACCACATCTGTGATTTATAGGTTACATAGCCAGTGAGTTCTGGTTAAGACAAAAAGGAAATCTATAAGCAGAGAGGAGTGAATTCTTGCAGCCACAAGTTTCTTTATTTATTAAAAACTGTTATTGAATTCAGATAATTTGCAGGCATTGAATGGAGCTTGGGGAATAGAGTGGTGAATGAGAAAGACATCATCTTTCAGTAATGGAGCTGGATCACTTAGGAATTGCTTCACAGAGAAACCTCTTCTATGGGGTTAGCACTAATATTCTAGAATAGTTCTTAAGAATTTTTTGAGAGACTTGGACATTTTGTGAATCATTTTACTATAATAATGTCTCAATTACAGGACACGTTATTGAATTTTCTTTCTCTTGGTATCTTTACTTTAATGGGTTGTGCTCAGCATGTTAAAGGAGAAGCATATTCCCTTGCAGTTTTGGATAGGAGCTTAAGCCAAGATGAGTGCAAAAATATTCTGGGAAATAGCATGGGCTGTTTGAATTATGGCTATATTTGGTTTAAAAAGATGAATTACGCATCAAGAAAAATGAATAAATTATAACTACAACTTTTGCATATTAAATGTACCAAATTGCATGGTTTCAAATAACAAAAATTTAAATAAAAGTTTTTCTCTCATTACATTAATAGGTTTGTGGATGTTTTCATTTCTAGAAACTTATTTGTAAAAATGTATAACATTAATAACGATAATGATAAATGACATTTATTGAACTCTTACTATATGCTAAAGGCTATTCTTACAACAAAAGTTCCATGACATATAGACATGTGTCCATTTAAAACTTAGAAATGGAAAGTGAGATATTGAGAAAAATTATAAATTTTTATACAAGTATTACCGTATCAACCAAGCTTTCAGTTTAGTAGCCTGACTATTGGTCCACTAAGATCTTTTTAATCTCAGACAGAACCGCATAAGCATGTGTTTATAATCTAGCAAGCAACTTTCAGTTCAGCAAAATAACTAAGCCTTGAATTAAATTGACTTAATTTTAAAGTAATGGTAATCCCTAGGGCTCAGGAACCCTACTGCAGACGAGGCAGAAAAGGTATAGGAGCCAGAGGGGATGACGATTCCAAGAAACCAAGGACCTCTAAATCAACATGATCAAAGCTCATATGAACTCACACAGGCTGAGGTAGCATGTACAGGGCCTGTGTCAGTCTGCACCAGTTTTTCAGTGTACATACTATGGAGTTTAGTTTAGTGGTTTTTTTTGTTTTTTGTTTTTTTTGTTTTTTTGTTTGTTTTGTTTTTCAAGACAGAGTTTCTCTGTGTAGCCCTGGCTGACCTGGAACTCACTCTGTAGACCAGGCTGGCCGCGAACTCAGAAATCTGCCTGCCTCTGCCTCCCAAGTGCTGGGATTAAAGGCGTGCGCCTCCACCACCTGGCCAAGTTTAGTGGTTTTGTAGGACTCCTGAGTGTGCTAAAGAGTCGGTCTTGATTCTTGTGCCTTCTCTTAGACTCTTTTCCTGTTGTTTGTTTGTCTTGTCCAATTCTGATCTGCTAGTTTTTATTTTACTATTATGTATTAGAAGCCTGCTTATTTTCTAATGAGAATAAGAAAGAGAGTGGATCCAGATGAAAGGGGAGGTGGGGAACCTCATTCATTTGGGAATTCAAGATCAACCTGCTCTACATGAGATCCTCTTCCCCCTTCTGCTGCTGCTTTTTGTTGTTGTTGTTGATTGGTAATGACGACGACTACGATGACGATGACGATGACGATGATGATGATGTATTTTCAGTAAAAGGAGAAAACATTCCTTTCATGGCTTGTGTTAGGAATAGCTCATGGGAAATGACAGATGATAAAAGTCAAACCTGTGGCGATGAAAACAGTGCTTGCTGTAGAAATGATTTACTACAGATATCTTTACAGCAAGGCCTTTAAAATACTCTACAATTATGCTAAATTTGTAATGGGTCATATACCAGTGACTTTTTAAAAAAAAATATTTATTCTTATTATTTTGAATTTAAGTAGGTGTGTATGTACCTACGTGTATGTATGTGCTTGTGAATCTGGGTTCCCATGAAGGCTAGAGGTGTTAGATCCCCTAGAGCTGTAGTCATAGAACATTGTCAACCATGTCACAAGGATTCTGGGAATCACACTTGGGTCTTTTTAAAAAGTAGCAAGTTCTTTGTAACATCAAGCCACCTTAGTAGGCCCCATTTGCCAATGATTTTACCTGAAAATTGGCTTATATAAAAATATATATTTGGCTCTTAAAACATGGTGTTCCACCATTCTACAAGATGAGTGATTCTTTTGCGAGTCTCTGAGGAGCCTTTATTATTTTTTTTCTTCACTAAAATGAGCTTGGAAGAAATTATACAACCCTTACGATTTGGATAGATGAAATATTAATTAACACCAAAAATAACTGTCTTTTTATGGATAAAACCTTTATTATTAGAAATCACCCATTCAATCTAGTCATAAAGTTAATACTACCTCAGCTGCTCAACTGAAGTTGGTGGTGAAAAACTTAGAAATCATTTACAAATTCCTTTGTGATAATTTTAGCCAGGAAACCTAGGTTCTACTACTAACATGACATTTTAGATTTGGAGTAGAGATCTAAAGATGGAATTGCTTCACATGGGAGAAGTGATCTCCCAAATATTGCGGCAGACATATATTGTTTGTCAGAAAGGCCGGGGTGCAGATACTTGTGTCTGGGTACTGACTGCTGTGGGCACTGAGTATCAGTGGCAGACACTGGCTCAGACCAGCAGCTCTGTGTAATGGAATATGTTGTCTTTGCTTCAAGCACTAGCTTTGTATTTCTTTGTACTGTGCATTCTACATCAGATGCTTATTAATTTCAATGTCTTCATCTCTCATAGTGTAGCTTCCTGCTGTCTATGTATACTAACTGCTTCTCTTGAGTGGGAGACCCCTGTTCTCTGTTTTTTTTGTATTTTTTTTTTTTGTGGTGGAGGGCTTTTGTTAATCTTCAGCCCCACAATTGACTATTGAGGAAAACAGAGTTCTGCTTGACTTTCAATTTATCATCCATTTTTTAGCCTACCTATCTTAATTCTTGACATAGTTTTAGATTCCTGATATGAATCCACTAATAAAATAGATCAAATTTCTCTTCTGAAGTATTCATGTGGTATTAGAGAAGATAAATAATACACCTATTATGCATGTTGATAGTGTGGTAAGTTGCAAAGAGATATGTATGGAGGAAGGATTCAGCCAGGCAGTGGGGAAAGTCTCCTCAGAACTTAACATTTGAGCATGGATGGAAGAAGAGAAATAAAGATATTGGGGACTGTTGAAGATTCTCATTGAGACAAGGTTGCAAATTTCTTGCCCGTGTTGTTTGAGTAGCACAGTGCCTTAAGGAAAGTACTAAAAAGTGCTGCTATATGGTTCCTCTTTAGTGCTTGCTTAAGATCTGTAAGCATGAATATAAACTCATAGAAGTCATATTTGGAATGTGTTTCTGTTCCCATCAAGTTGCAGGTACAGCCATGTGTAGAGGAGATGGCAAGTTGGATTTAACAAGAATGGATCAATGAAACAATAGAGCATCAAAATATTTGAGTGCCTGAATATAATGGCTGCCTATGGGATTTCTACTGAGTTCTGAAGGAAGGAAGCATATTTTGAGAATGAGAATAATTAGGTGGAACAAAAAGCCCATTGTCTTTCCTTGTGGGTCTTAGATAAATAATATTGCCATACATTTTAACATTTGTTGAATCCTTAATATACTCTGACATGTAGTATAAAGTGATTTAAGCAGATTATCCATTTTAATCTTCACTGAGCTATATGAAATAGATATATTATAATCTTCATTTTGCAAATGTGATTATTGAAAGAACATTTAATGTGGTTATCATAATGTTGAATTTGTCTACAGTGGATGAATTATTTTGAGATTAAATGTGTTTTATATGTTTGAAATATATACTCTTCTATAGCTACACAGATATAACTACTTCTATTCAGTGGTCAGGAGATCTGAACATTCATAATATGAAATTTAATTAAATGGCTAAAGATAACAATGGTAAGAATTTTCATTATCCTCAAACACAGGCTGAAAGTAACTTGTGAGTGTAGAGGTAGATTTTATTTCCTGTGCTCAGTCTTGTTACCCTCAAAAACATTAAAGAAGGCATGTGAGCACAAAGGAAAATTAATCTGTTAAAGTAAGATGTATTAGTATCTAATGCCTTAGTTTTCTTCAAAAGACATTTGATTTCCATTTTTCTTTCATGAACTTTCAAACACAAACTGGCTTTTAACTAAAATTTCACTCTGCTTATGTGTGCAATTTCAGAAATAAGCAAGTATGATCTGTTTCCATATAAGTTTCAAATGATTGTGTGTACTTATCAGTAAGCACAGAAAGAGGAATACAATTATTGAAAGCAAATACAAATTAAGCCCTTTCTCTCGATAAGCCCCTCAAAGAAGCCAGTAAAAGTGTAACAAATGGACTCATAAAATTGGTTATGAGTTGACAAAGAGCTGCTTCCTCTTTAGCTTTCTGTGCTTGCTATCCTTTATAATCTGTTCAGTTTAAGAAAAACAACTGGAAGTAGGATGGAGAAGAAAGCTCAGCCAGAAAGAAGCTGGCCTTGTATGAGGCCTTTAGTTTGTTCCTTAAAGATTCAAGTGAAAATAAGGGAAAAGGCTCTGGTTTGACAACTGTTCTGGATAATTTTATGTCAACTTGATACAAGCTAGAATCCAGATGAAGGGCACTTTCTTAATCAGTGATTGATGGAGGAGGCACCAGCCCCTTGTGGGTGGTGCCATACCTGGCTAGGTTGGCAGTTAGAAGGCAGGCTGAACAAGCCTTAATGAGAAAGTCAGTAAGCAGCATCCCTCCATGGCCACTAAATTAGCTCTTGCCTCCAGGTTCCTGCCCTATTTGAGTTCCTTGCCCAGCTTCTTCAGTGATAGACTACAATGTAGAGATTAAATCAAATAAACCCTTTCTCCTCCATCTTGCATTTTGGTCATGGAATTTCATCACATTAATAGCATCCCTAGCTATGACAGCAACACACATTTATAATCTCAACACTGGGAAACAGAGACAGGCAGATCTCTCGGACTTCTTAGATAGGTGGTCTGGTCTGCTTGTTGAGTTCCAAGCTGGTAAATGATCCTGTCTCTGATTTCAGAAAGGCAGGTGAAAGGCATTTGTGGAGAAACCTGACGTTTTCCTGTGTCTACCACATCTGTGGGCACATGAACTTACTTGCATGTACACACCTACACCTACATATGTGTGTACTATACCCCCTTACACACACATATGAGAGAGAGAGAGAGAGAGAGAGAGAGAGAGAGAGAGAGAGAGAGAGAGAGAGAGAGGTTTCAATATCTCAAGTGCAATGAACATTGCATAGAATCCATTATTAGAGAAGGAATACTTTCAGTGTGTTCTCTGGAATCTGAAGCCTCAGGACTCAGATAACCTAGTTGACACTTCAGAGGGAGGAATAAGGAAAGCTGGAATTCTGAGATAGTTACTTTCTTTTTCTATCCTTTCTGGGTAACTCCATTAAATTACCTAAACAATTGGTAGCTTTAAAAGGACATTGTAAATAGCTATATATGTTATTTCAACGAACTTCTATTCATGAGTGTTTTAAAAAATAACAAGGGGAAAGGGAAAGAGCTTCATTTTGTGATATTTCAAACCATATTAAATCAGGGAAACACATTGTCAGAGGCATGTAATCCATTCCCACACTATGAAGCCACCATCAGTTCCCCTTTATTTCTTCACACTTCTCCCAATGTAGGCTGTCACTTTTAATTGACATAAGTGATAGAAGTTTCCTGAACTCTGCTGGGAAGTTAGTTCTAGGCTAATGTTTCTTCTAAATCTCATTTCATCCCATTTGTGCTTAGGGAAGACAGCAACAACTTAAGCTTTATTTACCTATCTTGTTCCTTCAACTAATCTGCGTGGGATCTCTATGCAATTCTTTAGAAGGCAATGCTCTTTGTAGACAGAAACAGATATCAGAATATTGTACATTATTATCACTGACAAATATAGGTCATGCTATCCTCAGTGATACCCCAATTTTATCCTGATCTTATTTTTTTCCATTTTGTTTTAACCCAAAGTTGCTTTAAAACTCTGTCAAACAACAAATAGAAATGTCATAGGAAAAGTAGAGAGTAAATAGACAGTTTTGAGAAGAATTAGAAGCAATCAGTAATCAAAGAAATAGATGAAAAATGATCATGGGAATAATGACATTTTATTAGACAGCATAGATGATGTAATGTGCTGATGTAGAATTTTAATCTACTTTTCATAAGGAGGGAAAATTCTTTACTACCTTGGAGGATAACTTGAAAGTATTTAGCCACTTTGACTTAATATTCATTTCAAGATAACAAATTTTCTTTAAGATATGTACACAGATATTTTATTTTTCTAGTTCTGTAAAATAATTTACAAAAGGGTCTTTATGTAGTTTGGCCTACACACTCAGATGTGAAAAACAAACTATGCTTATCACTCCTGAGTTACCTCCCTTTCAGCTATTCCTTCGTACATATTACCTGAATTTCATTAATTTTTTTCTATTATGGATCTCAATACTCAGACATGATTTATTTTTTACCTCATTTCCATGTTAATTCACTGGGTTATACCTGGAATTTCATTAGCAGAATATAAATGCCTTTTATGAAGAAAAAGAAGAAGTTAATTTTCCTATACCTGAATAGTATCACCTATTTTTTGGTGGAAGAGAGTCATCCTTGAGCAAAGTAAAGAAAGTACAGGGATCATTGCAGAATCGTTTGTGATCATGGTCAGTCTTGGAAAGCTTTATTTTATAATGCATTTGAGATTTTCCTAACACTGTTGTGCTCATAGCTACTCTCTGGGTACAGAGAACTCTGATTACTAGCATAGCCCATAATTCCATGCCTGTCTATTCATCATTCACTGTCTTTGATTCTCAGCTTCTTCACCCTTTGCTTCTTCAATCCGATCTTCATCTTAGCCTAGTCTTCTCCTACTTAACACAGTCTATTTCTTGCTGTGTATTAGTGAACATTCTTTTTCTCAAATATAATGATAAGTACTTAATTTGATTTCAATATGATCAAGCCACGTGAGATATTTACATTACTAATATTACATGTACTAATATTCTGTCCAGATTTATTAATCTTAGTATAATTTCACATACCAATATATATATGTGTGTGTGTGTGTGTGTGTGTGTGTTTCATCTTTATTGCAAGGTACACAAGCATGATTTTATGTATATTTTGTTGATAACTGACCTAATATTCTTTTGGTGGTTGTGGATATTCAATTTAGTACCTTCTAGACAAAACTTCTACTACTTGAGCTACCATTCTTAGCTGGGAATGTCTGTCTACCTTTGTCATTCTGACTGGGCTTCTTGGCATTCGGAATTTTTTCAATATTATTCTAGATGTTTCTAGAAGGATGTATTTTGGGTTAAGTATGATTTCTTAACCAAAGATTCATATTCTAGAAGCCTTGGCCACAATGTATTCAAAGGTAGTAGAATCTGTAAATGTTGGGTGCCAGTGGAGGGTATTACATCATTGGGAGCACTAGGAGGAAATAATGCTTCTTTTAGGACAGGAGAGACTTGGGTCTTCTGAGGCTGGATTGGTTACTCTGATAGTAGATTATCATAAAACAAGATCAGCTATTTTTCCTTGTTCTCCTGATTCTTCTTTAACTGCAGCATGTTATTTTTATTTTATGAGCTCTTCAGCCTGTAATGTCATATGATAACATGTACTATCCTATGGCATAGCTGAAGTCCTCACCAATACCCAGTGATGGTAACTTGCTGTCACTAAATTCAAATATGTATATTTGTGTAAAGTTCTCTCTTTCTCTCAATATATAATATACACAATATGCATATATGTACATATTCATAATACATATATGCATAATACATACATATAAAACATACACACACACATATATACATATGTACAGTGTAGGTGTATTTATTTCTACCACTAAATATTAAAAGCTGGAAAGCTACTGTATTCCTTCTTTCCACTTACTAATGACCTATGACTTAAACTATTCTTCTTGGCTACTGGATTCTCTGCCACAATGAACTGGACTGACACCTCTGAAATCATTCTGGTTACTATTGCTTGAAGTATTTCAGTGTTGGCAGCTAAGCCCATTGAGTATTTGGTTTTTTTGTCAAGTGAGTGAGGCACAGCTCCTCCAAGACAAATGTTGAACTTCATTTTCTACAAGCTCACATTTTTAATATGCTGACCTATGACTGTGGAAAGAGTGGTTCCACAGTGATTCTCTCTAGTTTGCTGGTCTTGCTTACATGACTTTGGCTTTACCACCCAATGACAGAACTAGTTGCCATTCTCTCCCTTCCTCCACATTACTGGGCAATCATGGCTGAGTTCTGTCTCTGTTGATAGCTATACTGCTTTCGTTTTATGGATGGCAGTCATTTGCTAGTTCACAGGCTACTTCCATGGCATACACACATTTGCTCTTGTGGTTGCAGAGTCTTTTCTGGTAGTGAGGATGATTAACATGATTTTAGCACATGTAGTTCACTCTGGTACCTCATCCATGAAGGATTCAAAGAAGGAAAGGTAATCTGTACTATTACAGTCATTTTGTCCTGTACCCCACTTTCCTGTTCCTGGAACTCATACAAGACATTCTCAGGTTATTTGGAAATGTAGCTTTATCTATAGCCAGTAGGTTCATAGCTTTACTGCCTCTTCCATATAACACAGTGTAGAATAGATTGACACAGGAATCATCTCTCTCTAGTTGGGAACACTCTAATCTGTTTTTCTTCTTGCAATTCTAGAATACCTGTCTTTATGTAAAGACAAATGTGTAATCTGTTGGGATTTCATGAAGGCTGCAAGGAATATGGGTATTTCTGGCCATAGCAAGAGGATTTGTCCAATATGCAGAGATATCTATTTACACCTAGCTTGAGTCAGGTCTTACCTAGAGGAGAGTTTTGGCTTTTTGGAGGCGTAACTGAAACTCAAATAAAGGCTTTTGAGATACAGAGGAGTCAACTCTCCAACTCTGCTGAGGAAGAGAAAGACAAGCCTTTTTGTTCAGGGTGAAAATAATGTCCTGAAGACAGCAGAAGAGAATTTTGAACAAAGGTGCACAGAGTGTGACCTAGATTCTACACTGGTAGTTGCTTGCCTCTGCAGTAGAATATCTGTAAATAGCACTTGTTTGTGTTAACTCTTGTCTGTTCCCGAGGATAGTGTAGTCATAGTGTAGACGAGAAGTGACCTTCTTTATCTGTCCTTTGGTATAAGGAGATTTCAGCTTGACCGCATTGCATTTGTAACTAACAAATTTGTAAACAAACAAACAAACACAAAACAAAAAATATGTCCTTAATAGTATTTGGACAAGTGACAATTTTCAGCATTCTTTATAATTCTTTCTACATGACATTTCTCTTTCCCTTTGAAACACTACATTTTATCTCTAGGCATGATTGGGTTTTGCATTGACTGGAATTCTTGAGAATGGGGGAACACACAAGAGGTAGTGTGCAGGGCTTGCTGCAAACAGCTTTGATCTATTCTAAGTAACATAAGTCACCAGTGATATGTTACTTCAAATCTTGCATGCTTGTGCTACTACTTCTGTGAAGAAATGTGTATGCTGGGGAGGGGAGAAACAACAGGATGCTTGTCAGGAGGCAGTGTTGTGAAATTCTGTACTTAAATAAGAAACAGAGTGTTCTAACATCAGAATCACTGACTTCTAGAAGACCTCAGGAACTTCTGGTTTTATTTATGGAATAGAAGGGGAAGCCTAAGACTTTAGAATGAATCCATCTTTGACCTCGATATCTGAAAATGATCCAGTTACAATCCAAAGTTGAATTTCCACTACTTCAGTATTCCTCATTGTGTTACCTTGTCATCCTCTCTATTTCATGGCCGCTCTGGTCCCTGGAATTGCATAAGCAGGAAACACTGGTCATGATTTTACTTCTTTCATAAAGTAAATCAGAAATGGTAAAGCCTATAGATTTAGTCCATGGAGAAAGTGTGGACCTTGAGAGATGGGAGAGCATGTTTTGAAAGATATTATTGAAAGGAAGTAAATGAGGCCTTTTTCATCCTCTTCCTCTGTGTTTTCTGTTTTCCCTACTCTGTTCTATGTGAAAGATACAGAATCCACATGTAATGGAAGCTACCTGGTCCCTGAGCTTCTCAGTTCTCCACACTTTAAGGATTCGAAACTCATAACCAGTTAATACATAGATACAAACTTGATACCCGTTTATATTGTTTTTCTATTTATTCTTTTTGTTTGTTTGTTTTTTGGTTTGTTTTTCGAGACAGGGTTTCTCTATGTAGTCCTGGCTGTCCTGGAACTCACTCTGTAGACCAGGCTGGCCTCGAACTCAGAAATCCACCTGCCTCTGCCTCCCAAATGCTGGGATTAAAGGTGTGTGCCACCACTGCCCGGCTTTTCTATTTATTCTTGAAAAGCAGATTCACAGGAATCTGTTTGAGAAGACTCCAGCATTATTTAAACTTGGATCTAAACCTTAATGTATTTTGTGTAATCAAAAGTTTCTAGAAGTTTGACTAGTCAATGAAAAGGGTCATATGAAATATGTTTTGTTTTGTTGATGGCATACTTGTTTATGTTTATTTTTTATTTTTATTTTAATTCAATATTTTATTTATTTACATTTCAGATGTTATCCCCTTTCCCCATTCCCCTCCCCCTCCCCGTTAATTGCCTATCTCATCCCTCCTCCTCCATTTTTGCTTTTATACTGTTTAAATTACATGCAAAAATTAGGGTCAGTTCTAGGTTGAGGAACTAGCAATACAATAGATGCAAATAGTCAAGGAACAAGCAAGACAATAAACCCAGATAGTCAAAGAACATGCACGACATCACTCCTGTGATCACTATTTCTAAGAGCTTATCAGGATGACCAAAATATCTGAGCCTACTTCCCTGTCCTAGCCCAAAGTCATTTTCATGCCTGAAGCCTACTTCTTTGTTCTAGCTTAAGATTTAGATTATTGCCTGTAATTACTTCTTTGTTCTAGCCTAAGACTTAGATTTCTGCCTGAAATTACTTCTTTGTTCCAGCCTAATGACAGATTCCTGCCTGCAGTCCATTTCCTTGTCCTTGTCCTATATCAGATTCCTTCCAAGCAGCCCATTTCCTTGTCCTTGGCCAATGCTAGATTCCTACCTGGCAGCCTCTAAAGCTCTCCACATCTCCTCCTTTTTATTGCATAAACCAGACTGAGCCTATCTTAGGTCATTCTGACAAGAATGACTTCCTTACCCATTGTGGAATATGCATTATCAAAAGCAATACATTTCTGTCTTAGGTTGGTAAGGCTCTGTGAAGAATCTTACCCATTCTTGGTTTCCAGTTTGTTAAATTAATAACTCTGTCTGGGGGTCCATTTTCAGTTTCAAGTCATGTACTTTGGCTGCCAACTTGTTGAAGTTAGAGGCAAGCTTTAACATGATAGACAGGAATAAAAGTATTCCCAGGATAAGCAGGGCTAGCCTAATCAAGCTATATATGCCATTCCTGAGGTTTGACCAGAATGGAAATACTGACCTCAGGCCATGTATAATTTTATTTATTTTAAAGGAGAAGTAATGATGATAATTAAAACAAGTTTTGAAAAAAAAGCTAGTCCTATTTATTGCTCTGAAATTTTTATAATGCAACATTCAAAGACTCTACAGGACTCAGGATTTTTTGTTTATAATTTCAGTATTTAATATGAACAACACTAACAGAGATTCTTGTAAGAAACTTTTTCTGAAAAACAATCAAAAACTCCTCGATTATAATTCATCTTCATAGAACATAGAACTCTTGTGAGCTCAAATACTATTTCAAGGTAGACAGTTCCTTTCTGTCCTTAAAATATTAAATTTATGAGATTTAGTATAACAGATCATTTTCTGTTATTTTTTTAAACTGAAAACATATGTTTCTTTCAAGATACAGCCATTGCTATGTTGTTTTGTTCATTTTACAAGACTAACTTGGCATTCACAAGAAGTTTTCATGTCCTCATGTGTTGGATATTCTGTATTTTTTTTCACTTCCAGTACATTAGATTTGAACCCTGCCATGAACAACTGACATTTATTATTGACTCTCACTTGCAAAGTTTATCTACTCTGTTTTCAAGACAGCAAATTAAACAGCTATTGGCCAGGTTTCACTTTTTGCTTCACTTTTTTGGGGATTTAATTCATCTTCATAAAGTCTACTCCACTTCAGTTTGAAAGAGATAAAAGCTATATTCCTTCTAAGACTTCCACTTTTCAAGAGCCCTGTCAGTGACTCATATATATGGCATCCTTTCATCTCTAAAGGTAAAAATAACTCAAAAACCATCTTAATATCACACTCTCTTCATTGGTAAAAACCCACACCAAGAACTATGCTAGCTTTGGGAGGCTCTTATTCTCAATTACTACTTCCATCCCTTGAGGAGGGACAGTTACATGTCATTCCATTGTCCTGAACCCACTCTTGGGGATTTTCTGTCAAGTCTCCTGCTTTCTAAGTTTGCCCTTTCAACCCATCCTGAGCAGGAAAGGCAGGACAAAGAAAAGCCATTCAATACTTTCACCACCTAATCTTAACACTTCGCTTTTCAAAGGTGCCCAGTTCTTATCAGATCTGAGACACAGAGTATCTTACCAAGCAGCTTCATGCTCTTGCCAATTAAATTTGTACTGCCTCCTGTAATGTTTGTGAGTGCCTTTTGGAGAAGGATCTTTTGAGTTCTCAGATCTGTTAGACTGTACTCTTTATGTTGCCATTTATGCCTCCAGGGGTTTTCGACTTCTGGATAAATTTTGTGAGACGAATTTTCATAGCATATATTACTTTGACTTTGAATTTGCCAGGCTTTTTTCTTGCACAAGAAGAGGGCAGAAAGGCTATCCTGTTTTCTGAAAAGATGGCTGACATATAATATAGAGGCTGACAACAGAAGTTTATGTAAAACATTTTAGTCTCATATAAAAATATGATTTCAGCAGAAGGAAAATATGATGCAAAATGAGTCACTGAAGACTATATTTCATCAAATTGTTCTGGATTGGTAGATCATAGATGATGAAATGAATTTGTGTTTATCATATTGCATATTTGCATTCACTTTCTGCTGGGTGTGGTGGTAATAAGGATTTTCATTTTAAAATACTTTAATAATACAAAAAGTTGACTGAAATATAACTTTGAGTAAGATAACTAGAATTAGAAATCACTTCTCAGAGTAAGAGTAAATTATACACCAGAGGAGAGTTTAAATGAGGTTTTATGAAATTAGACCATCATATAAAATTTAGGATTTTATAAATTTCCAGGGTGGGCAGACCTGAGAGACCCAGCCTAGTTTTTTTGTTTATTGTATATTTTATTCCAGATTAAGCAGGACTCTTGTTAACATGGGCATTATGACTGCAAAGTAGAGCCATCCTGGTCTAAAACTAATTTTGGCTTTTCCTGTATCTACCTGTGAGTGCTTAGGGAAGGAAACAGTGCTCAATGGAGAGTGAAACTGGCAGAAGAGGAAATAATATGACTATAGTGTGTGTATGTGAAAGTGACTGCTCACTGTGGAAGAGCATACAGTTGTCATTTGTTCCCAATGGAATGACAGGATGCAGTCATGGCTAGCATCTGTCAAAGTGCATCCCTCCTGAAAAAGCCAGAGCATGAAAATTTGCCTCCTCCCTCCTGACTCTTTAACTCGATGCCTTCCTCTTCCAAATTCTTCCTCATGCTTTCAAGAAATTATCCTCAATCTGATATTAAACAGGAAGCAAAGTTTACTACATTGGAAGGCAGTAAATGCAAGTCTTCTACAAAGAGATAGTAGATGTCAATACTGTCTTCTTCTTCCTGCTAAATGTCACTGTACTCCTGAATGACATTTGCACCCTAACAGAGGATACAAAGTGGGGATCATCAAACTCTCTAGGACAGTGGTTCTCAACCTCCCTAATGCTGTGAGACAATAATGCATTTCCTCTTGTTGTGGTAACCTTAAACCATAATTTAATTTTGTAGCTACTTTATAACTGTATTTGCTACTGTTATGAATCAAAATATGAGTATCTGATATGCAGAATATCTAAGATGTGACACCTGTGAGTGGGTCCTTTGACCATCAATAGGGATTGTGACCCACAGGTTGAGAACAGCTAATCTAGAGACTTCAGTACTTAGGGACAATAGGTTCTCTAAGTCTTCTTTTCACATTGTATTTCATATACTCAGGTCTGGGAATCAAGAAATTATGCCAACGCAAGCTATTCCTTCTAGACATAACTGGGAGAGGGATGTCTTAGTAAGAAAGTTAAAAAAGACAGCAATAGCAGGAATTATGTCAAATACCTCAGATATAAGTGATTCTGTGATTTCAACTAAAGCCATTTCAGTTAATGTCCAGTGGGATAGCCCAGACTACTGTCTCTTTCATACTCTGTGATGAGGCATCTTGTCCACTCCCTAGAAAGAAGGCACAGTAGGGTCTAGAACCTTTCTTTTCTTCAGGATAGTAATAACAGTATCTATGATGGGGACTTGTGCCTCTCTATCTCTGGCGGTCTTTTAAGAGTCCTTTGCATTTCTTCTTTTTGTTAGTCTTTTAAGAAATGTCATGAAGATCAGGACTTCATCAATACTCACTAACAATAAATGACTTTCTACTCTTATACTCTCATTGGAGGCTGTGTGGGAAAGGTAGTGAGGCATCTATAACCTGCCTAGCAAGACAATTTTCACACACACACACACACACAACACACACACACACACACACACACACTCTCACATATCCCCAGTAGATAGCTGTAATCTCCACCTGTGCTCCATGGTAATGAGGAATCCCTGTCTTGGTTGTCAATGAAGGAGAAGTTCAGAAATTGGGCTCACACATTTACTACAATGGAAAGAATTAAGATTTTTTTCAGACACCAGGATGTTGCATGTGGATACCAAATAGAATATAAATTTTAATAAGATCCACAGTCTCTTAATACATTACCCAAAATATCTAATGTTTAATTTCAAAGATCACACATCAGTCCAAGATTTTGAAGTGTCTGAAAATGGACAAAAATTACGATTAATTTATCACTAAGATATTGATGTCAGTGTTATCTGACAAATGTTCAGAATAATTATCATCAAAGAGGTTCAATACAACTTTGCTAAAAACGAATTAACATTTATAGATTCCCAGAAAAAACAAACACTGAATGTCTTCCTCAAATGTAAGTAAGTAAGTGCATTTAAAAGAAGTTGAAATAAAATGAATAGATGGGATGCACTGCAGAATGAAATGGCCAGATGGAGAAGTTTTGGAACTAGAAAATGGAATAATAGAAGCAATGCAATCTGATCAGTAAAGACTAGAAAGTAAATGCCTCAGTGAGCTTAGAACAACAGGGAAAGATACCCCTGGAGTCCTTAGAGATAGAAAAGATGTCTGAGATATAAGAGCCCTTGAGTAGACAATGGCTGAAAATACCACAAATCTGGTAAAATATACAAGACTCCAGCTTCAAGAAGATGATTAGATTCCTAGCAGTTCATAAAGATAAACATACATCGAGACCTAAAATACAAATTGAATCCTGGTGACAATGAAAACAATGTCGTTGGTGATGGCAGTAAAATATCATCCATTTTCCCTACAGAGGGAACATGGTTTGAATGAGGGGGGCTTCCTTGTGAGAAATAATAAAAGACATCCGAGCAAAAAGAAGGACTGGAAGATATTTATCTCTCTATGTGTTTCATAATGTTCCTACAATAGTATGTTTCCATATGATAGTATTTCTGAAGGGCTTTGGCCACAGTTACATTTTCCCATAGTTCTTCCTCTATTGTACCATCCTATTCTCTTACCCTCTTTAACAATTCCTGTTTCCTTACTGCTCTTAAACCCTTTGCACCTCTGCCTTTGATCTAGTTGGAGAAGGAGATGTGGAGTGAAATTATTAAAATGCGTTGAATAAAATTCTCAACAGATAAAAACAGGAAAGGGTGATATTCATCGTGACAAATCATACACAAAAGGGAATTCTATACTCACTGAACAGCAACCTTTGTACTGAGAAAGGAAATAAAGATATTTCAGAATCATAATAAGAACTAAGTGAAACTGTGCTCGGAATTAACCTAAGATGGTGTAGACTAATGCAGAAGGTTCCTCCATTAGAAAACAATAATCAAGTCAGGGACCTTAGAAAAGCAGGGAAAATGGAGTCAACAGAAACAGTGATGAACAAAAGCAAGCTTCCTCCTCTTTAGTTTTTTTTTTTTAAGTCATCCTGGAAATTGAAACAAAAATTATAACCTTGTTCCTGTAGTTCAGAGTGGTACTAGAATAAATGGGATATTTTTAAATGGAAAGGATTTAATAATTTCATAAGTGGGGGAACATGAAGGGATGTAATTTTCTATACTTCATGTAGATTGGTAAAATGATAATACCACTAGACAGTAATGAGTTTATGTAATGCGATGCTCAGAGGAACTACTTGAAAGCTATGCAGAAATACTTTGAAATATAGTATATTTAAATAAAATAAATCATAAAAATATTAAAGAAATACAAGGGAAAGCAGGAAGAGGGCAACATGGAAATGAAAAAAGATGCAAATATTTTACAAAACAAATACACAAATAAATAGGAAGATTTATGCCTCCCTATAGCAATTATTATAGTGACTATAAGTAGTTGAAATGCACAACGTGCAGAGTTTAGTAGTTCATATTAAAACTGACTCAATAATGTACTTTATACAAGAAATGACTTGAACTATGATGAAACAGACAGTTTGGAACTACAGTGAGAGATGTATGACTAAAAATGAAATGTAAATGTTAACATTAATAGAGTAGAATCTGGAATACAGAAAACCATAAAAGTTTGTCTACTAAGGAAAAATAATATGTACTAAATAGAAGAGATATAAAATATATGATGTATATAATCCTGGATCAGTTCCCAATTACACTTGAAGATTTTAGTACCCTTTTAACAACTGACAGAATAGTTAGCACAGAAGTCATCAACAATGCAGAAGAATTCAACCATGTCACAAACAATCAAGATCCCATAAATGTTTAAAGCATAGTTTATTCAACACCATAGAACATGCATTATATTTGTCTCATGGAACAAACCCCTCAACATACCATGTCCTTTACAATAAAATAAGCTGAAGTAGTTGAAAAGTTGACATGCAAACACTGTTGAAATCAAATTAGGAGTCAGTAGCAGGAAAATATGCAGTTCTAATCAATTCATGAATAAAAGAAGTTTTAAAGTAAGAAAAAATAAAATACATCATAGACAAAATTTGGGGATACAGTTAAAGCAGTATTGAGAAGAGAGTTGGCTGCACTTAGTGTACACATTGGAGATCAGATGTTACATTAATTAATTGTGCTCCTATCTTAAGGGTTCAGTGAAAAAGAGGAATCATAAACTTGAATCAAGTTTAAAAAATGTAAATTAGTGAATACTAGAAACAAAAATGGAAAGAAAAACAATAGAGAAAAATCATTTTCAAAAAGTCAGATCTTTGAAAAAACTACAATTGATTAAGCCTGACAAAGAGAAACAATTCACAAATTATTTGTACTAGGAATAAAACTGAACAATGCTACAGATTCTGTAGTCTGTATAAATATATGAAAAATATAAGTTATTATACATAAAGATTAGCAGCTGTGAGGAAATGAAATAGGCAGATTCTCAAAAAAAAAAAAAAAAAAAATTGAAGTACCACAAGTACCAGCCAGAAAGATAACTGTATTGCACTATAGCTACCCAGGAAACTGAACTCATAATATAAAAACCCAAATATCCATATCCAGGTTTATATGTTGTTTTAAAAATACATGAAATGTTTAATGCACAATTAATCTTGAGAAAGCAGCTTTGCTTTGCTTATTTTTCTTTTATTTGTTATTATATTTATTTACATTTCAAATGTTATCCCTCTTCCCAGTTAAAACCCTATCCCCTCTCTGGTCTCTACTGCTCTATGAGGGTAATCCTCCATCCACCCACCCACCCACTTCTTCCTCAGCACCCTAGCATTCCCCTATGCTGGGTCATCCAATCTGCACAGGACCAAGGGTCTCCCTTCCCATTGATTCCAGATAAGGTAATCCTCTGCTATATATGTGGCTGGAGCCATGGGTCTTTTGTTGGTGGTTTAGTTCCTGGGAGCTCTGGGGAGGTCGGGCTAGTTGATATTGTTGTTCTTCCTGTGGGGTTGCAGCTCCTTCAGTCCTTCCGCTAACGCCTCCATTGAGGTCCCTGTGCTTAGTCCGATGGTTATTTTTCATTTGAAAATGAAAGTGGCTATTGCGTTATTACCCAAGAATTTTGTAGTAGGTTTTGCTGCAGTGGAAAACTTGAAAGCCTATGCTAAATGAATTATAAAAGACTATCAGAGAGATGGAGGAAATTAATAAATGCTGGCCAAAGGGAAGGGGCTTGTTCATAGTGTCAAATCACAGAGGCTACAGGAATTGGAATTCTCATGTTGATTTTCCCTATAGTGCATCCTTAAAATTTTTGTCCTCTATTACAATACATCAATATAGTCTAAATTCACAGCAGATGATTTTTTGACCAATCTGATATTTCAGATGCTATTTAAAGCAATATGCAAAAATTATAAATAACAATTTTTGGTTGAGGATCCTTCCAACTTATCCTTTTGAGTTTCCAAGTCTATATAAAGT
The DNA here is from genome assembly GCA_021653895.1 of Mastomys natalensis. Taxonomy (NCBI): domain Eukaryota; kingdom Metazoa; phylum Chordata; class Mammalia; order Rodentia; family Muridae; genus Mastomys; species Mastomys natalensis. Next base: position 216,797 of record JAJTUV010001821.1, on the reverse strand, counting down.
ATTTGTTAGATACAACTTTCCTCATAAATTCATCAACTAGAAGATGAAGGATTTTACCTGTATAATAATGAGATACATAACCTTTGTAGTTATTCTGAAAGAAGCTAACATATTTAAAGCTTGAAATCTAGGATTCACATATAGAGAAAACTTATTAAGGTAGTCTGTCTGGGGCTGAACTTTTTCACTCAGGATGACTGTTTCTAGCTCCAATCATTTATCTGCAAATTTCAGTATTGCCAGCTGAATAATATTCCATTGAATAAATACACCAGCCTTGTTATCCATCAAATGATGGACATCTAGGCTGTTTCTAGTTTCTGGCTACTGAGACTAGAGGAGCAAAGAAAAGGATGAGCAGGTTCCTCTGTAGTAAATTGTAGAGTTCTTTCGGTGTATGCCCAAGGGTGGGCCAGCTAGATCCTACGATAGATCAATGTTCAGTTTTGTGACAACAGTAGTTTCAAGATAATTTTAAACCTTTGTTACCAATGTTTTCATTCCTTCTTACAATAGCTTTATTGTTATTTATTTACATGTACATGTGTGTGTGCTTTTATATGTGCATGTGCCCATTATCAGGGTCACCATGTTTTCTTAATATCAATTTTTTTCTCATATACATGACAAATATTGAAATTTGATTGAATAAAAAAGTAACTTTAAGGGTATTTCAGTATTTCAGTATTTGCTTTCTATACCTTTTTGATTTTGGCATACATTTTCAAAAATACTCAGTGTTATTTAAATTCTTTTTATTTTTAACTTTTTTTTATTTGTTTACTTTAGTTGTTTCTTTTTTCTTTCTTTCTTTCATTTTTTTTTTGTTTTTTTTTTTTGAGACAGGGTTTCTCTGTGTAGCCCTGGCTGTCCTGGAACTCACTCTGTAGATCAGGTTGGCCTCGAACTCAGAAATCCGCCTGGTCTGCCTCCCAAGTGCTGGGATTAAAGGCGTGCACCACCACTGCCCAGCTTTAAATTCTTGCTTACAGTGTTTAGTGTTGATTCTTCAGTTAACTCAATTATATTTTACTTGAATCTTTAAAATTATTTTTAATATGTCTAAAATGAACTGGAAATTTAAATTCTGATGCCTGATAAATCCTAGACTGTATTCATTCTATATATAGTCTCTCTATAATTTAATTTTTATATATTATATATAATATAATATAATATGCATATATTATAAATGAATATAACATATCATGTATGAACACATAGAATACATTTATTTTTCTAATATCTAATAGGGTATTAGGATATTTTAATTGCATGTATTTGTATTCTAACATTTATATACCACTGACAATATGGTTGCAGTAAAATGCAGCATTTTAATGGAGGGAAATCTCTAATGGAGCATTGTGAATAACAATCTTACCTCATTTAGCTTAACGTGTTTCTATGAAATGTACCAGTGGGACAAAATGTTGATGAAACACAAATAAACTTTCAAAGTGGCCAGCAATTTAGCACAGTTTGCTTGACATTTGCATATACAAATTGTTTTATTTATGGATTGTATTAACTTCCCTAGTCATATGTCTGTAGGTTTCTGAATCCCTCTGTACCATTCTCTCTTGTCACAATGTCTTGTTGCATTCGAAAACAGCAGTCTGGCATTCACACGTGACAGGTGTAGACATTGCACTGTTTTCTAAGTAACAACACAGAAGTCCCACGTGCAGACTACCCTTTCCTGTCTACAGCTTTCCTAGATTAGGAAGAAGTGCCACAGCTGGACAGTGGCTATACCTTGAGAGCAACTGTTTTTTTCTTATTCTTCTTGTAAAAACAAAATTTAAGTAAATGACCCATTTTATATGCATGCCTATTTTTTCTATAAAAGAGAATGATGAGTTTTGATACTGACTCCAAAGCTTGCTTTAAATTACTTTATAGCTCATGTCTAAGTCATTTTTATTACATGCTGTCTGAGTATATTGTGATTCTCCATTTAATTATATGCCACAAACTTACTCTATCAAAAGTAAGTTGTTAAGCACACAAATGTAGCCAGGCTCACACTTACCTTAATTGCATGCTTTCATATTCACTCACCATGTTGGTTGATTTTTTTTTTTTTTTTTTTTGTCAACGACACAAATTAGACTCACTTGTGAACAGAAATTCTCAACTGAGGAATTGCCCCAGGAAGGCTAGTCTACTGACCACTTTCATAATTAATGAATGAAGTAGGAGTTCACAGTCCACTATAGGCAGTGCCAACCCTAAGCCACTTGGTTCTGGGTTATATACAAAAGCAAGCTGAACAAACCACAGAGAACAAGCCATGAATAGCAGTCATCCCTTCATGGACTCTTTTCAGTCTCTGCCTCTAGGATCCTGCTTTGCTTTCCTAGATGGGAAGCACTCCTTTGCTTGGAAGTATAACATAAAAGACATTCTTCCTCTCCAAGGATTTTTATCACAGTGACAGAGAAGCTAACTGGGCTATCTTTTCTCTGGACTCCTTCTTGTGTGTCTGTGTGACTGAATTCTTTTCCTTTTGCAGAGTCTGAGAAGCATGTGTTGGCAATAGTTTCCATTTATGTATTGTTCCTAAATGGTGTAAGAAGAGAGGAGATTTTTAGATTCTTAGCTTGCTTCAGAACGAGGTATCTTCATGTCATCAACTACTCAGCCATGAATCCAGATCAAGTTGAAAATTTGTCTAGCACATTAAGAGGCATCTGTGCTAACTGCATTCTGTTAAAATCTGCTTGAGGAGAGTGAGTACACAGATTTTCAAGTTCTCCAACTGTTTCAATAACTATTAGCACACAGCAGGAGAGAAAATAAGAGTAATTCAGGTAATTAAATCAAAATTTGGTACCAAACTCGGTTGGAGCAAACTTCAATCTCAGAGAATGAGTCCTGGGACCCCACAGGCCATGAACTGCAAATCAATTTCTAAGTTTACTCAGGAATTTTGCAATTTGATAAATAGATAATCACAAGAAAACAAAAGACCATTAGAGTAAGGGACAATGCCCTTATGAGTTACCTATGGTGTCATTTAAGAAGAGAGTGACATATTTTGCTTGGGTCTCTTCTTCCTAGTTTTAGCACTGACTGTCTCTTATACCATAAAAATGACACAGACACATGTAAACTTTGATGGTTAGAATTTCTGTATTGAGGCAGTTCACTTCAATTAACAGACTTGGCTCATTGTATTGTGATAGATGTATAGTTTCACAATAAGAATATCACATGCATAAAGATTTAAAAATAACTTCTCACATAAATTTTTATTATTATGAATTATTTTTATGGGTAATTTTCCTACATGTAATCATAGGCAACACGTGTGTATGTCTGGTGCCTGCATAGGCCAGATGAAGGTGTTAAATTTCCTCGAGCCAGAATTAATTATTAGCCATTATATGGGTGCTAGGAATTGCACTTGGGTCCTCTAGATGAATAGCCAGGTTCTTGAAGATGCCATCTCTTGAGTCCTCAAGTAATTGTTTTTAAAAAGTAATATTTCAATAAAAATATGGTGTATTTAATGATAAATTTGTAATAAACAGATTTTAAGATTTGTTTAGGCACATGTTAACGAGGCTATGAAGAGGAACACTCCTCCATTGCTGGTTGTGAGTGAAATTTGTACAACCACTTTGGAAATCCATTTGAAAGTTTTTCAGAAAGTTGGGAATAGTTCTACCTCAAAACCCAGCTATACTACTCCTGGGCATATACACAGAAGATGGTCACACATAGCACAGGGTCACTTGCTCAATTATGCTCATGGCAGCTTTTTTTGTAACAGTCAAAAACTGGAAAAAACCCTGATGTCCCTCAACTGAAGAATGGATACAGAAAATGTGACTCATCTACACAATGGAAAACTATTCAGCTACTAAAAACAAGGATATCATGATATTTGCAGCCAAACGGATAGCACTAGAAAACATCATCCTGAATGAGGTTAGCCAAACAAAAAAGGACGTGTATGATATGTACTCACTTATAATGGATATTAGTCATAAATAATAGGATAACCATGCTGCAATCCACAAACACAAAGAAGCTAACTATCAAGGCTGGCTCAAGGGAGGATGCTTGAATCTCACTAAAAAGGGGAAATAAAATAGACATCAGAGGTGGATGAAGGAAGAAACTGGGTGGGGCAGGGAGTGGGAAGGGAACTGGGTGGGGGATCAGGAGGGTGAGAGTGGGTCTAAAGAGTACCATGGGAGAGAATGAAAATTGGTATACAGGGTATCTCTGAAACAAACTGGAGGCCTGGCATCCAGACATCCCAGGAGTCTATAGGGGTGACCCTAGCTGAGACTCTTAGCTGTAGGTGATATAGAGCCTGAAGTTCCACCTCATGTAGCCATGTGGGACTTAATTGTTGAGGGAGGGGAACACCAACCCACCTACAAAGACTTTGAACCAAAATTTGCCTGCCTACAAGATGCACAGGGATAAAGATGGAACAGAGATTGAGGATGGAACAGAGATTAAGGGAATAGCCCACCTGTGATTGGTCTAACTGGAGACCCACCCCTCAGTCAAGAGTCAATTCCTGACACTATTAATGATACTATACTATGTTTGCAGACAAAAGCCTACCACACCTGTCTTCTCAGAGCCTTCATCCAGCAGCTGATGGAAACAGATGCAGAGGTCCTCTCCCAAACATTAGGGGGAAGAATGGGAGAAGGATTGAGGGAGCCAGAGGCATCAAGGATACCACATGTAGACCCATAGAGTCAACTATCTGGGCCCATGAGAACTCACAGAGACTGAACACCAACCAAAAGGCATGCTTGGGCTCAGCCTAGGTGCCCTACACATATGTAGTAAATGTGCAACTTGGTCTTTATGTGAGTTCCCTATCAACTAGAGCAGGGCAGATTCTGACTCTGTTTCCTGCCTTTGGATCCCCTTCCCTTAGTTTGGCAGCTTCTGGCCTCAGTGGAAGAGCATGCACTTAGTCCTTCTGTGACTTGATGTGCCAGGGAGAGTTGCTACTCACAGTGGTGGTAGGCACTCTCCTTCTCTGAGGAGAAAAGGAGGAGGGGTAGGGGTAGGTGTTGTGATGGTCAGATTTGGAGGAGAGAAGGAAAGAAGGGCTGGAATTGGGATGCAAAGTGAATAAATAAGGAAATAAATAAATTTAAAAATTCATTTAGTTTTTGAGATTATAATTACAACATTTTTTCTCTCTTGTTCCCTCTTTCCAAGCCTCCCCCATGTACTGCTCCTTGTTCCTATCATCTTTTTACCTTATTTTTGTGACACACATCCACACATATAGATATGCCCCTACACATACACATACATCTATACCATTACACATATAAATACATAAGTACAGCTTATTGTATATAGTGTTACTTGTATGTATATGTTTCTAGAGCTGATCATTAGGTGCTGGATAAACAATTGTGCTCTTCTCCAGGGAAGACCCTTTCTTCTCCACTCAGCATTCTTTAGTTACTTTTAGTTCTTAGTGCTGGGTTAAGGCTTCCTGGACTCCCCTATACCTACCTGCCATCCAGTCCTTTAAGCATGTCTATTATTGTCCTTATTGAGTCATGCTTAGGCAGTTATGTAAGTGAGAATTTATAGTCGTATCTTCTGTCATTCCTAGGAGACTTTTGAAAATGATTTTATATAGTAAAACAACACACATTAGTTAAGACGCCTGTGTCCAGATTCATCCCATTAGTCTTTTACCTCCTTCTACTCTAACCATATAGGACTTCATTCTCTGTACGCTTTTGTGTTTTTTCTCCATCCTTTTGCTTCCCCCAGAAATATTTTTAACACTCTGTTTTCTTAGTTAACAGATATTTGTTCGTCTTGACTCAGTTTAACCACTATTTACATGGTCCTCAAAGTGCAAGTCAGGTTTTTTACAATTATTTTATGCAATTCTATCCATTACTTCTTAGCTTTAATATCTTGCAAGTTTCGTGTATTAATAAGTGTGACAATTTTGATAGACTTTTGCAGTAGTCTATAGGCTCCACAAATTTAAGGTTATGTCTGATTTTGTTCATTTCCATGTACCCACAGTCTAGTTTACAGGCCTGGTTCTCATCGTTTGAGTAAACACCATTGTCAAAATCTGTATTACATTCTCCAGTTTGAGCCATAACTGTTTAATGACTGATGAATAGTAAGAGCAATGGAGTTAGTTTCATCGAAGCACTCTATTATATAGAAGATTGCTATCATTTGTTCTTTCTTATAGATATAATTTACTTTCAAACCTCCTGGTTTTTGTTTTTCATAATCCAAATAGACACCATACCATCAATATTTTTAAGTCATAAACGAAGTAGTTTTTTTCCCTTTAGTTCACAAAATTTCCAAAAAGACAAAAGAGAAACTAAAAACATTTTTTTTAAATTAGACAGGTAGTAGATTCAGTAATATGAGCATTTGTGTATGCTGTGTTGGCTTGCTAATTAAAGACTGGAGATGATAAAAGAGAGCTTTTTCTTGGTGCCACATGGTACTGAGTAAGGTCATCTCCTAGGCTGTTTTGTACACATTTCTGTTCTACTCTGAGTCAGAAGAAGCCAGCTTGAGCATTATGTGGAGACAGTAGAGAGTCATCCTTTTATGTGTCAAGAACTGGGGCAGCAAACTAAGTTCAAAGACTTTTTAACTTCAGTTAAGCTTTGAACTTTAGTAAATGATTTGATTTGCTAACGTTAACAAATGGAAAGGCATTGAGGCAGAGTGTTAACAAAATCAGAACTAGGGGTAGGGAAGTTGTATGCAATCTCTTTGAACTACCTGTTTAATTTCCTCTTGAGTTTTAACTGTCTTAATATTAGAGTTTGTTGATAACTAAATCAAGTCATTTCAAAAGATTAAGGGACATATGTATTATTAACTAATTTATTAATGATTGCTAGTGTTACTCCATAAAATTGTAACACTACATTACATAAAACCTGTAAGACTTCATTAGTACCACATTTTAAATACCAACTACTTATGAAATAGAAAATTGATCAAATAACTCAGAATTCAGTGTAACTATTTAAATTCCACATGGTGTAGTTTCTCTCAGTACACAGATAAATGAATAAAATAGAAAGATAATCAAGTGACAGTCCCATCCCTGAAAATAAATGGAATTCGATGATGTTTTTAATGACCACCCCAGATGGAAATTAATAGCATCTCACAGAATACTATTTCAGTGTAAAATTACACTGTAAATCAAAAGTTATTTGGCGTTTATCTAAACTCCCTCCAGGGGCCTTTTAAACTCTTATAATTTTATGGGTCTTTTGTGAGGATAGGACACAACTGTTCTGTATTCTCTTTATTGGTAATTCTGTGTAGTTCTGAAAGATGTTTTTGCAGCTTTTGGTTTTAGATTACATGGGGCAGGTAGAAATATGTCACAAAGGAGCTTCCTTTCTCATGAATATTTTTTATATTGGTTTAAAAAACACCTGTATTCTGTCTACAGGTTATCTACCTATCTATCTATCTATCTATCTATCTATCTATCTATCTATCTATCTATCTATCTAATCTATTTTTAAAGCTGGAGTTGAACCCAGGGTTTGTTTTTTTTTTTGTTGTTGTTGTTTTTTTTTTTTTTTTTTTTTTTTTTTTTTTTTTTCATAGAAAACACATCTCTTTACTCAGCTTTTTCACTGAACTATGCTCCAAGCATAACGTGTTTAAATGTGAAAGAGAAGCTTAATCCTTCCCAGCCACTACTGACCATGGGATTTAAAGGTAGGTGATAGACTTGAAGATATTCATGTTGTTACTCTGGCACATTATAATGTTGAAGGTAAATTATGAGAGTGAGGAGAGACAGCGAGAGGGGACAGGGGATCGAGGACAGGGGACAAAAGGACAGAGGAGGTGAGGAGGGCAGGGGAGGACATGGGAGGTGGGGAGGAAAGAGGAGGGTGGGCAGACAGAGGAGGGGAGGACAGGAGAAGGGAAGACAGGGGAGGAAAGACACGGGGGAAGGACAAGGGAGGGTAGGTAGGGAGGGGAGGACAGTGGAAGTGGGGAGGACAGAGGAGGTAGGGAAGAAAGGGAGGAGAGGACAGGGAGGGGAGGAGGGGAAGTGAGAGGAGAAGAGGACAGGGAAGATGGGATGGACGGGGGAGGGGAGAACAGGGGAGGTAGGTACGGCAGGGGAGAGGGGGATGGGATGGAGGAAGATAGGGGAAGGGAGGACAGGGGAAGGGACTGGAGGAGAGGAGACATATGTGACGTACCTGGGCATTTGAAATATTGGATTCAAGAAATGCCTATTTGATTCCCTATACCCCTATGCTTTTATAATTCTGAGTATTACTAGTAAATTGATATTTTACTTGTTCCAGAGCAGCATGATGTTCAAAACCTCTAAGTCTCATCACTTATAGTCTGTAACTAATTATCTAGTTTTGCTAGAACCCAAAGGGGGTCAGTTTGATGCAGAACAATTGCTTGTAGTTATTGTAAGTAAAATCACTTGAAAAATTATCTCCTAGTCTAACATGAACCACCAGTGCAAACAAGGGTCTACCTTGTCTTACATTATGGTAAGTTTGACTTACTGGAGCCATCTCCATTATAAAATATCCCCTTGGCTGAGAAAATGTGGTCTTGAATCACAACTCAGATTCAACCATCTATTCATTTATTAATGTCTCTGTGCTGTCTTCTTTTGATCTCATTCCTATTTACCTGTGACTTTGCTCACATCTCTTAGGTCAGTTTGAATGTGCAGGACACATTTGTAGGCCAGTCAGAGTCCTGGATTTTCCATTTTGCATCAGTGGTTCCTTAACACTGGCATCTATACCTGAGACTGGAATCAATGACCCCTCTCTCAGACCATAATTCTCTGTTCAGAGCTCTGTCATGATTGAGTTTCATGAAGTGATTATTTTCATGTAGTTAATTGAATGTGCTGCTATTTCTACTGAATTATGGCTTCCTTGAGGGAAGCATGTCTTTTCTCATTTGTCTCTCTAATTCTAGTGCACAGAGCATGGGACATGGTAATAGGCATGGAATAAATGTTATAACTGGAAGTGAAATGTTTTTCACCAGAGGACAAAATAAAAATATGTTTCTTTTTCTACAATAAGAGAAATAAGCTTATGTTTTTGGTCTCTCTCAATCTCTGTCTCTGTTTCTGTCTTTCTCTGAGTTTCTGTCTCTGTCTCTCTCTCTCTCTCTCTCTGACTGTGTGTGTGTGTGTGTGTGTGGTTTGGTGTGTATGGTATATTCTCCTTTACATGTACCATACACATGTGTATGCAGGGGTTCAGACAGACATGTTGGTCATCTGTCTCCACCACTTTTTCTTTTTGCCTCAAAAGGGGTTTCTCATAGAACTCAGCCCTGGATATTTCAGCTATGGTGGCCAACAGTGGAGTCCCATGTTTTAATGATGACTTACAGGAAGGCACTTGAAGCCATGCCTGATTTTTTATGGTGGGAATTCAAGTTCATGTAACCCTAGATAGTTCAAGCCTTGTCTCCTCCCTTCAAATCTCTACTTCCTACCTGGCAAGTGATTTGCTCTTTCCAGACCAAGAGACCAGTCTAATTTCAGTTGAGCTGTCACACTAGTGAATATCCTGCCCAGTCTCTTGTTTTCTATGTATTGCTCTAATACTTGTTTGCATATCTGGAGCCTGGGCATTTGTCTGGAAGAACCACATGGCAGGGGGTGGAGGGGGTGAGGGGATGGGGGGTGGGGGGATTGGGGGGTTGGGGGATTGGGTGTTGGTTGGGGGGTGGGGGGATTGGAGGGTGGGGGGGTTGTTCTTCAAAATGTCTCTTCTTTTTTTCTGGTGAGATTTCCACATCTCTAATATATTGCATATCTTCTCTTTGCCTTTGCATTGTACCAAGAAAAGCAGAGGCAGATCCACTCTTTCTTCTGCTGTCTTTCTCAAGTGCAAACCATTTCCTCCTTTGGGGATCACTTTCAAATCTAGATTCCAATACTCAGTCTCTTTTACTAGCTCATGGTTTAAATGATATATGAATGAGTTGTGTTGACTATATTGTAAGGTAAGGTCAAAACCTAAACTGGTCTTTTTTTCACTAAGATGATTTTCTTTCTGTTATTTGCTTTTTCTGCTTCTGTTAATGTCTCTGAATTTATTTGTGTCTTTGATTTAACTATACTGATATGATATGCTTTACTTATTCCCCTTTTCCTGGGTATTTTCATATTTCAAATTATATATATATATATATATATATATATATATATATATATATATATATGTTGTGTGTGTGTGTGTGTGTGTGTGTGTGTGTGTGTGTGTATACATATATGTATATACAATATTTATATATATATGTACAAATATATATATGTCTGACTCTTTTATAGAAAAAAAATGATGGTTTCAGTTCTAGTTTTTCCTTGGGGTAAACCACTCTGATGGTATGTTCATATTTCTCATAGCTAAAGTAGCTTATAGAAAGCTATTCTTCAGGTTAGAAGCTTGATTCCCCCATCCCCAACATTCTGGACTCAGATTATATATCTTTGGATGTGACCTAGGCTGGTCACAGGGGCATGTAAGGGTTCCTATGGCTACTTTTATTGAGTTTTTATAATTCCTCAGCCCAGTTCATTGACTGCATTGGATGTCTATGTGGCTTTTGGCCTTTCTCTAAAAATGCCCCACTTGTTGGCTTCTACCCATTCCTCCCCTTCCAGCAGTGTGCAAGCTCACTGATTACTTGAGGTGTGTCTACATTTTATTTAAGAAAAGTGCCTGTTCTGTTTTTCATCATAAGAAAGCAATCTCTTTGAATGTAACTTGTTCCTCTTTATTATAGTGACTCTATCATAGATAACACTTTTTTCCCTTGACACTGTTTATCTTCCTTCACAATGATCCATTACAAGTAGAACTTATACTTTATTAGTTCATTCCTGAATGAATTAATAGGTTATGCAAATACAATGCATGATCAGCATACTTCATTGTATTTTGGAAAATAGCTTTGTCACACTGGAAAGTAGCTGTGTAATATTTGTTCAATGGGTAGAACACAAGATGGATTTTTCTCATTTGCAAACAAAGATATTGGGCTATGAAAACCATTTTCACCTTTTTATCATCATAAAATGATTTGTTTGCGGATATTGTTCATGCTTGTTCATCCATGGATGCATGCATACTCTCTCTCTCTCTCTCTCTGTCTCTCTCTCTCTCTCTCTCTCTCTCTCTCTCTCTCTCTCTCTCTCTCTGTGTATGGCTGTGTGGATGTGTTGAATGCTATATGTGGGTTTGGAAGAAGAGTTTTCATGGTTTCTGTAAACTGACTAACTACAAAAGCTAATACAGTTGCCATCAATTAGCAATAGATTATAGATTCATATTTTTCTGAAAATTCTCATCTTTCTGGAATTTAACTGGACAATTTTTATTGTTTCCTAAATACTACCATGACTATATGAAGAACACTTTCATTTTATTGGACATATAGATAACTTAACAATCTGGGAAACACATGCTTAAGTTATATGTAAATGTTATATCATTTTATATGAATAACTGAAGATCATCAAATTCACAAATTTCATCCAACCAGTCTTTTCTGTTATAAAGAGTGAGAAAGACTTCCACTACAGACACATGTCTTATCTTACTTCGATGATAATTTTTAAAATACTCTAAAAAGATTTTGTTTGCCGAAATGGATATGAATAATAATATTAGAAAACATGAGTTAACATTTACCACATTGCCAGTGTGCTAAATAAATGCTTTGCACATTTATTAGGATTCATCACAGTGATACACAGGGTTAGAACTAGAATCATTGTTCATAGCATGATAAAATTAAACATGAGCTTTAGTAGTTTGTTGCCATGTAATTAATTCATAAGTACATTGCATATATAGTTGACAACTACATTTTCATAATCATCATTGAAATATCTATATTTTCTATACTTGTTATTGATATTTTCTTTTCTATACCATCTTCAAAACATAATTTTACTGTTTTCTAAGCTTTTGCATATGAACAAAATATTACAAAGTAATATGGTATTTAAAATCTGTTATTGATTGAAATTTAAATGTTTATTAAATAGAGATGGATTTTGATCTCCAAAAGTGCTTCATGATATGTAAATTATGGCTCTCTAGTGATGCTTTGTGGAGGAAGGTTTTGTATATATGGACATGTATGACCTTATAATAATTACATAAGATTTTGTCAAGAAATGGGAGGGATCACTGATTTTTTTTAAATTCATTTAAACACAAAGTGCCCAATCTGGAAAATTTAGAACCTTATGCTAAAATGATAACATAATTTCCTGTGTCCTAATTCAATGTATTTTGTCATTGCCATGAAAGAAGTTGAAACCATCAATCAAAGTTATTTTCTTTAAGCAAAAGCAGTACATTTTCTAATTTTCACATACCTACTTCATTCCAATTTCTTTCAAGGCATTAGGAATATGGGTGTGAATATAGTTCTGTTCTCACAGATTATATTTTTCATTGGTGAAAAACTAAGTAACAGTCATATTAAAATTAACTTCATGTACTGATAAACTCTCTGAAGAGAATACACTGATAAACAATAACATCTGAAATGTAAATAAACTATAATATAGAATTAAAATAAAAAATAAATAAAAATAAAAACAAAAAAAAAAGAGACTACAGACATTTAGTTTGTCTGGATAGAAGCTAAGCAGTGATGTTACAGATAGCCATGCCTAATACATACAACCTCTGTCACTTCTGCTGGTTAATCATGTTATAATTATCATTTAACTATTGTTAAAATCCACTCTAGATGGGAAGGCAACGTGACTAAAGTAGAATAATAGAAATTGGGAAGCTAGAACAAGTTTCATCGGTGGGGAACAGTCATGTGGAAAAATAAGAAGTGTCTGTAATGTGCAGATAGAGGGAGACTCAGGTGCAGAATGTTTTTTGGCACAAGAGGTTGAATTGTAGAACTAACTTATGAAACTCATATGACTAGATAGTTGTGTGTACAGAGGACAGTGGAAGGAAAAAATTCCAATATATTAGTAAAATACATTGTAAAGGAGAGGTTATCTAGGCTTATGATTAAGCTCTTATCCGACATTACATGAGATGTTCTGATATGAATCTCTTTACATTTTTCATTGAGCATATAAGTATATGTATGATACTGTTACATATGATTGAATAAAGGTGTCACTGTAAAACAAATGAGGTTTAGATATGTGAATGCATGTTTCAATGTCTAACAATTTTTTTCAAGCAATAATTTTGAATATTCCCATTCTTGATATAATATTCAAATAAATTGTAACTTTGTAGGAAACTTAACCAATTAACTTTGAGATTTCATATTGTAAGTATGTAAGTTGGAGATGAAAAATAAGATTCAATTCTTCCTTGTGAATTACTTGAGTTGTCAGGGAGACATTGCTTCTGGGAACTTTTCAAGTGAGGGATAAGATTGTTTTTTATAAAGATTCACAGAGCCAATCAAGATTAAGTTCTACTGCTTTGATGTGGGGCACTTTAGCTTTGTGACATATTTCAAGAACATGCTTTGATTTCAGTCACCTTCACTTTGTCTTGTGGCTTAAGATACATTTAGAGACTCAAATAGTCTAAATATATTATTTTATAAAAACATGATGTTCAAATTGATTTGAGGCCACAGGATTTCCTAAGTTACAAGTGATGCACATTTCTCAGTTTTCAACACTGTGACCTTTTCAGGCCTCAAATCTTGTCTTCACTTGTCAGATAAATAAATGAATAACCTTATATTTGATAGACTAAATTTTTACTTCTGTAACAAACATGAAGAAATATACCCATAACTAAATACCAAAAGGGAAAAGCTACTCACAAATAGGCTCTCATGCAACAATTCCAATGTTTCATATTTGCCTTGCCAATCAGTTTAGTATCTACTAGAACACAGACATGATGATCAACATTAAACCACCTGATAATTTGTGACATCATATTTCATTCACATATCCAGAACATTGTGACAGAGGAATACATAATCATTTATATATATTTTTTAATATTGTATACTAGTACTATGGAGACAGTGAAGCAACCAGCTGGCCAAGAGGACTGATTACAGCTGGTGATATTTACTAGTAGGAATAACATAAATGTCTTGGAGAAAATTTTCAAATAATATTCATCTCAAAGTACTTATATCAGTCATTAAGTATATGTTTATTGACTTGTGGTTTAAACTCTTATGTTTATTCTGACTCTCAGTTTGTTTAGTGAGGTCCCTGTACATATAGTGAAGATGCTCTAAGTAGTTTACAAATAAGAAACTCTGCTCTGTAAAACAAAAGATTTGTTCTGCAAATGAGACTTGCCTGTGTACATAGAAAGGATTGATTTAAGATTTAGAAATGATGGTTAATTAGAAAAGAGTTCATTAGTATAAAAATAATTATTTAAAATTCCATTAATTTTTCAGTCTTTCCTGTAATTAGATTTAGATATATGGTGGAGCAAGTATTATTGTATCGACTAGAGAGTTTGGATCTTTCTATTGTGAACTGAACGAGCATCTCAGAAGTAACCCTTTGTTATATGGGGATGCTAACTGACCTCCCAGGTATGCTCTCATATGTTGTTGCTACTAAACAAACTCAGAGGTTTCTGCATATGGAACATTATTTTCTCAAGGATGGAAGATAATTTTGTGTTCTCTCAAAAAGAAAAAAAAATTATCAACAAGCCAAGGAACTAATCAGCTAAGCCAGAGCATGGATCTCTCTATGAGGATCAGATAGATGACATTTGTCAGAGGGAGAAAGTGCCTGGAAAAACAGAAGAGGCTCAAAAGATGCAGTGCCCAAATGCAGATTATAGACCTTATTTATATCTAGATGGGCATGCCCACCAAAGCTCAACTGAAATTTGTCATTGAGTAGTTTTAAGAGGTGAAAACTTGAAGAAGTAACTGAGTGATGTAGGCTCACATAGGCTCATTGTAGGTCATAGTTCCTGATACAAAGGGTAATTTGAGCTTAATTTCCTCCTTCTGTTTATTTGCCATGTGTGATGGAGCATCATATAACAAGACATCTCAGTCTCCAGAGGCATTGAAAACTGGCATTTTTTGGTGTTTATAACTTTTCTAGTTTGTGACATTCAGTTATAGCAGCAGAAAACAGGTTAAATAAGAACCCAGTAAACAACATAACAAAAACAAACATAATCAACAAATGTTTAAAAAATTCAGGACATGATTGACAATATTAAGTAACCTGGTGCTTTATTTAGTATAACAGACACTAAGTTTATTTTTATTTCTTCTAAGAAATTACATATGTAGTTATATATGGTATCCAAATTTTGTTGTAAAATCTACAAAGAAAGAATTGAAGAGAATGGTTAGAACTGAAGTGTAAAATTGCAGTATATGTTAACAGACAAATGAATGATGGACACTATTTTATTGATCTATGATATTAAGCTAGTTGGGCAACAATATTAAAACACTATATACTGAATAGCTTATAAGTGAGAAACCTGTTTCTCACAGTTCTAAAACATAGGAAGTGCCAATCAAGGCTTTGGCAGACTTGAGGTCTGCTAGGGGTCAGCTTTCTTATTCTTATATGACTTTATTCCTTGCTTTGAGTTTATGTGATGGAAGGAAAGAAAGTAGTCTATATTGGGTTCATTCAAGTGATGCTAAATAAATTCACTCGGATCCATCTGTGAGCTGATCACCTCTCAAATGAGTTCATGTTAATGATATTACCTCAGAGGTTGAGATGTCAGTAATGTTAATTTGGGTGGTTGGTTTGGATCATTTAGGTAATCAATTTGCTGGACAGTGTAGTCATTGTGGCTTTAGCTTTATGACTGAGTCTTTGATACATAGCAAGTTGAACAAAGCCCAAGTATACATTTCATCTCCCTTATTCTCTCTGTTCTTCTCATACATGGTTCAACAGTCTCAAGAAACAAACACTCTGCCCCTTGCTTGTTTTCTTCTTTTTTTTTTTTTTTTTTTTTTTTGGCTGGGGTAGACACATAGCTGGTCTGTTCCCATGAAGATACCATATCCTGAGCCATCCTAGAAGAGCCACTGTACTCACAGCAGCAGGTAAGAACCCTCCTGCACAGTCCTATGCCCCAGAGCTGCAACTGGGAGCCTGGGGTACTCAGGACCCATCACTCACCCAAACCCCACCCTCCAGAATACCATTCCCCTTCTGCTCCTTGATTGGTTCTTTTGGCTGAGGCAGATACCTAGCTGGTCTGCTCCCATGAAGACACCATTTCCTGAGCCATCCTAGAGAAGCCACCACACTCAGAGCAGCAGGTAAGAATCCTCCTGCACAGCCCTATGCCCCAGAGCTGCAACTGGGAGCCTGAGGCACTCAGGACCCATCACCTACCCAAACCCCATCCTCTAGAATACCATTCCCCTTCTGACCCTTGCTTGGCTCTTTTGGCTGGGGCAGACACATAGCTAGTCTGCCTGAGCCATCCTAGAGGAGCCACTGCACTCAGAGCAGCAGGATTTCAAGATCTCAGAGGCAGCCTGAGTCATACGAGCTCTTCCACCAGGAAGATCACATGATAACATGATAACAGAGAAATCTGGACTCTGAGGCGTTCTGACAAACTGGAAAGAGAGGCTCGAATCAGAGACACTGAGTGCAGGTAGCACCAGAGATAAGCCGATAGCAAAAAGCAAGCACAAGAATATAAGCAACAAAAACCAAAGTTACATGGCATCATCAGAACCCAGTTCTCCCACCATAGCAAGTCTGGGACACCCCATCACACTGGAAAAGCAGGATTCAGATTTAAAATCACTTCTCTTGATGATGATAGAGGACTTTAAGAAGGACATAAATAAGTCCCATAAAGAAACACAGGAGAACACAGGTAAACAGGTAGAAGCCCTTAAAGACGAAACACAAAAATCTCTTAAAGAATTGCAAGAAAATACAGCAAAATAGGTGAAGGAATTAAACAAAACCATCCAGGATCTAAAAATGGTAGTAGAAACAATGAAGAAATCTCAAAAAGGGAGTACCCTGGAGATAGAAAACCTAGGAAAGAGATCAGGAGTCATAGATGCAAGCATCACCAATAGAATAGATGCAAGCATCACCAATAGAATACAAGAGATAGAAGAGAGAATCTCATGTGCAGAAGATACCGTGAAAAACATTGACACAACTGTCAAAGAAAATGCAAAATGCAAAAAGCTCCTAACCCAAAACATCCAGGAAATCCAGGACACAATGAGAAGACCAAATCTAAGAGTAATAGGTATAGATGAGAGTGAAGATTCCCAACTTAAAGGATCAGTAAATATCTTCAACAAAATTAAAGAGAAAATCTTTCCTAACTTGAAGAAAGAGATGCCCATGGACATACAAGAAGTCTACAGAACTCCAAATAGACTATACCATAAAAGAAATTCCTCCAGTCACATAATAATCAAAACATCAAATTCACAAAACAAAGAAAAAATACTAAAAGCAGTAAGGGACAAAGGTCAAGTAACATATAAAGGCAGACCTATAAGAATTACACCAGACTTCTCACCAGAGACTATAAAAGCCAAAAGATCCCTGGGCAGATATCATATCGACCCTAAGAGAACACAAATGCCAGCCCAGACTAGTATACCCAGAAAAACTCTCAATAACTATAGATGGAGAAACCAAGATATTCCATGATAAAACATAGTTTATATGATATCTTTCCACAAATCCAAAATTATAAAAGATAATACATGGAAAACTCCAACACAAGGAGGGAAACTACAACCTAGAAAAGGCAAGAAAGTAATCTTCTAACAAACCCAAAAGAAGATAGCTACACAAATATAATTCCATCTCTAATAACAGAAATATCAGGAAGCAACAATTACTTTCCTTAATATCTCTTATCATCAGTGGACTCAACTTCCAAGTAAAAAGACAGACTAACAAACTGGATACATAAACAGGACCCAGCATTTTGATGCATATAGAAAACGCATCTCAGTGACAAAGACAGATACTACCTCAGAGTAAAAGGCTAGAAAGCAATTTTCCAAGCAAATGGTCCCAAGAAACAAGTTGGAGTAGCTATTCTAATATCCAATAAAATCGACTTTCAACCAAAAGTTATCAAAAAAGATAAGGAAAGACACTTCATATTCATCAAAGGAAAAATCTACCAAGACGAACTCTTAATTCTGGACATCTATGCTCCAAATGCAAGGGTAACCACATTCAAAAAAGAAACTTTACTAAAACTCAAAGCACACATTGCACCTCACACAATTATAGTGGGGGATTTTAACACCCTACTCTCAGCAATAGACAGATCATGGAAACAGAAACTAAACAGAGACACAGTGAAATGAACAGAGTTATGAACCAAATGGATTTTGCAGATATCTATAGAACATTTCATCCTAAAACAAAAGAATATACCTTTTCCTCAGCACCTCATGGTACATTCTCCAAAATAGACCATATAATTGGTCACAAAACAGGCCTCAACAGATAAAAAAAGATTTAAATAATCCCTTGCATCCTATAAGATCACCAAGGACAAAGGCTGGTCTTCAATAATAACAAAAACAATGGAAAGCCACATACACATGGAAACTGAACAACTCTCTACGCAATGATGACTTGAACAAGTTAGAAATAAAGAAAGAAATTAAGGACTTTCTAGAATTTAATGAAAATGAAGGTACATCATACCACAACTTATGGGACACAATGAAAGCAGTGCTAGGAGGAAAACTCATACCTGTAAGTGCCGAATAAAAGGAGCTGGAGAGAGCATACACTAGGAACTTGACAGCACACCTGAAAGCTCTAGAACAAAAAGAAGCAAATACACTGAAGAGGAGAAGACTGCAAGAAATAATCAAACTCAGGGCTGAAATCAACCAAGTAAAAACAAAAATTATACAACAAAGTATCAACAAAATCAGGAACTGGTTCTTTGAGAAAATCAACAAGGTAAACTCTTAGCCGGACTAACGAGAGGGCACAGAGACAGTATCCAAATTAATAAAATCAGAACTGAAAGGGGTGACATACCAACAGAAACTGAGGAAATTCAAAAAATCTCCAGATCTTACTATAAAAACCTATAGTCAACAAAACTGGAAAATCTGGATGAAATAGACAATTATCTAGACAGATACCAAGTACCAAAGTTAAATCAGGATCAGATTAACCATCTAAACAATCCCATAACCCTAAAGGAATAACACCAATCATTAAAATCTCCCACCAAAAAAAAAAAAAAAAAAAGCCCAGGGCCAGATGGTGTTAGTGCAGAATTCTTTCAGACCTTCCAAGAAAGACCTAATACCAATTCTTTTCAAACTGTTCCACAAAATAGAAACAGAAGGAACACTATCGAATTTGTTCTATGAAGCCACAATTATACTCATACCTAAACCACACAAAGACCCAACAAAGAAAGAAAACTTCAGACCAATCTCCCTTATTAATATCTATTCAAAAATACTCAATAAAATTCTCACAAACAAGGACATATGCTCCACTATGTTCATAGCAGCCTTATTTATAATAGCCAGAAGCTGGAAAGAACCCAGATGCCCTTCAAAAGAGGAGTTGATACAGAAAATGGTGGTGCATTTACACAATGGAGTATTACTCAGCTGTTGCTGGTAATATTTAAAAACGGAAGCACCCAATCTGGCTTGTTCTTAATCCTCTACCATTAAGATAATATTTTTCACTTAAACATTTAATACATTCAAAAATGTTTTATAGTGCAAACAATTTTTTGAAAGATTCCTTACATTATCAAATAGAGATGTATTAACATTCTATGTGATGACATTGGGTATGTTTCTGTAAATGCATTTTCCTTTGTTTTATATAGATTTCCTCATGAATATAACCTTGATGTCATGTTGTTTCTTGATGAGTTAATAATATGAAGAAATGCTAAACACTTACAATTACATGTTTATATTAATTAACCCATTTTCTTGTTAAATATTTCCTTTTGCTGGTTCATATTTGCACAAAGACAAAAAAATAAACATCTACCAATATAGCTTCCAGTAAATATATGGTTTTCATTTTCTTCAAAAATATTTTTTAATATTAAGTCTACCTACTTAATTGGTGTTCTGATTTCATACTGTTTATTTGGTTTATATTTTGTTTACATTCCCATTCAGCATGATTATTTTTCTCTCATTTTTCATGGTTTGAAATTAATAGATTATTTTGTTCTCCTTCCATTTTGAATATTTTCTGAATTTTATCTTGCCCACATTCCATAAACACACTTCTGCTAGATATCAAATTCTTGATTGATAGTTATTTTTTTTCTTTGTAGAGTTGAGAGAAATCAACTGTTAAACTCTGGGAAGGCAGTTGCCAATATATTGTCATTTTTTGAAAGTAATATTTTCACTCTGACTGCTTTTAGGTTATTTTATCATTCAAAACTTTTCTAAGATATCATTTTGAAATATCTATATTGAAAAATTTATTGTCATCTGCTTTTGAATCCTTAGCCAATTATGAAATGCTCTCAGGTGTTTCACTTAAAAATATGGCATTTGCCACTTTTTGTATTGTTATTTCTGGGCTTTTCTTCTTCTGTTTGAGACAGGGCTTTATGTTTGAGCTCAGATTGACATAAAACTCCCCAGGTAGATAAGGTTCATCACAAACTTCTGATTCCCTGGACTAAGCCTCCTGAGTTCCAAGATTACAGATGAATACTATCATATTTGATACATTCTGAGACATTTTCGTTTTTGATTTGGGGAAGTGCATGAGGTACATATGTATGTTTGTGTATGTGAACACAAATGTGTGTGCAAGTGTATGTATGTGTGCACACAACATGCACATTGTATGTTTCAATGTGGGGCAAAGGTCAACACTGAGTGTTTTCTTTAATCACTCTCTATTGTATTTTTTTGAGGCAGTGTCTCTCATTGAACCTGGAGTTTCCCCAAATCTGAAGACACAAGAAGGAAATCAATGACTCAAGGCAGGAGAAGATGAGCATGTAAGATGAAAAAGGCAAAAACAGTCAACTATGCCACTGTGTTGATCCAGGTCAGCTCTCAACACACTGGGTGCTGCCGGCCTATACAGGGCCGAGCAGATGTTTAGTTATTGTATTAATCAACAACTAATCTCCACCATCAATGCCATCACAAACTGTGTTTAGAAATGCTACTTCATTCGCTATAGGACATTCATCAACCTAATCCAGCCAACACACTCAAATGACCATCAAAATACAGCACAACTTTGGCCAGAAAATTTCTCATGTGGAAGGGGCTATGTTGATTTTACTGTGCTTGCATCTGAGAGTTCAAAGCTGGTGTTCAAGTTCACTGGTCATTTGGGAATGTCCATAGGCTCAAGAACAAATTCAAAGCACCTGTGTTCCTTGTTTCCTCTTTTTCTTGTATTTAGGGTTCTTCACTGTGTTGCCTCCTTGTCCTTTGAGTCATGGTCCTTATTGTATATTTATCACTCACATTTTATAAAATTCATAGAGAATTAGGTATAATATTGGAAGAATTTAAAATTCAGTTATTATATTTAAATATGATTTTTCTGTTTTATTCATGTGCATTATTATTATTATTATTATTATTATTATTATTTATTGCCATTGTTAGTGGATTACATAAAGATCCTTTCCATTTCCCTTTTGCTAGTCTTCAGAATCCCCTTTTGTACCCAAAATGCTAGAACTTATGAGTGAAGACTTTCTGTAGGTGTTATCTGAACTTCTGCATGTTCAGTGAGTCGTGTAGATGTTGTCATTAGGAAAACAGTCTTAGGTCAGTTATTGAGCAACCTATAGTTTTGCAACAGCTTGAGTTGTTTGGAGATTCACATGTGACTCCTCTAGCTACTACCTAAACTAGATATAACTCATTACTGGCACCAGAAACTTCATTTGCTGACAAAAGATGTCAAGTTGAGGACTGTCTTCCTCGTTATTTGGTAATTTCATTTAGATCACCTTCATACATATATATTTTATTAACTGTCTACTATGTTAGACTTCCACACTCTCCCTCAAATGGCCCTTAATTTTAGCTGTCACTTCCTGTATTCCACAATTTGTTCCCATCTTAATCCACAATTGTGTCCTGACTGCAAGATATAGTAGTGCATTGGTGGCACAAAGTTTGTAAAAGTAACCAACCAATATCTGGTTTATTTTAGGCCCACTTTACAAAATGGAACTCATGCCTGACACTGATCATGTTACCAAGAACCAAAGACTACTTAACCCAAGGTCTTAGGCACCCCCCAAAACTGTTCTTTAAAAAGGAGCAATAAACTCACTCCCAATGCTATTCTGCTACACTCATAGATCAATGCCTTGCTTAACCATCATCAGAGAAGCTTTGGTCTTCAATAGATGAGAACAAATAGAAAGACCCAGAACCAGACTTTAGGGCTAATTATTCTTAGCTCTAAAACGGGTATTTCCATCCAACCCACTCTTCAGGGCTCAGAGATTACCAGAGCAAAGGAGGCACAGAGAGGATGGAGGACAACAAAACCTGTGTACATGACTGTGGAGGATTTTTTGATTGCTTATTGTTGCTGAAAGGCTCAGCCCACTATGGGCAACATCAACTTTAGGCTGGTGGTCTTGGGGGCTGTGTGTAAACTATGAAGCAATGTTCCTTGTTGTGGTTCATGACTTCCCTCAATGATGGACTGGGGCTTTAAGTGTGTCACAAATAAATTCTCTTCTCTTCTAAGAAACATAATAATAAGATTTTTTTAAAGAAAACATATACAAATCATGATTTTAAAATCATGGTGAGGATATTTCTTTTCTAATACTGGCAGTAAAGAGCTCCATCTGGTAAGGTGAAATGAAGAAAAAGGAAAAGCAAATCTTTCCAGTCACCAGTTCATAGAGATAAATGCAGAATTTTTTGACTTAAGGTTTAGGTCAGAAGAATTTGTAGGATTTTAAGCATGTTTCATTCAATGTTCCCGTATTTTCCAAATTATCAAATGTTCTCTGTAATCCGTCAAAAACATTTTTTTGTACTTTAAAATATTATTATTTAAGTGAACATACTAAATTCTATAATCAAAATTTTATTTAAGGCTCATAAAATATAAAACTTAAATTATATTGTATGCTTCATAAAGACACAGAGCAGAATTCTCATTTGGAATTCACATATACTAAGTGATTTTCTCAAAGAACACAATATTCTAAAAGGTATTCAAGACCTCCAATGACCTTTAAAATTATTTTACATGAAGAGCTAATAGAAGATGAGTTTAATTTTATAAGGTTTAAGAGTTGAGGATAGCAATGCTGCTTTTCTAAATCAGTATAGAAAATGAATTTTTTGAACTTTCAACTCTTAAGGCCCTGTGCTAGGGCAGATTGTTTACAGATTGTTGGGTTGTCTGTTTTATATCTTTCCTTTACTTTTGGTGTCTTTGTTTTTATATGATTTTCTTCAGTGAAGGGATTTGGTATCCTGAATTTTCTCTTTTGTATATCCACTATACAAAAGTGACCATAAGTCATTATATGACATCTTCTAATGTAAAAAGATGGAGTATTAAGCTGATACCGTTGATTCCACAAAATGTTGCTGTAGTTCAACTCATTTCACCCACATTTATTTCTAATTGTATAATTTGAATCTTTCTACATTTTTTACTGTCTTCTAACAAATTCTTATAGCTATTAATATTTTCAATAATTTTACCTTTTAAACTTCCTATTTTAGAAAAAGACTTTTGTACCATACATATGATGCCAGAAAACTCTGAATGTATCACTTAGTTTTCACAATGAGTTTATATTTTCATGTATTTTAATGTTATGAATCAGTATCTTTAATTCCATCATAAAGAACACTCTCTTGTACTGTAAGATGGTTCCATTAGAGATGAGCTACTCGGTTTTTGCCTAAGAAACTCTCCATCAATTATTCATCTCCAAGGAACAGTATATTTCAGAATACAATCTGATTTTTTCTTTATATTCTTGAGTACTTTCTTTTTTGAATTATTTTATTTATTAAATTATTTTATTTATTTACATTCCAAATGTTTCCCCCTTCCAGGTTCTGGCTCCCAGATTCCTCACCACCTCCTCCCTCTCTTTTGCCTCTGAGAGGGTGCTCACTCACCTACCCATCCACCCTCTCACACACTCACCCACCCCCTTCTTGACTCCCAAGCATCCCCCTTCCCTGGGGCATCAAGTCTCTACAGGATTAGGCACATCCTCTCTCGAACTAAGACTAAGACAAAGCAGTCCTGTATAGTTTCTGCTGTCAGGTCTGTGGCTGGCCTGGATATCACTCCTTCATATGTGATTCCTATCTATTTCCATTGCTATTTGAAGTCGTTTTGTTTGACTCTAATCCATAGCAATTTGACTAAGATGTGTCTCAATGATGTCTTATTTTGGTTGAATCTGTCCAGAATTTGTGGGACAATTGTTCTGAAGATAGACTTACTTTATAGAATGGGTACAAGGGGATTGTCTGGGTGAGGTACACTGATTCCAGCATCAGGGAGTGACATCACTTAATCTTGGCACAGAAGCACTATCTAAACTTAGTTTTGACAAAAAATAAAGAGATTCAGTGGCAGATGTTATACTGCCAGCGATAACAGTGAAGCTCACACCAGCTAAGATTCTCCTAATCTGCTTTTCTACCTCCAAGGAATCTGTAACTGTGGGCTTCTATCATTAAATAGGGATTGTTGGTTTAGGTAATGGTATATGATAGTGGTACATTTGTATGGCCCTGGAAATGAAGTATTAACAGCATAAACTTAAAAAAGATTTGAATGGACCACTATCCTGCATTCTAAGTGGTATTGGTGCTGGTTCATTATTCATGGTTCACACGTGTTTGAAGCACCCAGCAAGAGAAGAATGAGGCTGCAGGCAAAAGCAAAATGAGAAAAGTTTGAAGACCAGAGTGGATCCAGTTCTTTGGTAGCTGGCTGGTGCACAGAGTGAAGACACACAGTCAGAACATGGCCTTTGAAGTGGCATTGATGTGCTCTCTGAGACATTAATGAGCTCAGTGTGTCTATAGAGCTTGGATCTGGGGTGGACAGCGAAGCAGGTAAATCTGTAGAGTTGGGACATTCTTACGGTTGGAAGAAGTGGAAGTTACTTTCCAAAGTGGCTCAGTAGCAGCCATTCCTGTGTGTGTGTGTGTGTGTGTGTGTGTGTGTGTGTGTGTGTGTGTGTGAAGTGTGTACAGTTGCGATCTTCCTCACTGAGGACTCTCAGGAAAGAATGAGTTTGGTTATTTCTTGATAGAGATGTCAGTATTCTCCTATAACAAAATATTAGGTATACTGTATCTCACATCCTGGATGATAACAATTACTTCCATCACTATTCTCTACCCCTATTTGCCTTTAGGTATTTCAGTCATGTTTATCTCACCATTCATTCTTTCTACATCACATTCTGTTATTTTTCTTCCATTGGTTACTACTGATATGGGTTACTACTACTGATGATGGGTCCTGAATTCCTCTTAGGACTAATGTGCTTTGTGCATAGCTTATGTACAGGTACAGGTACAAGTGTACACACACACACACACACACACACACACACACACAACACACACATACCACTTTTGCCTACTCTATTAATGTGATCTCATCATTTGTTTCTACATTTAAGTTAGTGGAATTTCATTATATTGATTATAATACAGTTAGACATTTTAGAGTGGCAGTGGCCTAACAGTTTGAATTATTGGCAGTCATTTCTGTCTTATATTGTGCAGTTTCTGTGACAATATTGTGTGTGAATATGAAACTTGAAATTAAAAGTAGCTTGGTTTGAAGGAAATTTTAAATATTGTTTATAAATATTGTTTAATTATTTGATACTGAATCAATTATATATTATCTAAAGAACTGCATTTAGAGAACATACCTAGAAATGTGAGCTGAAGTAAACCCCTATATGTATGTGTGTGAGTGTGTGTTATGTATATTAAATATAACTGCAGAGAAAGCGATTATCAATTTGGCAATGGGTGTCTTGTGAAGGAGAGTAGCTAGGGCAGCAGGGAGGAAATAGGAGGAAGTAATTTAAACAGTTCTTTAAATTTAAAGTAGTAAGTTTTATATTTAATAAATAAAATATAAATAGAAAGAAAACTATTTCTAATTAAAATAAAGCATTATTCTAAATAGTAACGTTTTACTTTATATGCTTTCCACTAGATTATTTTCTATTGAGACTCAAAATTAGTAAGAGAAAAATTCTGTTAATCTAAGTGTACTACTCTGCCTCTTAGTCTCTGTTAGGTTTTCACTAAGAAATGCTAAAATTTCTTTATTTTCCTTTAATCTTTAAGCTGTCACTTACAAGTCAATGACTTTGATAGTTGCTTGTGTATATATTTGCATATTCATATCATCATCTCTCATACATATTGTACTTACTATACTATATTATATATTGGGAGTTGAATAAGAAAGTCAAGTCTGCATAACATTTCAAAGAAAATTTCAAACTATACTATTTTCAGATGGTATTTTCTTTATTTTTTCCTTCTGAAAATTAAGTTCTTAGAAAAAAAATAGTGTCTGACTTTCAGGCATGTTTATCATAGTGGCAGTAAACCATGACAAATCCCCATTTGTTTAATTTTCTTACACACATGGTATTTATTTAAGATCCATCAATATAAACTGAACCTTTACTTATCACTTGTCACCTCATAATCTTTTAATATTTTTTGTCATCTCCAAATGTTTACATTTCTTGTTTATAAGGAACATTTAAGTTCACAGTGAATATCTTCTTTATTATATACATTGTTAAAGTAAGAAACAAAACAATCACTTATACTTGTTAGTTTTTCTGACTTCCTTAGGTATGAGCATCTGTGTTGGGTCAGATTAAATGTGGTGTATTATAATAAAGCATTAAAATTAAAAGACAAATAAAAAACCTGAACACAACTGTGACATAGTAAACTACATAAATAATTAATTCAGTTCATATTGATCTTAAATTTAACTTTAGACTTTACTACTGAGTTTGATTAATCACAGTTTAGATTCACCAGGTTTCGGCCTAACATTATACAATGGGCAAGATATAAAACACGTCTCAATGATGAGAAATTTGGGATCAGAGTACTCTTCACTTAGAACTAATTATCATGATATATTTTTCTAACATACTTCTGGAAAAATGCAAGTAAACATTTTTCAGCACATTGTTTTCTCTTTGCTTATTACTAGGTTGTTATGAAATGTTATGAAATAAGTTTTAAGGAAAATGATTGGAACATTATCTTGGTTTGATCAGGTAAATGAGAATAACATTTTCTGAATAAAATTTTCTGAAAATCTCTTACAGAGAGTCTTTTCAGTATGAGCTTTCCTTCTGGATGCACTGAAAAGTTCTGACTTTAGTATACTGGTTATCCTCTCTTAATGTAACTGATACCAGTTCAATAACGTTTGTGAAAAATTTAATTGTCAGGTTGACAGAATCTATAATTAATTGTGAGAAGAGTTCAGGGAAGTGTTGCCTAAATCAGGCTGTGGCTTGTGGGCCTGTCTGTAGGGGATTACCTTGATTATGTTAATTGAGGTATGAAGTCCCGTCCACTGTGGGAGGTACAGTTCCCTAGGTAGAGGATCCTGAACTGTGTAAAAATAGAAAAAGTAACTGAGCGCAAGCATGCAGGAGTTCTTTCATTTTTCTATGCTTCCTGAGGATGCAATTGAACGAGCTTTCTTTTCCTGCTGCTTTGACTTCTGGCATGATGAAGAATTATGTGGAACTATCTATCAGTCAAAATAACTCTCCAGTAAGTTACTTTTGTCAGTTTTTGTTCTTGTTGATCATAGCAACAAAACTGAAACTAAGACACTGGATGATAAACAGAACAAGTGGATCGTGATTCTAGTAGTATAACAGTATCTAGTAAAGCATTCCATGAACATTACTGTATGAGGTAGCCTTACTCAGTGGGCTAATTTTCATTACATCAGGAAAATGTGTTGGTTGAACATTTTAAGTGTTAGCATACTCCATGAAAATTTTACCTAATTTAAATGGGCCCTGAAATCAAACTTTGATTTTTAGTGTTAACAAAAATGTTTAACTTTAATGTTCACATGTAGCTCTTGATTACATTATTGGGTAATGAAGCGTGATGAGTTGTAGTGTTTGAAAACCAATCACTCAGCTCATCATCTGTGGAGGTAACTGAAGCACTTTAATAAAGAAAATCAGTGGAATTCGTGCTCAAATGTCAGGATCACAATTCCTCTGGGAAGAGACCCGGAATTGGAATGTGTTAACAAGGCCACAGTGCTTTTTATGTTAAACATCACTCAGAACTCTTCTCTTATGCCTCCTTGTCAGGAATGTTTACCATGGTCACCAAGAGCCCATGGTAAATCTCCATTTGTTTATGTTTGTTGTACTTACTTATTTAACCTGCATTTATGTCTAAATATGCATATTTTATGCACTTACTTTTTAGTATTATGATTATTATGAAGACCATGTAAGGACAAGAAGTATATCAATTTTCTTTTTTTCTTCTCCTTCTTTTGCATGTGAGTCTTATATTGTAGACTTGCAATAGTGTAGAAGTCATGTTCTTGGGTTTTTCTTATAATCATTTACTATTCCAGGCTTGTGATAAAATAGCTAAAAATATTAAGTTTTGTTGCTTCCATGGTGTGGTATTAAAGACTATTGAATTTGTTTAAGTGCTTTTCCATTTTAATGAAATTTAAATATAGAATATATTATAGTTCTTTACAGTTAGAAAAGTCCATTTAAAGTATTTAAATCCATTTAAAGTTTCCTTTACATACTGCTTCATTTTAGCATGTGGTGTAGCTTTCATTTTACTCATTGTTTTATGTAGGAGGGTACACTATTGTTCAGTAAGATAATAAACTCCAGGTAGATTTTTAAGGTCTCTAAAATTACAAGGAAAAAAATCACACAGAAGTTTTAATATTAAACCACGATTTGTAGATAATTAAAAGGGTTTATTGAGAAGATAGTTTATGGAAGAGAAAAACAAGTGAGGATAAGGAAAATATCTTTTAAAAAATTCCTTTTTATTTAGGAGGTTTGAATTGAAAACATGAAGACATTTGGAAAGAAACTTTCCTGTGGGTTTGGAGTTAATTTAAATGCAGCTCATACTTCTGTCTTCAGCACTTGCAGTTAACTCCATATTTAACTGATTAAACCCACATATGATTTGGAGATGCCTACTGTGCATAACCTTGCTTGTCTCATGCTCAATGCTCAAATCACAGGGAGATAAGAGCACTGTTGAATGCATTTAAGAACGCTAGTGATTTTTCCAACTGTGCATAATGCATAATCTGTCACATGGGAAAAGGGTGAGGTTCAGCCTTTCCTGGTCCCTGTTTTGAAATACAGAATTGCTAAAATTATTATTTTATATTCAATAAAATGGTGTGTGTAAGAACATAGTACAAGTGTCATTAAGGGATACTATTATTAACAGTATTAATATTGATATTAATATTGATATTGTTATAAACAATCTGTTAATTATGAGTTATTTGCATTTGACCTTGGAGTTGATGGGATTTTGAAAGGTGGCTTGAGCTAATTAATATACTGTACACACAATTGATTGTTCATTATTTTCAAGATACTTAACTAATAAGCATTTTAAAAAAGAAAATCCAGTATTAACTAATCAAAATGGGTTTTCTACATTTTCCATTAAAATTTTTATTTATTCACTTTACAATCCTCCCCCTCAATGCCATCCTACACAGTGCCTCCTCCCATCACCTCCTCCCTCCTCTTTCTTAATCAATAAATTACTGTAACACTTAATTTTTTTCTAGGTAAGTGGATATAAAGGAATCTTTTTCTTTTTCTTTGGTGGAATTTTACCCTGAGCAAAAACTTATTTTATATGATTCAAATAGACTTATGTAGGGTTAATTCTGAAGTTTGAAACCAGAAAATATCAAGCTGTATATAAACATTAGAACCTACAATTTTGGTGCACAGACAAAAGTGAGAATACATTACCTGTGTTACACAACTAGAATTCACAAATGCACAATGAGGTTCACCCTTCTTACCATTTTCCTTAATAATTTTAATAAAAATATCAGGTATTTTTATGTTTTGTCCAGCTGAGGCAGAGAACCCATTTAGATTAAGTTTGGAATTTGGTTTGCCTCTTTAATCAGTAGATTTGCTAAATGGCAAAGAAAAATCTCATAGATTTATCTTCTCTTAGTTTTAATCACCCAATTTAGAAAGATGATGATAAAAATCACTTCTGTTGAAAAGAACTCAAGAACTGAGCCTTTAATTACTGAAAGATGATCTATCATTGCCCCTCCAGAATACAACTGTCAAATAACTTGTTCCTAGGCAAGAAAATATCCGAAAGTGAGCAATTCTGGATCAGGCCTGATTGTCAGCAGTGTAAATTCATCAGATTGCTGCTCATTTATTTTTCTATTTGACACTGTGAGTAACAAGCTTTCAGAAAGATGGCTTGATTTGACCTCAACAACAAACAGACAAATGAACACAAGGCATGAATTCAGTAGCCATAAAATGAAAACCCGAAGAACATTGATTATGAAAGAAATCTGAACTAATACAATTGAAGCTCTTTGACGAATAATGTCAGGTTCAAATCAACATATTATCAGATATAGAGATCCTTCCATGATTATATCGCAATAAGACATCATTTTCAATAACTACTCACCCATACAAGATACCATCCTCACAAGATCTAAAGAAGTGATTAAGAGTTCATGGTGTATGGCATTAATAATAATAATAATAATGAATGATAGATAGATAGATAGATAGATAGATAGATAGATAGATAGATAGATAAACATGTTTCCCTGTGTTACCCCAGCTATCGTGGAACTTTCTCTGCTTACTTTTGCCCCCTTACTGATAGGACAAAAGGCATTAGCCACCATGCCCAATAAAAATAGTATTAATAATAAGAAAAGACTCATATGCTAGAACTGACTTTTATAAGTTTTTCTCCAACATCAATGTGTGTCTTAGTACCAGCTATACACACACACACACACACACACACACACACCCTAAACAAAATTATGTTCAACAGTCAGTCAACAAAATAAGAGGTAAGAATTTGGAAAAGCATGAAGAAGTGCTTTCTAGATTCAATATAGTGTACAGACTAATGTATGTCTAAAAGGCTTGCAGTTAAACTGATGAGAGACTTAGGAATACCTTATCCTCCATAGCGACAATGAAAAGAGGGTCTAAATATGCTTATTTTTACTCTTTCAGTCCAATATTATAAAGACAACTATAAGTTATACTTTTTTATCTCTATAAACGGAGACTTGAAAAAGTATTTCAAAATGATTAAAACCTCTCATTTGCCGTGAATTAGCTTTTAGAAATGATCTCTCAGTGATTTAAATGATTGAGTCAGAAGCCTACTGATTGAGTTCAACAGGAAATGCTGACAGGGCTGTAGCATAGCCTCAGAGATAGGAAGATTCACTTTAGACAGTCTTCCAGTTGTATCAGTTTGAATCTGAGATCTTAATTATTTGGATAAAAGCATAACTCTCACCTCAAAAGGGACAATATTTTATTTTTGAGCCAAGTTGGAACTCACCTGTTTAGACTGCTCAGACAGAGATTTAAGCCAATAGAAAGTTTTATACTGGATGGTGGCGCACCCTTAATCCAGCACTTGGGAGCAGAGGCAAGCGGATTCTGATTCGAGGCCAGTGTGGTCTACAGAGTGATTTCCAGACAGCCAGACTACACAGAGAAACCCTGTCTCAAAAATTCTGAGTGAGACTATCAGTCAGTCAGTCAGTCACTCGGTCAATGGTCTAATGCCCCTCTGAGAAAGGCCTCAACCACAGGTTAGCATACTGGAATATAAGATCTTAGATGAGGAGTAGCCCCTGCAGCTCTTAGTTTGGAGACATCTAAAAGTGCTAGTGCTGGAGCTGAATCCAGAGCTGTTCTTACAGCCTCAAATGACTTTTGTTTATCCTCAGTCCAGATTAGGGACTCAATGCCCCTCTTTGTGATGGTGTGTCTCCTTGCTATTTCCACAAACTCTGGTAATTGAGAGGAACCAATACCTGGCTACAGTTAGGAACTCTTGAATTGTCTTTTACTTAGTCTTTAGAATTGGGACCTAGGGTGGCAGGAATTCTACTCTGAGATAGGTTCATTTTGCCTCCCCTCATCTGGTCGTTAAGATAGGTAGCCTATCTATAATATACAAAATTGAGTTTTCTTAGATGACATTCTATGGTTCAAGGTCTATAACTCTGGCAACCGTTCTCCTGTGGCCCTTTTATAATCTATTTTCCTGGAAACCTCTGATAGAAGCGTTTAGCATCACCTCAAACAAATTTGGCAATTTGTAAAATCCTTGAGGCAACTTGTTCCGTGTAAGTTACCTATTTTAATCTCTCTTGTGTCTGTCCACTTAAAAGCAAAGATGAGTTGACTCACCTCTGCCAGTAAGAGGCTGAAGAATGTATATTTCAGGACCAAGACAATGTAGACCTATTTCTGGAGAATCAGGCTCATGAGAATCAGGTGTTCCAGTTTTCTTTACAGGCAGGGGAGGCATATTCCAGGATGACTGGGATGGCATTAGGATACCAGTTCTCAAATGCAGGCAACAGGGATTACAATTTGCCTTTTTTCCAGAGCCATTGGATATTTGTCTAGTCTGGATAGGGGTAGCTGAACTGGTTAGTTGAACAATTATAGGAACTTAATATTAGGCCAGGCCTAGAGCTTGGTCTCTTTCCATATCACCAATAATCTATGTTGTCAGTCTGAGATATTCCAACTGTATCTTTTGATTGGAGGCAGAACTTTCAACTAGGAGATATTTGTTGGATGGAGGGTAAAGCACCAAAATTTTTCTAGATATCTTTAACCGTGTCTCTATCATCTCTACCTCTACCCCTACCTCTACTTCTACTTCTAACTGTGCTCATTGCCAGAGAAGGTGATGCTGGGTTTTAGTTTATGCAAAAGGTCTTGTCCCACCAGTTCTTTGTTGCTAAACACCTTTGAGCTTACTGCCAGCAACTGGGACCTACTTATAACTTTAACTAATAAAACTTTTTTCTATTATGTGAGACTGACTGGGTGACAAAACAGCTGTCTTTAATACTTTTAAAAAGAACCTAGCAAAAATTGTTTAAAGTCTTTTTGGTCAGTGTTGGACAGAAGAGGAAATTTGTCCAGACTGTCTTTTCTGGCTGTTATCCCCATGCCCAGCCAAGGGGTATTTGTCCTAATTCTGCTTCAGAGAATGGTGGGTCTGAGGATCATTGGTTGAAGATATAGGTGTTAAAAGAGAAAGGAATGGAGTTTTCTCTTTTTCTTCAGATTTAGCCCAGGGGAACTTTTCCCCTTCCCCAGGGGCTGCTTAGAGCAGGCATGGCATGAAGAGAAAGTACACCTGGGGAACTATTTCCTGTCCTTAGGTTAATTCTCCTTAGATGGCACGGGGTCCTGGATGAGAGTCCAGGCCCCTCCTCACCTACACACAAGGACTATCCCTGATTGTGTGGGGAGTCAAGCAACAAAACAAACAAGTTATCTTGTTTCTGAAATGGAATGAACAGGTCGAAGGTTGAAGTTTTTTGCAGTAGGGTATCAATGGGCAATCTGGCAGAGAAAAAAAAAATGATTTGGAGGGTGACATGTGTCTTAAGACAGCAAGTTCTCACATCAGAGAAAGCT
Source organism: Mastomys natalensis (assembly GCA_021653895.1). Classification (NCBI taxonomy): domain Eukaryota; kingdom Metazoa; phylum Chordata; class Mammalia; order Rodentia; family Muridae; genus Mastomys; species Mastomys natalensis. The sequence continues at coordinate 183,009 of JAJTUV010001821.1, read as the reverse complement.
ACTGGTTAATACAGGGAAAGAGAACTGACGGAACACACACAGTAAAGACAACCAGAGGTAGCTACCACACATTCATATATCTAAACAGATAGTAGGGATTCAATAACTTCTCACGTGGTCCCCAGACATTGGATTAGCAACTGCATTCACCCTGCCCTATGTGTCCAAACAGAGGGCACCTTAACTAGACTTATCTCCAGAGGTGACAGACCAACTTTCTAATTTGTTTCCATGTGGAATGAAGGTGTCATATCCCTCTAAGTATCAGGCAGTGATTGATCAAAAGGAACTCTGGGGAACTGGAATATCTGAGGTTCTGCTCACCCCACCCACCACCCTTCCCCCAGAACCACTGCACTCTTCCATGATCTAAGGGGCTCTGAAATTTTAGTGTCTCTAGGTCTGGTCTCTGGGATCTGTGAATCTCTAGAACTGTTGTGATATATTTCCCTGAGAACACTGCTTGGCCATGGATTTAAGACAATAGAAAATCTTTGTTAACCAATTGATGACTACACTGGATGTTTGGGATTCTGGTATAGCATTGAGCATTCCTTAAGGTGATCTTGTAAGCATAAAAGAATCTTCTAGGTTGACATACTTTAGTTAGCAAGAAGTGAACACACAAAAGATAAAGAGACAAGCAGAGGTAGCCACCACACATTCATATATGTGAACGGATAAGAGGGATTCAAAGACTTCTTACATCGTTCCTGGACACTAGATCAGCAACTGCGTTCATCCTGCCTATGTGTCCAAACAGACGGCACCTTAACTAGACTTATCTCCAAAGGTGACAATTCAAAAAGTAAGGCTAATACATTTAGAGACTTTCCCAGGAATAAGGACTTTGATGGATAAGTCTTTGTTTTCATTTTGGAAGGCAATACAGCTGATCTGCTGAGTCTTCTGGCTTGGATGGTACTTCCATCATGGAGTCAACTGTGCTAAGTTCTAGGGACCAAATAAGGTCTTGAAACACAGACTTAGTTTCTAACGTGAAAAATATTCATGAGAGTTTTATAGTAACAGAACAAAAAATGTCACGAATAAAACCATTTTCAACTCATTGGTGGAACCATGAGGTAAAGTGAAGCAGAGACATGGTGATGGACTTGGATGCTGGATGATGACAGATGGCTTTTTGCCTGTGATAACGACAATTTTGTTAAGTTCTTAGATTACAAATGTTTTTATCTGTTAGTTATAGATGTTAGTTCTGATAAAGTGATAGATAAAGAATAGGTATTTAGGGAGATAACTGTCTTAGTTAGGGCTTCTATTGCTGTGAAGAGACACCATGATCAAGGAAACTCTTATGAAGGACAACATTGAACTAGTGTTGGCTTACAAGTTTAGAAGTTAAGTCCATTATCATAAAGGTGAGAGCATGACAGTATCCAGGCAAGCATGGCTCTGGAGGAACTGAGAGTTCTACATCTTTATTGAATTGCAGCCAGGGAAAAACTGACTCTTTTCCACTATGTGGAGCTTCAAAGCCCACCCCACAATGATACACTTTCTTCAACAAGGCCACCTTGTAACAGAATCATGCCCTATGAGTCAAGCATATTCAAACCACCACATTTCACTCCCTGGCCCATATATGCTTTTTCAAACACATGAGCCTATTGGGGCCATACCTAGCCATAGCATAATGAAAAAATACATTTAGTCTAGCTTCAAATGTCCCATGTTTTATTACTATTTCTACTATGTTAAAAGTCCAAAGTTCAAAGTCTCTTCTGATGTTCTTGTAATCTTTAAACTGTAATCCCTTAAATCTAAATCAAAAAGCAAATCACATACCTCCAATATCCTGTCATTTCTAAATGTTATGGTGAAAGGAAAGGATCAAGAAAGACCAAGAACCAGCTGGGCAAACTCCAAACTCCATGTCTCCATGTCTAATGTCAAAGCACCTTTAACTCTTCAACTCATTTTGTATTTGTTGACTGCTTTGGGAAGATCTGGCATTAAGCAGAAATAAACTACATTCTCTTGGGCTGGTTCTACTTCCTGTTTGCAGCTTTCCTCATCAGGTGTCTGAGGGCTCTGATATGTCTAACATCTTTGGGTATCCTGGGAAACTTCAACTTTCCAGCTTCTTGTTCCAATGTATGGAATCCACACATAATCTTTTGGGCTTCTTCAAAGAGCTTGGGTAACTCCCTCAGCTTTGCCTTCTGTAGAACTCTGAATGACTCTACTCCACTACTGCTGCTGTTCTTGGTGGTCATTCCATGGTACTAACATCTCCAATGTGCTGGAGTCTGCCAATGCAACTAGGTTTCACCAAAGTCCTCTCATAGGCTCCATTCATGGTGCAAGCCTCAACTTCTTTCATGACCACTCCAGTCCTGAGCCTTCAACTGCAACTCAGGTTGCATCTTCACCAATGGTCTTTCTTGGCCTCTCATAGTACCAAGCCTCTTAGCTGCTTGCTGTGACCCCATTGTGCCTTCAAAATTAGTACCATCTGGGTGATTCCTACATATTACCAATTCCAGCTGCAGCACAAGTTACAACCTTGGGTATCTATAGAACACAGCTTCTTTGTGCTCTCAGAAACCACTTCCAGATGATTTCACTTCAGTGATGTTAGTCTCTTCTTAAATATCACATATTTCTTAGCTCCAGCTAATGAGCGTCAATAATCCCAATAGTCTCTTTCATTCTTGACCCTAAAGCCAGAGTCACATGGCCAAAGCTGCAGAGTTTCTGTTGCCTGTTGGAGCTGGAACATAATCCACTTGTTCTTTTACATTTTTACCATGTTCCTGTTTTCCAAATCTCTCAATGCCTAAGTTTGGCTGTCCTGGAATTTGTTTTGTATATTGACCTTGAACAGAGAGATTTTCAAGCTCTGTCTTCTGAATGCTGGGATTAAAGGTGTGTACACCACCTTTGAATTTAAGCTTTTCTTCTCCTAGAACTTGCTCTGTCCCAGGCTGGCCTTGAACTCAGAGATATGCTCGCCTCTGTCTCCTGTTGTTAAAGATATGTACCACCATCCCTGGAACTAAGGTTCTCTTGGCCACAGTTCCTCAAGATCTGGATCATCAGTGTATGTCCTTAATTGTATCGGGATTGGTTCCAATGGTAACCCCATCTCTGACACTACTAATGATACTCTGTTATGCTTAGAGACTAGCATGACTGTTCTCTGAGAGGCTCCATGCAACAACTGACTCAGACAGATGCAAACACCCAGAGCCAAACAGTAGATGAAGCTTGAGGACTCTTATAGAAGAATAGGAGGAAAGATTGTAACCCCCAGAAGGGGATAGGAATTCCGTGGGAAGAGAAACAGAGTCCACTAACCTGACCACTTGATCTCAGTGACTGACCTCCAACCAAAGAACATACATGGGCCAGACCTAGGCCTCTTTGCTCACATGTAGCATATGTGTAGATTAGTCTTCATGTGGATCTTGAACAACTGGAGTGCAGGCTAGCCCCAAAACTTTTGCCTTTCTGTGGGATATGTTCTTCTAGCTGGGCTGCCTTGTCTGTCCTCAGGGTGAGAGGAGATGTGAAGTGTTAAGTGGGGGGGAGATCCCTAAGGGAGTTTCTCACCCACATAGAGGAGAAGGGAGGGGTGAGGAGGAAGAATTATGGGAGGGGGTGACTGGCAGGGGATTTAAAGTAAATAAGTAAAAATAAATACATTTTAAGTCTGTGTCCTCCATTTCTGGATTGTAGTTTAAAAGTCCAAATGAAAACAATAACCAGATAATAACACCTATTTATTGTGAAATAACTATTTCTTGTTCAACTGTAGAAGTATAAACAATAAGTTTAGCTGAGTCTTGACCTAGATTACCACTTCCTTAATCTTAGTCCTGCCTGTATTGGTACAGAGACAGGCAGGAAGATAGTGGAATAGAGTTGAAGACCCAGAAATGAACCCACACACCTATGGTCATTTGATCTTTGACAAAGGAGCTAAAACCATCCAGTGGAACAAGGACAGCATTTTCAACAAATGGTACTGGTTCAACTGGAGGACAACATGCAGAAGAATGGAATAGATCCATTCTTATCTCCTTGTACAAAGCTCAAGTCCAAGTGGATAAAGGACCTTCACATAAAACCAGACACACTGAAACTAATAGAAGAGAAGGTGGGGAAGACCCTCTAATACCTAGGCACAGGGGAAAAGTTCCTGAACAGAACACCAATGCCTTATGCTCTAAGATCAAGAATTGCCAAATGAGAATTCATAAAATTGCAAAGTTTCTGTAAGGCAAAGGACAATGTCAATAGGACAAAACGCAACAAACAGATTGGGAAAAGATCTTTACAAATCCCACATCCGATAGAGGACTAATATCCAATATATACAAAGAACTCAAGAAATTAGACTCTAGACAACCAAATAACCCTATTTAAAAATGGGTACGGAGCTAAACAAAGAATTCTCAACTGAGGAAATGCGAATGGCCGAGAAGCACCTAAAGAAATGTTCAGCATCCTTAGTCATCAGGGAAATTCAAATCAAAACAACCCTGAGATTCCACCTCACACCAGTCAGAATGGCTAAGATCAAAATCTCAGGTGATAATAGATGCTGGTGAGGATGTGGAGAAAGAGGAAACACTCCTCCATTGTTGGTGGGATTGCAAGATGGTGCAACCACTATGGAAAACAGTCTGGCGGTTCCTCAGAAAATTGGACATATCACTACCTGAGGACCCAGCTATACCATTTCTGGGTATATACCCAGAAGATGCTCTAACATATAACAAGGACATATGCTCCACTATGTTCATAGCAGCTTTATTTATAATAGCCAGAAACTGGAAAGAACCCAGATGCCCTTCAACAGAGGAATGGATACAAAAAACGTGGTACATTTACACAATGGAATATTACTCAGCTATTAAAAACAATGAATTTGATAAATTCTTATGTAAATGGATGGAACTAGAAAATATCATCCTGAGTGAAGTAACCCAATCACAAAAGAACATACATGGTATTCACTCACTGATTATTGGATTTTAGCCCAGAAGCCTGAAATACTCAAGATTCAACTCACAGACCACATAAAGCTCATGAAGAATGAAGACCAAGTGGGGGGAGGGCTTCAGTCCTTCTTAGAAGGATTAACAAAATACTCAAGGGAGCAAATATGGAGACAAAGTACAGGACAGAAACTGAAGGCGGGGCCGTCTGCAGACCGTTCCACCTGGGTATCCATCCCATGTGCAGTCACTAAAGGTAGACATTGATGTGGATGTCAGGAAGTACATGCTGACAGGAGCCTGATATAGCTGTCTCCTTAGAGGTCTGCAAGAGTCTGACATATTCAGAGGCAGATGCTCACAGCTAACCATTAAATTGATCATGGGTTTCCCAATAGAGGAGTTGGAGTGAAGACTGAAGGAGTTGAAAGGAGTTCTCCCCATGAGGAGAACAACAATACCAACCAACCAGAGCCCCCAGGGTCTAAACCACCAGCCTGGGAGCGCTTAGAGAGGGACCCATGGCTCCAGCTATATATGCAAGGGAGCTATATATAAGTGGGAGAAGAGATTCTTGGTCCCATGAAGGCTGGATGTCGTGGGGTGGGTATTCGAGGGTGGGGAGGTGAGGTACGGGGGTGGGTAGGTGGGGGTACACCATCAAAGAAGCAGGAGGAGGGGGAAAGGATAGGGAGTTCCTGGGAGGGAGGGGTAAATGAGGTAAGGGGAGAACATCTGAAATGTAAATAAAATTTCCATAAAAAATTTTTTTTTTCAAAATTCTTAGTCAACAGAGAAATGCAAATTGAAACTACCCTGAGATTCTACCTTACATCAATCAGAATGGCTAAGATAAAAAACTCAGGTGACATCAGATGCTGGCAAGGATGTGGAGATAGAGAAACATTCCTCCATTGCTAGAGGGATTCCAACCTGGTACATCTACTTTGTAAATCAGTCTGGAGGTTTCTCAGGAAATTGGAGATAGCTCTATCTGAAGACCCAGTTAAACTATTCCTGGCCATATACCCAAAAGATAATTTAATATAAAGCAAGGACATCTACCCCACTATGTTCATAGCAGCCTTATTCATAATATCCAGAGCTGGAAAACACCTCAGATGTCCCTCAACTGAAGAATGGATATAGAAAATGTGGTACATTGACACAATAGAGTACTACTCAGCTACTAATAATGACAACTTCATGAACTTTATAGGCAAATGGATGGAACTAGAAAATATCATCCTTAATGAGGTAACCCAGACCCAAAAGGACACACACATTCACTGATAAGTTGATATTAGCCCAGAAGCTCAGAACATCCACAATACAACTCATAAACTATAAAGAAGCTTAACAAAAGGAAGGCTAAAGTATGGATGCTTCAAACCCCCTTAGAAGGGGAACAAAATAATCATGAGAGGCAGAGGAAGGGAGGGACCTGGATGATAGAGGGGATGGAGAGGAAAAAAGGGGGTCAGAACTAGATATGGGAAGAGACAGGAGAGAATTCCAGAGGGCCAGGAGAATGAATGGAAACAAGTACCAGTGGTGGTGGGGGGTGAGGAACTTGGGAAACCACTGGAAAGTTCCAGATGACAGGGATGTGAGAGATTCCAGGATCCAATGGGATGACATTAGCTGAAATACTCAACAGCAGGGAGATACAACCTGAAGAGACTACATCCAGTAGATAGACATGTCCCTGAGTGGAGGGATGGGACCACCCACCCATCTCAAAAATTTTAACCCAGAATTGTCCCTGTTTGAAAAAAAAAATGCAGGAATAAAAATGGAGCAGAGACTGAAAGAAAGGCCATCCAGATTCTACCCTACCTAGTGATCCATCCCATCTGCAGACACCAAACCCCAACAGTATTGCTGATGCCAAGATGTGCTTGTATGGCTGTCCTCTGAGAGACTCTGCCAGTACCTGACTAAGACAAATGCAGAAACTCATAGCCAATTATTGGACTGAACAGGGAACCCCAAATGAAAGTGTTAGGGGAGGAGCTTAAAGAGCTAAAGAGGATTGCAATCCCATAGGAAGATGAACAATATCAACTAACAGAACCCCTCAGAGCTCCCAGGGACTGATACACCGTCTAAAGAGTATACACAGGCCAGTCCATGGCTCCCATTACATATGTAGCAATGTTTTCCATATTCCTATTAGAAGGGACCATTAAGCCTCACTTAAAGCATTCCATGGCTTTTCAAAAAAGTACCCAAATCAACATTCCTAAAAATAAAAATATGGTCAGGTCTATCACAGCAATAATCCAGTCTCTGGTAACAATTTCTCTCTTAGTTAGGGTTTCCATTCCTGTGAAGATACATCATGACCAAGTTAACTCTTATAAGGAATAACACTGAATTGGGGCTGTCTTACAGGTTCAGAGACTCATGCTATTATCATGTAGGTGGGATCATGGCAGTGTCCAGGCAGGTATGTCACAGGAGGACCTGAGGGTTCTACATCTTGATCTGACTGCAGCCAGGAGAAAACAGACTCTTCTGCACTGGGAAGATCTTCAAAGACCACCCCCACAATGACCACTTCCTCCACAAGGCCACACCTCCTAATAGTACCACTTTCTATGGGCCAAGCATGTTCAAATCACCACACTAACAATATCCTAAGGTAGATTGTAATTAGGCTTGGACATAAAGGATTAAAATTTTCCATTATCATATAATTCTAATGAAGGAATCAGCTTGGCAGAAGGTTCCAGTTTTAAAGTATGATTTCTTTCTGTCAAGTTTTGTTTTGTCCACAAAATGGTAAGATGAGAACACTTTTAAACAATTCACTTAGTATCTTTCAATCCAAATTTGCCTTCATTCATAATATTGTAAGTTATAGACACAAGATAAGAATCTAATTAGGTAATTATATTCTTCTTTTTAAATTTAAAAACGTTAAATGACAGCAGAAGTATTTGGCAATGAAAAATAATTTGGGAGTTTGATATTACTAATAGAAATTTTCTTACTTTAGATATGTAAAGCTTTGTACAATTTCTTTTTTATCTATTATTTATCTATTTTATCTATTTATCTATCTAATATAATATTGGTTATATATTCTCTTTGTTTATATATAATCGAGATTTCTTTTTCCAAGTAGCATATATGTCTCATTAGAGAAATAAAAATAAATAATATGTACATATTTAAAAGTATTTTTAGTGAAATACTAAAAGACATCATCTTTTTTTAACTATTACTACAAGTAACGTAGAGTGAATGAGCCACATTTCATAGTCTATTGTTAGTGAAAGTCAGTGGAACAGACCTCATGAACTGGGTGCTGAACATCCATGGTGAGAATAGAGGAAGAAGGTATAAATTATCCCAGATGTGGTGGTATGTCTTCACTGCTTTGTCATCTGGGTCATAGCAGGGCACTACTTTTCAAACAATGTCACCCTCAAACCCATAGAATTGACAGTTTAACCTCCTTCATTTGAAATAGATGAAAAGAATCATGATGTAGTATATCAAACTTTTACATCTAGCCAATGTTCTGTCAGGATTTAGTTGAACCAATCTGACATAATTTTAACATAGAACAAGCAAAAGAAGGAAAAACAGGGGTTTTCACTTAAAAATTGTACTATTTTGTAAAGAGAAAACCCATGACTTTTTAAAAGTGAACATGTTGTAATGAAATACCTATCAATTACTATTTAAGTTTCATAGTTGAAGAGTCTATCATCTGAATCCATACTAGAAAGCCCTGCTGGGCAGAAACACATGGGAACAGAAGGAGAGCACCAGGGTGGCAAGCAGTCCCTTTATATGCTGCTCCCACACCTGTTAGCAGCAGGTGATGATGTAAGCCATTAGTAGTTTCCTGAGAGGAGCCTAGTGGAATTGTCTGTAAACAATTTTGATATTCTAGTTTTATAACATATGAACAACAGTGTCTTTTCCCCAACATCTTTCAATTTAAATTTCTCTTTGAAGCCTGAAAGATTTTGGAAATGATCTATTAAGTCTCTACATATTTTAAATTCGATTATATTTTATAACTGCCTGAATACCTTGAGAATTGTGAAACTATAGCTTTGAAATCCACTAGAATACAAAAATTGACAATAACTGGAATCCTGTTTATTGTTTTTCACATTCCCTTTTCTGTGTTCTGAATCCATAGGAATAGTAATTTTCCCAAGTGCCAACAATAGCAAAATATCTACTTGTTTACCACAACATGTATTCACAAACTTGGGTCGCATATGTAAGAAATATGCCTATAGTCTGTACATCAGTTTACTGAGGTGACAAATAAACAGGACAGCAAAAACATGGTTGGAAAAGGCTGCTTGAGTGCCTTGCAGGAGCATCTTACCAAGTGTTCACTGAGAGAGGTGCAGAGAAATCTTCCTGGTAGAAATAATACATAAAATATGACTTATAGGACAAGAAGGAATTACAATGAAATCTTTGGAATCTTGGAGAAAGAAGAGAGAGACTAATTCAACAGTACAGAAAGTCTGATGCAAATTAGATCATGGAGCCCTGGTGTGAGGAAAAGAAAGGCAAAATTGAGATGAGAGAGTCAGGTGATGAAGAACCAGATATGTCACTTAATAATAGGCGACATCGCATTAACACCAATGAGAAGCTATTTAAAGATCCGAAGCAGGGGGCAAACATGATCATAATTGCATTATGTAAATGACTTATTATAATGATAATTTTATGTTTATGTTTTTGCTAAAGCTTCAGGACTATAAGTAGCATATCCTCTGAGGAGTAGACCCCTGAGGAAGAATGGCAATGATTTTTGCAGCAACTGCCTTTGCAGTCCTTAGCTGACCATGCAAAATGAACTAAAACATCAGATGGAGACACTGAGCTACATAGTGAGAGGGTAGGGAGTTTATTCACGTCCAATCAACGTGACACAAGTTACAGCACAGCATCTCTCACTCGAAGAAAGTTGGCATTCCCATGGAGAACAGCCCAGGTAATTTAAATTTTGGACTTTGCAGTCTCAGGGATGATGGCCTGAAGAAAGATGAATAATGATTATCTACTTCTAGTATCTAGAAACAATGACATGCAAGTTGCCAGTTGTGACTTAGGTAGAATATGTTCACATGTTCAAGTCTACTGAGACGTTTTACACAACTCAATGTCCAGAACGCAACAAGTAAGATGTAGATGACTCAATCAAGAGAAATTTTTTTGGTCTCCTTTTATCCTGTAATTTACTTCAGTCACAGGACTATATACACATAAGTATTAAAAAACAAATGAGAAACAGGCAATTTTCTTTCTTCCTGAAGCCTTCCACACACAGCAGGGATGATTTTAAGCTGGCAAGAGAAAAGTGCTCTTTTTAAAAATATCAGTGAGCTTTTATCATTTTTTGGACAGGACATATTAATCATGACTCTTTGGGGCATTTTAATATGACAAAGCAGAAGAAAGGAGACAGAGCTACACAGAGCAGCCTTTTAAGGAAAAAATGGGGAAAAGAAATTTGACTTATCTCTGCAGTTTGTGTGGTTGTTTTCAACACAGGGGTTCAAGAAGGGTGTCTGATTGCCATGTAAAAACGCTTTTGGATTCAGCTATCTTGATACCGTCTTTTAATCTGTTCATATATTAAAGATTCTTATGCCTTTCTAGAGAGATGCCACTGTTATCATTATATAATTCCTCCCTTTTTCTTAGATATTGATATTGTATTTAAATGTGTTGCTTATAGTTAACAGTGCAAGGCCTCCATTCTTTCTTAGGTATTACCATCTTAACCCTTTCCTCTCATTTCTATTTTAAATATTTAAACTGATATGATAGCTAAAGCCTATAATCCCAGTACACAGAAAGCTGAAATAGGCTCACTTTGAAATATTGGAGGCTATCCGGGAATAAGTGTGAATTCTTGGATAACTTGAATTACAAAGTAAGATCTTGTGTGAAACGCAATAATAAAATCTATTTTTAGAGTGGTTTTAGGTTCTAAGTAAAATCAAACAGGGTACACAGACTTCCTATTCATCACTTGCCATCATCCTGCATGAATGATAGATTTGTTACCAATGATAAGAGTGCTACTGCCTTCTCAGCTAGCAACATCCTGAATCACAGTGGCACACTAAATACCAATGATGAAGCATCATTCCTACCCAAAGCCAACAGTTTATTTTAGGGTTCAAGACTGTTGTACATCCCATAGATCTTTGTCAATTCTGTTACGACAAATTTGTTATCTACCATCATGGTATCACGCAGTGAAGTTCACTACTCTAAAAATCTCTGGCTCCATGAATTTTTTCCCTTACTCTTGTTCTTTGTGGATAACTGTTTATCTTTTACTGGCTTTATACTTTTGATTTTTCCAATATCGCCAATGGTGTGTAAAGCCTAGTTGGCTTTAACTGTCAACTTCACACAGCCTAGAATCACCAGACAAGGGAATCTTGATTGATGGATTGCCCTGATCAAATTGGCCTGTGGGCATGTCTTGATTGTCAGTTGATATATTTAGGTCCAATCTACTGTGGAAGCTGAGTTCTCTGAGAGGGAAACCCTGAAATGCATAAAGAAAGCTACATAAGTATGGACCTTTAAGCAATCAGAAGCTAAGTTCCTCTGTGGTTTCTAACTCAGAATCTGGCTTGAGTTCCTGCTCTGGCATGTCTCAGTGATGAATTGTGACCAGTGAGCTCACATAAACTCAATCATCCCCTGAGTTTTGTTTTAGTCATGGTATTTATCTCAATAATAGAGGTAAACCAGAAGAGTGAATATCATGTAGTATGCTTCCCTTTCAGATTGATATCATGACTACATAATCTACTTGTAATATTCTTTGTTTCTTTCATACTATTTTTTGTTTCTAAAAACACTTCATGATTGTGAGTTGTCTGTATACTTTGTTCTTGAAAAGTATCTTTGTTGCTTCCAATTTGGCAATTATGAGTGAAGTACTATAAGCATACATGTGTAGGTTTTGTGTGGATGTGCTTTTAAACCATTTGTCTAATTACCAAGAACAATGGTTGCCAGATTATATGACAAATGTTTTGCTTTTGAAAATATACAAATCAGGCTGAAAGATAGATTTGCAGGTACAGATGCTTGCTGCCAAACTTTATGACCTATGTTTGATCCCAGGAACTCACATGGAGGAAGGAATAAGCCAGTTCCTGCAAGCTGTCCTCTGACTTCCACACATGCACTGTGGCCTTTGTGCCCTAGTGTACATGCATGCACACATTCAAATTAAATAAATATAAAATGTAAAAAATAAAAAGTAATATGCCAATTTTCCAAGTGAGTTTTTTGCAATTCCAAGAGCAATGAGTAAGTGTTTGTGATTTCCAGCATCCTCCCTGGCCTATGTTCTGGGTTGTACTCATTCTGACAGTGGCATCTTAGTGTAGCAGTTTGGTGTGTCAGTTATCTGTAGTTTCAGCTGGTAATTCAGTGGCATATTGGGTACAATGTCTTTTCACATGTTTATTTGCTCTCAGTTGAAATCTATGATCCAGAGTTCCTTGGTTGGCTTATTTTCATATTGTTAAGTTTTGAAAGCGTTTTGTACATTTTATATGACAATCATTCATCGGGTAAGTTTTATGCAAATGTTTTTCTCTCAGTCTCTCACTTTTCTTTTCACTTTGTTCATGATGATTTTCACAGATCAGAGATACTCTTGAATTGTAATGCAATCTGTACTATCCATTATCTATTAGAGAGTTTACCTAAGAGTCCATCACCATTAACAAGATTGCCTAGGTTTCTGCCTGTTATCTGATAGAAGTTTTGTATTTTTTTTTTTTTTTTGTATAATCTGTCAGCTTGTGGGTTACTAGGAGAAACGCTGGTGAATATCTAAAATATGAATCTAGATGCATGTTTGCACAGAAAATCGCAGCTGCTGCATCACCATTTGCTAAAATCTTTATTTTCTTTGCTCCTTTATCATTGATTAGGTGACTATATTTATATAGAACTATTTCTAGATATTATGTTGTTTCATGCTGACATGTCTATATTAACAATGTCATCCTGTCTTGATTTCTTTGTCTTTTTAAATATGTATTGAGATATTTAGTATCAGTGATCTATTATATTAATTTTTCTGATTCTTTTCATATAAAATTTCTCATCAGTTTTTAATATCCACAAAATAAATTCCTATAAAATTTGAATTGAATTGCATTGAATCTAGAGATAAATTTAGGAATTATTCACAGCCGATTAGTATTGATTCTTCTTATGTGAGAATAGGGGACGTTTCTGTGCTTATTTCATACTTGGTTTGTGTGTGTGTGTCTGTGTGTGTGTGTGGGTGTGTGTGTGTGTGTGTATGTGTGTATGTTTGTGTTTCATATTCAAAAGACACTAGACACTGATAATCACTTTTAAAATGGTTATCTAGGTCATTGGATCAATATGTACCAATTTTGAAAGATTTCTATTTCTTGTGTTTATATTTTCTTGTATTTTATAGTTTCTCTTTGTTCTTCTGACTTATGTCCGTTAGAGAACTGTTCTTGCTTACCTATTATCTTCTTTGCCTGCAAGTGAGTTAACATTAGTTGCAACATAGAGTTCTAATTATTCTAACTCTATAGGAAATAAATTAATATTATATCATCTCACTGAAGTGTAGGTATCTTGTACCAAATGTATTTCCAATTTTTCATCCCATATGATATTATATTGATATTTATTTCACATATTCAGAAAGTATTTTTATCCATTTTTGGTTGTATTATTCTAAATGGCTATTTAAGAATGTGAAACAAAAAAGTTGTTTTTCCCTTCTTTGGCACCGTCATTTATCCTTGTAGATATATATTTCTGACCAATTTTGCATTTGCTGAATATTTTCTTTTAATATTTTTGTCATATGCCTTGATTGATGTTTTCTTAACTTTTTAGATAGCCAGAGTGCAGTTCAGTATGAATCTTTTAAAAGCTTTAGAATTATTCTTTCTACTCTTTTGCATTCAATTCTTCCATTTCCTCCTCTAGTGTTCCAGTTATACACTTATACAAACTAGGGCTCCAGTTATGAACGTATATAGACATGGGATTGTCTCTCAGTTTTTAGAAATTCCATTTTTCTCTCTTCTCAGAATCTCTGTTTAGACAGCTTTGACTTAAAAATCCTTAAGCTCACTGATTCTTTCATTGGTCCTTTCCAATCACTGGTAGATATATTAAAACCATCATTTTTATTAAAGTGTTCCAGCATTTTATTTTTATTAAAAATATTTATGCAAGTTTCATTATTTTTAAAATACTTCTTTATTCTACCAAAACATAACACTAAAATATTCCTTTATAAAGAAAATCAGCATAATAGACCATATATATTAACAGTGATTTGGAGATTCTACATCTCTGCAATATTCTTTTAAACTTCAAGTTCACGGTCAACTTTGGCAGTTATTTGCACACCAAAATTTGTTTGGATTTTGTCCTAGGGTGTTTTCTTTTGCTATGACAAAACACCACAATGCAAAGTAACTTGGTGAGGAAAAGTTTTACATCAGCTTATAGTTTATAGTCCATCATGAAGGGAAGCAAAGACAGAAACCCAAGGCAGGAACTTGAAGTCAATAACTGAAGCAGAGGTCATGCAGGAATGCTGCTCACTGGCTTAATCCCCTCTGCTTCTCTTTTCTTATACAATCCAAACCCTCCTGCCTAGAAGTGATTTGGTCAACAGAACTGGCCAGTTTGATAGGAGCCTTTCTCCAGTTTAGGTCCCTCTTCTCAGATGATCCTAGCTTGTGTCAAGTTCACGATCACAAACCAGGACAAATCTTAAGAAGGGTGTTTATTTCTTTCACAACAACTTCTGGATACATCTTCAAAAATGTACTCCAATGCCATGTATAAATTATCTATTGTTACTGTGACAAAATACGTGATAAAAACAATGTAAGCAAAGGAAGACTTACCTTGTTTGCCAGTGACATTTGTGAGACACTTCTCTATGAATTGCTGGCCAGAGAGATTTTAAAGTGTCCTCAAATCATATAGTTGCCATTACACTTGCTCGGCCACCAGAATTACTCTATTGCTGGAGATCCCACACACATTGGATATGAGACACTGAGAAATATAGCTGGAAACGAGCATCTGGAAGCTTCCTTCCAGGTGGCTAGTGTGCCTAATGCTACTGGAGATCATTCCTCAATGTCTTTCCCAGTTATGGCTTTCATACCCTGTATTTCTGATGTGTCTGGCTAAATGTGCCCACTGGTACAGTAGTAGTTTGACTGTTATGGAGAGACAAATTGTTTCTTTCTTGGGATCGAGACCTGAGCCATGGGAGTAGAAACATGGACATTACTGTAATCCTGAACAAAAGCTTCTGGCCAGAAAAATCACGATCCCAAAGACAGATGGTTCTACTGATATTTTGCTAAACAGATATGTAGTCATCATTCCTGCTAAGTGTGTATATGTGTGTGTGTATGTGTGTGTGTGTTCATATCCACTGATTACTGCTACCCTCAGTCAGTATCAAAACCACTTCTTTTTGTAGATGGTGATAGCTGATGTAAAGACTCATAAGGGGTGAAAATGTTGAGATCAAATGATTTGATCAAATGACTGAATCTACTTGCCCTAACCTAGGTGTCTACATCATCCCCTTCAAGGCCATCACATAAAATAGGCAGGAATAGTGGAGAGGAGCTCTGAGACAGTGTCTCTGGATGTAGCAAGACTGTCACAGTCATTAGTACTGCAGATGTGGCCACCAGCACAAGATCTCCACACATGGAAAAGAGTACAGAGGCATATGAGGGTGGAGTAGATGGGAAAAAGAGAGTAAGCAAAAGTGGGAGAGGGAATATGATCAGAATACATTCTATGCACCTATGTATCAGCAAACTGATAGACTAAGTTAGATATGTCAATGTAAACATTAAAAGTAAATGTATATAAATTTCATGGGTGGGTGTGCACTTTGGTATTAAAAAGAAATTAGAGATGATTTTTTTCTTTTTAATTTTACTTAAAATATAATTGCAAAATTTCCCCCTTCTCCTTTCTACCTCTGTTCCTCCCATGTAATTCCTCTCAAATTTGTGACCTCTTTTTGAATATGTATAAGGTACATATGCATAAGTATGCATACATATACATAAAATATAAGTACCACTTGCTGAGTTCCTTTAGTGTTGTTTCTATGTATATAATTTCAGAGCTGACAACTTGGTATTGGGTAATCAATTAGTCTTTTCACTGGAGAAGATTAATTCTATCTCTTTAGGTAGTCATTAATTGCCTGTAGTTATTTATCTAGGGGTGGAGGTCCTTAAGATTTCTTAGTTCCACATTGTCATGTCAATTAATGTTGTCATTGCTTGAGCCTTGTGCAGGAAACAATACAGTATCCATGTCTTGGGTATGGCTTCCCTGTTATTTCTAGGAAACACAATCTTGCAGCAAGATTCCCCCCTCCCTCTTCTCGGTTGTTCCCTGAGCATGTGCTGCAACTGTGTTGTAGAAGTAGCCATTGGGACTAGGTTTTCCACATCAAATGATCTCTGTACATTGACCAATTGAAGTTCTCTGAATTATCTTCATCTACTACAAAGAGAAGCTTCTTTGGTAACATCTGAGAACTACACTTAGTTTGACTGTAAACCTAAATTTGTAGAATTCAATTAGGAAATTGCAGGTCTAATAAAGTGGATTCTCCTTTAAGATACATGACCTTACTAACATCAGGTAATTGTCTAGGTTTCCATTACTATGCATCATTTCTCTCCTGTTGAGTAGGCCTTAGGTCCAATTGGACACCTGGTGGTTACTCCCAAGATATGGCAGCCACTGCTGTACATTTGGGGATATGTTATAGGCTGGCTAAGTTGTGCTTCATTGTCATTATATTATTTTTCTTCTTTGGGTGGTTGCATCTTCTAGTGCTCTGAATTCTGGTTAGGGAGGAGGCTTTAAGGTCACAGCTGGTAAAATCTTCAGAGACCTGTGTCTGAATAGTCACAGTTTTAAAAAAGAATTTTAAGTTAAAAAGAGAAAAAAAAAAACAGTTTTCTCTTTTGGCTTATGGTTTCAGAGGGTTTATCTATAACGATCCAGAAGCTGTGGTGGATTAGAGAAACACATCTTGACAGTGAGGAAGCAAAGAGGAGTAGCCATTTACCCCTCTTATTTAATCTTTGCTTCAATCCTATAAGGTGGTGCTGCTCACAGCCACGGTAATTTTATTTCTCGCTTAACTCTCTGAAAATGCTCTTGCAAACATGCCCAGGGGTGTGCTTTTGTAATCTCCTAGGTCTTTTTAGTTAAATCAAGTTGACAATTGTGATTAAACATCAGAATTTATGAGTTTGATTAAGAGATTTGGTGATTTTTTTTTTCTACTAGGAAAGTAGCAGCCAGCCTCTGTGGACTCCGATCTGTGCTTGATTTTTATGTGGGTGGGTATGGAGCTGCTTCTCAAGTACATGTCTTCTCAGGAGTGTCTTATATAGTGAGATGTGGTTTTCTTTTCTTCAAGAATGAGTAAGAAGCACTTTACTCAATAGGTGGGTGCACATATGGTAGAGGGAACTGATCCTGATTTGTCATAAAAATCTTGGTCAAGTTGCTGTGTTGCTATGGATGTTTCATGTTAGACAACCAATTCACAGCACTGATGAGAAGAGGCACTCATGACCAATATTCATTTTGTTTCTCATCTTACATGTTTTGTCCAGTGTCCATCTGGTATTGGGATTTTTTTTCCTTTTTGTCAATGACATTGTTAAGAGATTCTATTTGTTATTTTACTTATTTGAAGGGCTGTTGTGATGGCACATGCCTGTAATCCCGGACTCTGGGAATCAATCAGAGGCCAGAGGATCATCACACATTCACAGGCAGCCTTTGTCTCTATTGAAAGTTCCAGACCAGAGAGGGCTACATATTTAGACCTTGTTTAATAAAAAACAGAGTGGATGGAAGGAAGGGATGGATAGAGGTAGAAGAGGAGAGAATATGAGTTGATACAAGACCACTCTCATACACTCACTAGAAATATCAATGTGACAATACAGCCGAGTTAGCAATTATGCTGATGGTAGTTATGTACTTTGGTTCTGAGTCTTTATCCCTAAACATGGTTATTGTGAGCAATTTCTTCCTCCAAATGTTTCTTTGGGTATTCCTGAGTGGAACATAGATGCACTATGTAATTGTTAGTGGTGGTGATGATGACAATGCATCTGGACACGCAGGGTTGAAGAAGAAAATGTTTTCACATTTTAGGATAGCAAAGTTCTAACGGTTCTTCTTTGTCCCAGGATTGTTCTGTACTCAGAATGGTTATTGTGACACCTTAGCTTTAAATTTCTAGAGCCTGGATAGATGGTCGATTTTAACACATATAATTTTGAATCATTTGTCAAAAAATGAATCCTTTTTTCTCATATAATTTGATTTTGTTTTCATTTTAGCACACAGTCATCACTAACTTTATCACACCTAACTTTTTTTTTTTTTTTGAGAAATCAGGCTAACCTGACCATTTTCTAAAAGTGAGAAATTGGATAATACTGATTATCCCTTCAAAATCTTTCAACCACTTTCTAGGGATTAAGTCAAAGCTTTACTGTATAAGCTCCGTAAAAAAAAAAAAAAAATAGCTGCAGCCTCACTTTCTAGTTTAACCTGTGCCTACTCTGTCCCTTACCCCCAGGCTGTTCTCTGAATGCAGAGTTCTTTACATCTCTGCTTCAAAGTTTTGTATAACTTCTCTCTTAAGAAGTATTTGCCCTATATTTCTTCTGTTCTAGATTGACTTGTCCTTTATGTTTTTGTGTTGTTTCCTTGACCTCATTTCTCAGGGTGTAAACAGGATGACCTTGGAAAAAATGAAAATTCTTTGTGCCATTCAGCACAGAAATACTTAAATAGCTGAATTTAATATATTTTTTTTAAATTGCAGTTGAAAACATTGTCCATTACTCTGGGTCCAGTTCTATTTAGACTTTTCTACTGTTGCCATTCTAGCTGTCCTGCATCCTCATCTCAAATGGCCTCTCTTGCTTACACCTGAATTTTAAAGCTAGGATAATTTCTGTTTAAGCCAGTCCTTTGATTTAGGATGATGAATAAAAGAACAACACCCACTGCAACATGGATTTTAGATAAATAACAAATAACTATTAAAATATGAAGACATATTTATTAATTTCTTGCTTTAAATTGATCTGACTTTCTGTCTTACTATTGTTTAAATGCAGCAACTTGTTTCAGATTACAGCAGAGCCTCATTATGAACATACTCAATGTGATCAATTGATTTCTTGGTATTAAAGGTGCACATCACAAAACCAAACACAAATGGAACAAAAAGTCAATGTAATGATAAAATGATTCCTAATAATATTCTGCTACACTCATAGGTTGGTTCCTAACTCTGTTGTCATCAGAGTGGCTTCATCCAGCAGCTGATGGAAGGAGATGCAGAGACCCAGGGAAAGACATTAAGTGGAGCTCTGGGAATTCTGCAGAAAGAGAGGGAGAATTGTAGGAGATAGAGAAGTCAAGAACGCCATTAGAAAACCCACAGAATATATTAATAAGGACTCATCAGGGCTCACAGACACTGAACTAACAACTAGGAAGCCAGCATGGAACTGACCTAGGCCTTCTGTATATATGTTATAGTTGTATGACTCTTACTTAACAGTAGAAACCGGGGCTGTCTCAGACAGTTTGCTGGCTTTGTGGGAACCCTTTCCTCATACTGGGTTGTCTCTTCCAGCTTTAATGAGGGCAGTTTCTAGTTTTATGTGTAATTTTATATGCCATGTTTAGGTGTTATTCATGGGGTCCTGCCCTTTTCTGAAGGGAAATGAAATACGAGTGGGTAGAGGTGAGCAGAGAGGAAGTTGAAGGTCTGTGAGGAGAGAAAGAAAAACTGCATTCAGAAACGTAATAGTAATAATAATAATAATAATAATAAAATAACTGAAATGTTCTCTTGTCTGTTTCTTCTATTTGAATATTTGCCTTTTGGGAGTGAAGCTAGATATATCTAGATATATTGATAGTACTTAGTGCTAGGATATAAAATCACTGAAAGATGTTTTATTGGACAAAGAAATGAATGAAGAGAGATAGCTAAGAGAATAGACCTATCTGTAACACTATCAAGTACTTATTCAGTAAAACTTCCCAGCCTTTTTCTAAAGTGAAACTATTAGACAATTATGTCTGAGCTTTTCTAATACCTTCTGTGTACTTGTTTTCTAGATCTTATACTGTACATAGCATACACCATACTGAGAGGTGTTTACTTGTGTATCAGTGCTCCTTGTTGGATGAGCACTGCACATTCAGAACCAGAGGCATCTTCTTCTCACTCAATGCTGCACTTTCACCTTTCACACTGACTTCTTAGTCACTGTTAAATACCAAGAATATTATGGTTTAAAGAAGGAACCTGCAAGATATTTTTTTTAAAGTGGGTTGTGTTTAGCTCAATCTAATCTGTGATTATTGTTGAATTTTCTTTTCAGTTACAATAAAAGGGTGGTGCATATCAGGTTATTTTTAAAAGTAACTTGTTCAAATTTGAGCACTGTTTTAAGAAAGAATACAAACTGACTATTATCCTGCAATGGGGCCTAAAAAATCACACTCAATACATTCCAAGAAACACTCTGTGATTTAAGTGCCTGCTCTCAAATAAATTGTATAACCGTCTTATGAAATGGGCTCTAATTTCACCATAACTATTTGTTAAAGGTATGAAAATTAGGCTTAGCTATATCCCTAGGGTCCTATATGGATAAGTAATGAGAAACATCTAAGTTTTTGCTCCTTAAAAATCTTTACATTACATTAAATGATAAATTGTTGAAAGAATAGAGCTTGTTCAGCAAGAAGAGATAAGGTTCTGCCAAGTAATTTGAGGACCAGAAGGCTTTTTGTACTTCCAGAAAACCCAACTAAGGTCTATTAGTATATATTTAGATAAATAAGAAGGGGATTTCATGATACCCAAAGTTGTTAAGTGTAAATAATTGGTTAAGATAATGGAATAAATGTATTAGTCTTATAATTGGTTTGAGCTTCCCCTAAAAATTACTTTGCATATTCCCAGAAGCCTTAGGAATTGATGTAATATAGAAGAAATGAACAGGTAGTTTACATTAGGAGGATATACTGTTCAGATTTACAGATGAAAAACTGATAGGCATTTGGTACTTTAAAGATGTTAGATTTAATTATTATATCTGCTGTGTGCTCCCTGGTTGAATCTTCAGACATTTTTGTAGCTTTCCTTAGAGCTGGCAGAATCTGGGAAAGGATGACATTTTCCAGGTTATAGCATTTCAAATCTCTGATGTAGCAGCTTAAATACCCCCTATTGGACGTTCTGTTTCAGTGTTTATAATAACTATCTAAAAGGATCCTTTATCAATGTGAAGCGAGCCTCCTATTGTTCTGCAGGGAAATTTTCAAATAGCTATTAACTTTAATGAGGAAGTTTAGATTAAGGAGGGAAGTGGTTTATCTAGGCTTCTCTGCAGCTCTGCAGAGCAGAGGCAGAATCCTCAACTTACAGGTTGTACAGCTTCTGGGAGAGAGAAGTGTCTTTTCTCTATGGATGTTTATATAGTCTTGTGACCTAAAGAGTTGATTGTCATGTTTATGTCTAGATAGTCCACTGACAGAATATCTGAAGCAATAGTCTAGAAGATTCTAAAAGGAAATTGTACTAGAGTGACATAATTGAAGTATACCAAAAAAAAAAAAAAAAAGAATGTGGAGATGAAAGTAACTAACCAGGGCTCTGTGGAATGTAATCATGATGGACTATTTTGTTCTGAGTAATTTTGCTTGGGAAGCTCTTAAGTAAGATTGTGTACATGTGTCTGGATTTCTCACAGTAATGACTGTTGTTTCCTGTTACTGGTGATAACACAATGAGGCAAATTTATATATGACCCTGCCATTCATTGCAACTACTCAGACACAATTTTGGGGTTTTGTTTTTCTTGTGGGTACTCACATTAGTGTGATGATGCAAACATAAGGGTAGGTATCATTTAAATACTTAAATATGGAAGTACAATTTTAAAGAGGATTGGTTCACAGGCTCTGAAAGCTGACACAAGTAGGACGTAAATCTACCGGGGACATCACTTGGATTCCATTTTTTAATTCTATGTATTTAATTTTATTATTAGTATGAACACTATTTTATATTCTATTATTTAATTTAATGTATGGGTGCTCTGCTGCATATACATCCTCATGCAAGAAGAGGGCATCAGATCACTTTATAAACGGTTGTGAGAGACTATGTGGTTGCTAGGAGTTGAACTCAGGACTTTTGGAAACTCAGCCAGTGCTCTTAGGTGCTGAACCATCTCATCAGCCCTGAATTACAGTTTTTGAGACCTGACTCTAAAATTTAACTTTCTTTTTCGTACTCCCAATGGTGAGGAAAATGGAGAAGAATGGGTCTAAATATAGAAACACAATAGGTTAATGTAAACTTCTTAAAAATCATATTAAAAGTTACAAATTAGGGCTGGAGAAATAGTTCAATGAGTAAGAGCATATTTTGTTCTTGCAGAGACTCTGAGTTTATTTCCCATCACTTATTTCATGGAATTGAGCTAGAGTCTTTCAGTAATATACAATTGTGTATATGTAATATATCAAGCTGAAACGTCACTTAGCAAAGTAGCAGAAAATGGTTGAAAATGAAGTCATCAGTATCACTAAAGAAGATAGACATGTCTGTGGCAAAAATAAATACTGAGATGGGTGCAGAAGACCCATAGATAACAGAAGCCTAGGGGGAATGGTGGAAGTAAGAGATGCAGTACAGATGCAGACTCTGTGAGAACGAACAAAAAGTGTGTTGTGGTTCAGCGCTAGAGTGTGGCAAAGATCAAAAAGATTAAAAGGAAGAAAAAAATCCAGGGTATGGATTAAAAATAGAAATTGTAGCAAAAATTTAAAAATAGGAAAAAAAAACATTGTGGTTGTGGTACAGATAGTATAAACAAGCATGGAAACTTTCATCAACAAAGTCACCTGTGGATAAAAGACAGAGAAACTAAAGAATTCCACAACACAATCACTTTTTAAAAGGACAAAATAGGTCAGACCAGAAAGGGTCAGGATGAAGACAAATACAAAGAACAAGAGAGAACTATTGTTTGCCATGATCCACAATTTCTCCTACTTGAGCTGCCCTGGTGGGTTCAGGTTGAATTTCTTCCTGTTAATAGTTGACACGGTAAATTGTAAGGATTAGCATCCACTGGCCCATTATAATGGGATTCACTTATGTCTTTAGATATTTGCTGATCTCAAACAAAAGGAAAGTTTGAAATAACTATTTATGCCAACAATAGCATCGTTTTAGATATAAATGGTTTACAGTGTATGAAAGTAATGGTATTTAATTACAGCTTCCTTAAAAATATTTTCCTCTAACTTTACTTTTTCATATGTATTTGTATAAACTACTAGCCATTTTTCTCAATTGACCTTTTGACCTCAGAAGTCAGGCATCTGAAGGTTTGGGAGTCAGACTTGAGTGATCAGAGACTCGGAAATAAAAATATGGTGAGGAAATAGTCTTCTGAGTATAAACTGAAAGTTGAATTCTCTTGACTTTATTTGATATAAAGTACAAAGTTTAATCAGACATGAATCAATACAATTTTAAACAAAGAAAAATCTTTTACTAACTACTCTATATTCACTTCCTTTGAAGTATGGGGAAGTTCTCCACTGGCTTCAAATGACCAATGAGGACAAATTCTTCTTGTGACCACTACTGATTGCCTTCTCTGCAGTTAAATGGAGCATTCTGAATCCCTCATTTAATAAAGAAAAATGCCACATAGATGGTGGTGACTTATTAAGCTATTGCTATGGACTTACAGGAAGTTAGATATTGGGGGTGTCACCAATAAACATTAGCTGAAGAAAAAAATGAACAAGATTGATGTCTATAGGGAAATTATAAAGGGTGTACAGAATACAAAAGCCTAGATCAGAAATCTAAATCAATATCACCAATGTAGGATAAAAATCACATACATAAATCAAAAGAAGTCCTTCTAGAAGGGTGTATGTCTTGTGCAGAAAAATGGGCAGTTTCATAAATATATGTGAAGTGAGAAGACAGGAGAGGAAGATTATAAGCCCTATGAGAGTGATCGAAGTGAATTCGATGACAGAAGAGGCAAATGCAATGAGAAAAATGAATGACTTATTTGTTTCAAGGCTCACTGGGGAGATATTGACGTTGTTCTAGGAAGTAGGGAATGTCAAACTTCTAAAACCCAAGAACTACAAAATCATTTATACAGGTATCATCTTATTACAACAAAACCTAGACCACTTCTAAGTTTTTCAGTATTTATACTCAAATTATTTAAGCTGTGATTACCATTATTAATTCAAACTTTTAGCACCAGCAGTGCTATAACCTGACACCAGAGGCCTGATGTTATTTTCATGACTGACCGGTTTGCACGATTCTTATTTACAAGATGGAGACTGCACCTGGTATTGCTACCTGCATACTCAGGCTACCCTTCTTGGTCAATCGGGACTGTCCTCCTTGACATGGGACAGATTGTCTATTAAGAAAGTGCATTTGATGAAACTCCCCTTAACAGTCAAAGTACTTTCCACACGTAAGAATCCCTGCATTACAGGTAGAAGATGAGTAGACTGGGTAAAACTTGCACAAAAGGTATAGCTTAATAGTTTCCTTTGAGTAACCAATGACAAACTTCCTGGGTAGTAATTCTACAGCTATCTGGGATGTAAAGGTCTCAGCTTATTTAATTAGATCAAGCAAAGTCTTAACTTAAGTCCTCTAGAAGCAACACATAGGAGAGAGATTTAATAATACTTGAATAAGAACACTTAAAAGTAGAGAGGTGGCAGAGGCACACATCCAGACCATAAGGAAGTGGTCTCTTGAGTAGGAATTAATTTAATATGATTCCAAAGGAGATCTGGAGCAGAGTGACTTCTGTGCAATAATATGTGGAATTTTTAACTACTCCTTGTCCTGGGACAATTCTAAGCAGAAGGTAAATAGGTGTGTTTTGCATCCATAAGCCAGGGGATAGATCACCAGCCAAATGAAGTAGACTGAGGTAGGAGTCAACAGAGTGTCAGTTTAATTTTTTTAAGTATATAGTTACGTGATAGGATGACAGCAGAAATTTATATTGACTCACTGCCTTCAAAGTGGGAGGTTGAGGCATTCCATTGGTTGACAGCATTTTTGTTGCATAATTCCACCACACTTCAGCACAGCATGCTGGTTAACAGGATCGCTGTGTTCACATTTGTGTTTATGTTCTTCTTCAGTATCACACCACCAGGTTTCAATTAGGGTGGCCTCACTCTAAACTTTCTTTCAAAAGTCACAATTCTGAGCACTCTAGTCAGGTTAACTATTCTCCTTTAAAAACAGTGCCCAGTGGGAGTCCATTTCAAGACAGGAATATTATGGGCTCAGATTCAAGACCTCTCCAAACTATGGCAAACAATGTCTTAGAAAGGATTTTATTTTGGTGAAGAGACACTATGACCTCAAAAACTCTTACAAGAAAAAAAATTAATTGGGGGCTGGCTTAAAGTTCATGGTGGGAATCATGGTGGCATACAGGGAGGCATTGTGCTGGAGAAGAAGCTGAGAGTTCTACATCTTGATTTACAGGCAATAGGAAAAGACTATCACACTGGCATGGCTTGAGCATATAAAAGCTAGAAACCCACTCCCTAGGGATATAACCTCCTCCAACAATGCCACATCTACTCCAAAAATGTCATATCTTTTGTCTTAGTTTGGATTTTGTTGCTGTGAAGAGACACTATGACCAAGGCAACTGTTATAAAGGCAAACATTAATTCAGAATGTGTGGTGGTTTGAATATTCTTGAACCAGAGAGTGGAAATATTAGGAGGTATGGCCTTTTGGAGTAAGTGTGACCTTGTTGGAGAAAATGTGCCACTAGGAGTTGTGCTTTGAGACTGTCATCCTAGCTTCCGGGAAGACAGTCTTCTCCTGGTTGCCTTCAGATCAAGATGTAGAATTCTCAGTTCTTCCAGCACCATGCCTTCCTGCATACTGCCATGTTTCAGTCTTGATGACAGTGGAGTGAAACTCCAAACTGTAAGTCAGCCCCAGTTAAATGTTGTCCTTTATAAAAGTTGCCTTGGTCATGGTGTCTCTTCACAGCATGGAAACCATAATAAAGACAGGAGTGCTTACCATTTCAGAGGCTTAGCCATTATCTTCATAGTAGGAAGCATGGAGCATTAGGGACACATGGTGAAGGAGCCTATAGTTCTACAACTTGATCTAAAGAAAGCCAGGAGGAGATTCATTTCACACTGGGCAGAGTTTATTTATAAGAATCCTCAAAGTGTACCCTCTCCACCAAGTCTACACCTATTCTCACAAGGCTATACCTTTTAGTAGTGGACAAGCATTCATATAAATGAGTCTATGAGGCCAAACCTATTCAAACTACCACACCTCCTAATATTACCACTCTCTATGGCCTAGGGAGGCCATTTTCTTTCAAACAACCCAACATTCAATACAGGTTCTTTTAGCTAATTTAGACCATCCCTCTTTTCCTTCAATGCTTGCCTTTCTTTCTTTCTCCAATTCTTTTTTTTTTAATTTAAAATATCATAACATTGTTCTTGGATATCTAATATCCAAGTCAATAGATCTCTTATTGAGACACCCACGTTTTAGGAAGCACTTAGTATCCTTGTGGAGGCATACATAACATCCATTTTCTTGAAGCTCAAAAGGGAAAAGTGGTTTGATAATTATAATTTTAACATAAGCTTGCCATAATGTTTGTTTTCTTCTCCTAGAATGTTAGATATGCTCCATGTCTAGTCCTTTGTCATGAGAGTTAAAAAGCTTCTTCAGTAGACTTTGGACAAGTGATTCTGTTTCTATTTCTCACCCTACCATATGACGATACCTTCAAAAGTAACTGGTTTTCCTGATTCCGAGTCCACCCAGAGCTCTCCAACAATTCTGAGTTTTTCTCCTTTGTCTGACTGCTGAATCAACATCCAGCTTACCCTTCCCTGTTAAGCAAGTTGCAGTGAGTCCATCAGCTTTGCAGCTATGACTATTTGCTGGATCTTATGTCTGTTATCATCTTTATCTCATCTTTATTATGTTTTGATGACAACTGATTGTAGCAAAATGCCAGTGTCATTTTACCAACTCAAAATAAGAGAACTACTTTTTAAAAATATAAACAAATTTTAGTGCTCTAAATTTTTATTTATTTAACAGTAACTACAAAGGAAATTGACCACATAATTTATATCCTGAGCATCGTACGATTGTCTGGGCTTAGCAATGAGAGTCTATGAACATGGACACATACTTTAGTTGGTGGCAGGGACAACTGTCACTTGCAATTTTAGAATGTATTTGTGGGAACTAGGGCAGTAATCCTGTCAGAAATCTTCGCTGATACTGTGTCTCAGAAGACGAATTCTTGGCAGAATCTCAGTGTACTCAAACTTTGGGGTTTTGTAACATGCAAGTCAAAGTGCACCTACTTTAAAGTAAGTTTTCAATATTTTGTTCTCAGAATAAAACTTTCCAGACTGTTTCAATATATGTCCATAATAAAAACCAAGCACTTCCTCTCTGGAGATTAACTCAGGCAAGGAAATTCCATTTTTATGAGAAAGCAGAGTTTCCCTTGAGAGGGTTGATTGGGTTGGAATCTAAAACCAGTTCATGGTGGAATAGTATCAAGAGCATCTCGCAAGTGCCCTGTAAAAATCTAGTACTAAAACTAATAAAATTTGTTAAGAATTTGTACAAGACATAATGTGATGGTTTTAGACTAATTTAGATTTGTTACGATTTCTCTCACTCGTGGCAAACTTTATTATTTCTTTGGTACTGAGAAGAATAATATATATTGTTTTTCACACAGGACAAAAGAAGTTACTGTTGAGTGATCTGTCAAATTTACTAGAGAATATAAGCAGCAGACCAAAGCCCAGAATTCTGTTCCTTTGAGATGATTCCTATACTTTCAGAAGAGCACTCTGAATCTCTTTTATGTACCCTGCAGTCTCTGCATTGCTCTGATGTTACCTTGTTTGATTATAAATATGTATGATGTTTTAAAATCACCGCAAATGGCCTTCAGAGTAACAAGATTACCCTCTGGAGAGACTGGTTTAGCTATGCCACTGATCCAGTTCGTTCCTCTATCAGTAAAGGCTAATAGGTAAACCATTTGCTATTCAAGTCTCTGTGAAATGTGAACTTGACCTTCCATCTCAAATTTGAGATATGTACTAAATTGTTTCTGTTCACTAGCTCTCTCATAAATCTCTCTGGGTTGAGAAATAGCATAAAAGCTGAAATGAGCAAAACACATTATACAAATTTTCCAGGAACCAATAAAAACATATTAATTAAAAAATAAAAGCCTATTCACAAGGCTTTGATCTGGTTAGTAGTTGGAGGGATGGTTTAAAGGAAATTATAATATTATTATCTAAGACATGTTAGGTATTACTGTGGGAACAACAATACTTATCGTAATATGGTTTGTAAGAATAAGAATAAATATAGCTTCAAAACTTGCTAAATGGTTTTGGAAATTGCTGATCATCAAAAATCAATTTCTCAGTAGCTGAAGTATTAAATGTGAAGTAGGTTTTAAAAAGTTTTTTTTTTAAAGTGTGTGTGTTTGTGTGTGCATACATGTGTGCCCTTGCATATAGTTTCAAGCACCACAATACAAACATCTCACTTTGCATCTTTCTCTGGGATGCTGGGAAATGGTAGGTGTTCAACAGTGAAAACAATTGAATCAGTTCTGAAGGCAGCATGTTCAAGATAGTGTTAAGAACATCAGGGTTCAATGTTGCTTGCCATTGGAGTGATTATTTCTGAGTGTAAATGCTAATTATTAAGGAGAGGATTCTAACTGTATTTCACTCCTGGATATAATCTATCCATCTTCTACAGTCCCAGTTCAATAGAAAACCTTTGGCGTGGAGAAGCCATAAGCTGCCTATTAGCAGCTGACTCGGACAGCGGGGACAGCAGGTCTGTTGGCTGCTGTCAGTGTTCTATGATGCCCAAGATCATGACATTAACATATTTTAATGTCTATTGAAAGATCAATTATTTATTTATTTTAATTTATTTTAATATATTTTTATTATTTAAGATGTTTTAAATTTAAATATATTTTAATCATATAATTCATCTTAGTCAAGTCCTTTCAGATTCTCTCCCTATCCCTACCCATACAACTTTATATTCTTTCTCAAAAACAAACAAACAAACAGAAGTCTAATATAACAACTCCCCTCCCCCCAAAAACCTTAGAGAACACAGTAATGGTCCGCTAAAACAAAATCAAAACCAAAAATCCATCAAACTGTAACCGAATAAAAGCACATGAAAAAGAAGGAAAAGAAAAAACTGTTGAGTTCACTATATGTTGGTCAACTACTCCTGAACATGATGCCTATCCTGGAGTGGTTGATACACCTAATGTCACTCTCTTTGGGAAAATCAAGTTTCCCTCTCCTGACAGGCATAAGTGACAAATCTGTTTATGACCTTTGCCCTAGTGGCTAGGTTTTCACTGGTTCATTGATTCATTGATTTATTTTTTAAAATATAGCAAAATAAAATATAAGATAAAAAACATCTTGTGATAACATGACTCCTAGTAACATACTCCTTGCTATATTTGTATATCAGTTTCTTATTCATCCATCAGCAGAGGACCTTTCTACTGCAGCAGATGGGGACAAATATAGAGACTCACAGCTAGACATTACACAGAGTGAGAAACTTTGGAACACTCAGCCCTAAATATGATGTCTTTACCAAATCCCTCCCTTCGGAAGTCAGGAATCCTTATGGAAGAGGGAGTGAAAAAAGAGTAAGAGTCTCAAAGAAGGAGGACAACAAGAAAATGAGACCCTTTAATCATTGAGCAAAGCTCATAGGAACCCACAGAGACTGAAACAAAATGCACAGAGTCAGCAGGGGGCTGTCTGCACCAGGTTCTCTGAGTATGTATTATGGCTTCCACTTGATAGTTTTTAGGAATTCCTGAGTGAGCAAAAGGGTGGATCTCTGATTCTTGCATTTTCCAGTGTGCTCTTTTCCTTCTATGAGTTTGTCTTGTCTAACTGCAAAAGACTGATTATTAACTCATAGACTGGGTTTACTTTCTTCCGGGTGCATTCTTTCTATATTTTTGCTGAGGAAGGTGTAAGGGATCTCTGTAGGTATTCATTCATGAGTTCAGATCTGAATCCTGAAGACTATGTCCTTATGACTAGGCCCCACCTGCTAGTACAATACATACTTTGAAGTGATGCAATTATTTAGGCTATTGGAGACAAAATTAAAAAAAAAAAAAAAACCCTAAGCCCTAAATACAAAATCAAATGCCTTACTATTGTTTGTATTTTGGATACTTAGCACAAATGTTGTAGTGTATATTTGTTCTGAATCCAAACAAATCATAGCATAACCTTTTAAAATGTACAGTTTTTTTTATTTGTTTAAATTTTATATTTCCCTTGTGCCAAGTACAACAGATGTTTGATAAACACTTGCTCTTATTAAGGAATTAAGAGATTCTTTGCTTGAGGGATGACATTTTAATGAGCTAATTTTATAGAGCTAATTTTGAAACTAGGTATATAATTCTTTTTTTATTTGTTATACTGCTTTTGTTGGTCTATATTGATTGTTTACAATGAGCTTTAGGGTAATGGTGGACACTGCCCCAATAGCTTCCATTGCTTTTTGGAGTGAGTAATCTATTTCGTAAGAAAGTGTTTATTCTGTGCTAGTTTCCTCTGGTGGAATAAAATAGAAGATTGCAACAGGCTAGCTAAATCATTTATCTCTGTTTCCTTTCTGTGTACCTTGAGTTCAAGCTACTCCTAATGCATAGATAATTCTTTCCTTTCATGATATTTCCCCTCTTTCTGAGCAGGATTGCTTGTATTTATTTTGCTCCTCTTCATACATTAGCTATTATGAGGTGCAAGCTGTGATATGCACATGTTATTCTAATGGTGGCTTCTTTTGTTTGAGTGCACTTAATTCCTGCATGGCTACCCACTTCTTTCTTCTTTGCTCCTTTTCTGTTAGTACACAGCCTCATGATTAGGTTGAAATAAATATGTTAGTCTGTCAGTGGTTTTGGTCTCAGACACACATTCGTTTTCACATATGCTCCTTTTCCCTTATTCCATTTGTACATTTACTTCCCTAATGCAAAGATTCCAGTGATCTGTTTCCAATTTTGATAGTTTTTTTTAGGAGATTTGGCCCATTATGCTTAATGACTCCTCAGAATTATGTGCATCTGTTTTAGGAATGTAAAAGTTTATTTACCCAAGTGATGTGATCCATTTCTTGGTTTTCCTTTCCTTTTGTTTTTGGACTCTCAACATACTGAATAAACTCATCTTTGCACAGTAATTCTTAGTCTCATGCTTTGGCCATCTGTTGGGGTCTCAAGAAAGGAGTCTTCGTGAGTTGAGAAATGTGGTGTTTGCTTATTTCTTTCTTGAATTCTGCCCTCTTTTGCCTTGGTTTTCAAGATGTTGTTAGGGTGAATTCATGTGTAAGTTTTCCCTGTGAGAAAAGCCAGATACACGTTTTGTAAGAGTAAAAGAATACTAAAAGAAAAGTAAAAGAATAGGAGTACTATTAAAATGTTTTATTTGAGAGAATGGGCAATAATCATGCTAGAATTTTAGAACATATAATATTTTAATTCATATAGCTCTTTTAGATACTTAGAATTAAGCAAGGGGAGTGAAAACATAGATATTGATAAACCTAGTAAAATTTTCCTTATTTTCCATATTCTTGAACCATGTCCATTTTATAAACGAATCTTTCCATTCAAATTGGTATAATAACAGACTATAGTCTTAATCCATTTATATTTTATTTCTTGAATATTCTTATAGTTTATATAAAGTTTTACTCGTAAATGTGAGAGTAGTGTGCATATGTTCATGCATGTTCCTATGTGCCACTGTATGGGTTAAAGCCAGATATCTTCTTCCGTCTCCATGACATATTTACTGAAGCAAGCTCTCTTCCTGAACCCAGAGCTGCTCTCTCTTCTTTGTGGTTAGCTACCTTGCTCTATAGATATCTGTGTCTACCTCCAGCATGCTGGCATAACAGGTGGTCTTGTTAGAGCATCCCAACTTTTACAGAATTTGAGGGACCCCAACACAGCTCATTAGACTTACACAGCAGCACTTTGTCCACTGAGCCCCATTATTTCTTAAGCATATATCGTGTGATCACAAGAATATATAGTACTTCAAATTATTTCCAAGAACTATTTATAAAGAGTCCTTATATTTATTTATAAGTAAATAAAAGAATTTCTTTATAAAAATCAAGTAGAAAAATCTAACTCTTCTCTCTCTCTCTCTCTTTTCTCTCTCTCTCTGAATTCTCATTTTTGTTTTCTTTGTTCTCTTCATTTTTTCCTCTTGCTAGATTCTGAGTCTTTTCTTTTACCTATCTGGAATCCATCAGGACTACTACAGCACCATTGCTCTCACACCAAGGCTAAAGAAAAGCTTCCAGGACCCACTCTGCTTTCTAGACAGGACTCTGAATCCCTGAGGATCTGGGAGTCTCAGTAGAATGAGCTTTAGATATTCAATTAGATTCAAAGTTAAGACAGTTCAGGCTAACCACTATCCTAGTGAGAATATCCTACTCAGTTCACTTTCCTGAATAATAGTATTTGTAAAGGATATAAATATGCAGGAAGTAGATAGAAGCTAAGTATGTGAGTTAGTGGCTCTTGCTTTATGTACGAAGCTCTTG
Organism: Mastomys natalensis; assembly: GCA_021653895.1. Lineage (NCBI taxonomy): Eukaryota > Metazoa > Chordata > Mammalia > Rodentia > Muridae > Mastomys > Mastomys natalensis. The sequence continues at coordinate 150,129 of JAJTUV010001821.1, read as the reverse complement.
TATTCAGGGAAAGGAACAGGACCAAAAAGTCTCCATAATTTTACTGAAAAGTTTTAGGGTTCTGGGAATTCTGTACTTCAATCTATCACTCTAATTATTTATCAGCATAAGAAGTCAGTTTTAAAATGTATTAGCTTAATGCTATAGTTCAAAGTTTGTAGATTTGTGGCATACAGGCTTCTATTTGTACTTCTCTACTCAACTGAACAATAAAAATAGATAGTGATGATGAAGGCTATCTAGCACACATCATTTGATAACTAGATGTAGTCCGTATATCAGATCTTGAATTTTTATGAGGGAAAAAATATTATTTATACAAGCCAAACTTAATTGTTCATATCTAAATAAGTTCTTTTGTTCCCTAATGTCACTACCATTACATTTCTTTCATGAGCAGATTTCTTGGGAATTATTGGACCAAAATACTTTACTAATTGCTTAGGCCAAACTATTGAACAAATCTGTTTATAGCTCCTGTTCAGATGTAGCCAGAGATAAGTTCTAGGTGTGGATTACAAAAACAACATGTACTTTCTCACTCACCTCCAATTCTTTAAACTCTATCTCTGTGTGTCTTTCTTCTTGTCTATAATCAATCAGTTATTTATATTATTGTTTTTATTTCCTAATATTTTTATCACTTACTCATCTCTACTGCCATTATATTAATCCTGTGTTAATTTACTTTATCTCAGAAAAGCTTCACTCTCTTTCCATATCTTCATTATTAAAAAAAAAATTTCTAAAATGCAAGACCACTGTTATACTTCCCTTTTATTGTCAATGAGACAAGCCTGAAGTCACTTCAGAAGGGAATATTATTTGAAGAATTGCCTACATCCAATTGGCCTGTATGTGTTGATTGTCTTTTAATAAGGGCTAGTTTCATTGTTATTTGAGGGCTCATGCCAGTCTGAGTGGTACCATTCTCTGGGCAGTTGATTCTAGATTGTATAAAGAAACTGGTTGAATGTGAGAGATCAACCCAGCAAGTAGGATCTTTCCACAGCTTCTGCTTCAAGTTGCTGTGTGAGTTCTTTCCTTGATATCCCTAAATGATGAATGTAATCTGTAAGCTGAGATAAATTCTTTCCTACCAAAATTGCTTTTTTGTCAGAATACTACATCACAGCAACAGACAGCACACTCATATAGCCACTACGTTACTTATGTTACTTATTTTATTATAATCTACCAGTATTTATGGCTAGTGTTTATTTTTGTGAACTCACTCACCCACTCTTTCCTAACACAGGTACCTAGTCTTCAAGAAATAGAGGCTTAGAAAAAAATTAATGACTCTTCATTCACCATGAAAGAAACAACGCTCTATGAGCATCTGACATTTAAACTTATTCACCATCCTCTATGCTATTTTTTCTCACAACATTATTATTTTATTTCTCTAATTTCTGGTATTTTCTTTACTTACCATCTATTTCTCACCAAAATTGTCTTCTAATTTCACCTACTTCATATGCTTAATCACACAAGGTATTCAGTTACTGTTTTCAATGGATTTTATTGGGGGGTACTCAAAAACAGGTATGTACACACACACACACACATGTGTGCAATGCCTACATAATATCTCATCTGCAACCTCATAGGAAGAACAATGTCATCTGGCCAGCCCACCCCCAATGCTCCCAGAGTCTAGAACACCAACCAAGGAGTGTACAGGGAGGGATCCATGACTCCAGAAACATATGTAGCAGAGGATGGACTTGCCTGACAGTAATAGGAGGGAAGGCTTTTGGTCCTGTAAAGTATTGATGCTGTGAGAATGTTGGAGTGATGGAGCAGGAGAGAATGGGTGGGTAGGGGAGCACCCTCATGGAAGCAAAGGGGAGGGGGAAAAGGTGGATGTGGGATAGAGGGTTTGTGGAGGAGTAACTGGGAAGTGGGATATCATTTGAGATTAAAGTGAATGGAATGATTAATAAAAAAACTCATCTGGACATAATGAAATATATTTAATAAGATTTTTATTATTCAAAGAAAAGCCCAAGTTTTATGATGAAGTATATCATTAATGAATAATTAGCATTTTTGTGTTAATTTCCAGTTGCTAAAGTTGAGTAGGTTTCTTTTTTTATCTTAAAATTGACTTTGGTGCTTTTTTCCAGCGTGCCATTTTTGTAATACATCTCTTGAAATAAAACACACTTGTTTCAGATAAATTCTGAAGTAGTCCAGGAAGGAAAAATCCTCACCAACATATTCAGAGATTTTCAAACAGATTCTTGTACATATATTGAATGATTTGAATCTGCTCATCCATGACAAGGAAAGGGCTAAAAGTCTTTATCCTCAAAAGCTTTAAAAGTATGGAATTTTATTTTAACTATCTGAAATTGGTGTATTAGAAACAAATTTTTGCCATCAGAGGAAAAATAAATTTACCTAGTGCAATATCTGAAATTCTGCAAGTAGTAATTCCAAAGGTCGATTATGGTAATGACACTTAATAGAAACACAGATACTTTGGTCAGGTGAATGAATAACTTACGGTATTTGAATATCTCTTAGGTAGATATCAAGTTTTATTTACCTGAATTCCATTAATTGGAGCATGATTTGTCTATTCAATTTGAACATTAATTTCTAAGTAGATAAATCACAACTTTTTTGGTGAGTAATTAGTTCCTGATACTTCAAAACACTTTCAAGTCTCCGTTTAAACTTGAATAAATGGGTTAGTAAGCTCTTCATACTCAAATACTCGGGCCTATTCTAGGTGTTTCTAATAGCCTGTAATTTCATTCTATTTGTCAAGAGAAATTTTAAGCTTTGAATCATTATAATTTCATTGAGATTTATTTAATTGTCTAGAATTATCAAAATACAATGTATTATGTGTCAGGACCATAACAAAAAGTGACATGCAAATTTAGTGAGTTATTCCTATTTTTAAATAATTGTTTCCAAATAATTTTGGATTGCATAGATGGTTATCATGGTTTTGCCAAGGTGGGAAGCCTGTGTTAATCCTTATTAGAAGGTAAGGTATATGCTTTTTTTTTTTTTTTTTTTTTTTTTTTGACAGAAGCTTGGGTGTTAGCATGGTTTCTCTGTTATTGAATGTAAGAAAAAAATTGAATTAGTAACATGTCATCATAGGATCAGTGGAAATGTATAGAGTTTGACAATAAGAAGGCTTCATTGAATCTGGGGCAATTAAATGAAAATATTAATGTCAAAGGCTTACACAGATGTTTTAAGACTTCATCTTAATTTAAAGTTCATGTAGATGAAATTCTTAATTACATCCCATTGCAATGTAGCACTATACTACATCTCCCTGGGCCTAGTGCTTCCTTACTGAGTACTGGCAATAATAATCTAAATGAGAAGCAACTTATACAACCAATGAAAGTCTGTAATTCATGAAAGCTTTCACCTTGCATTCATTCTTGAAGTACACAACACAATCCACAATAGCAGATGTCAACATGTAACTCATATCTCCCTATCCAGAACTTCACAACAAAGAGCAATGTGATCTCTAGATAAATGTATAAATATTTTCTTTATTGAGCACTTGCCTCCTAGGAAGTAAAATGATTTAACAGAATTACATTATTAGCTCACATAATATCCCCATGAAGCAATGAGATCACAGCTGATGTTTGTTACTGGTTTTAAACAGAATTCTCTAGGTATCGCCTGGGAAATTTGATTAGATAGATAATACAACAATCTAATCTAAGGGATGTTTCCTATCAAATTTGGGAAGCATCATTAACACTCAAAACACATTTTATAAGTACTAATGTTTTTCAGAGAATAACTAGCTAAAGGAGATAGCTACATCTATTGATGCTTTTTCAAAGTATTTTATTATGAACTGAAATGTTTTAATGGATTTTGTATTAAATTCAATGAATATAAGACAGAAATCTACCATGAGAACATGGTTTCTTTCAGAGGTATTTCAATTATATTTGTAAACTAGACGTTACAAAATTAAATTCAGGATTTCTTACATACACATGTATAACTTTTGACATGTATATATTTGCATGTATATAAATAAAAAATATATATAATATCAAAGTAAACATGGTAATCTTAGGGAAAATATTCTCTCTTAGTTATACAAACTTCCACAAGCAGACTGTTTGAAAGAAAGGTTTAGGAATAGTTAAGATAATTTTTGGTCCTTACAAAGGAACAAAACCACTGAGCATTTCATTAAATTGGTGCATCTTTTATCAGGAAGAGGAAAAGAAATTTACAACCAAACATATGAGTCTAAAAGTGATAAACAACTCAAGATAGTTAGCCACTATTCACACAGCATGGCTGCTGGTTATTTTGTTCAATATGCTGCTGTTTATTTAAGCCAATAGTGATTCTGTTATTGTGATAAGACCATATGGAGCCAGTGTTAAACATGTTTCATGTTTTATTATACCATTGTATCACTGCCTTTTGTGATACACACAGACACACATACACAACATATACACTTTCTCTTAGATAAATACAGTATTGATGCTACCTATGATTTATGTTTCAGGAGAAGATGGTGAGTTGAAGCAATATTCTTATCAACTGTTAGAACCAATGAGGCTATTAACATAGAATATAATTGAAGCATTCTTCTTTCCATTGCTAATATCAAGTATAAAAACTAACTTGAAACAGTTCAGTTGGGTTATAAGCAAACAAAACTGTTTGATAAGATACATTATATAAACTTTAATGGATGTTCTAAAATAATAGTTGCTTTATTCTTTTTTTTAAAGAGAATTGTACAATCGGATGCTAGATATAATATGGAATGATATGGAAGAATATGTACATAAAGGAAGATCTGTTCCAATAGCTTCAGGCACAGGGTAAAAAGAGAAAGAGTTAAATGAGATGAAGACTCACATGGTGGTGCAAGCCTGTACAGGTAGATTTAGAATGTTAGCTGAATATCTAATGGTGGTTAATCACATTTCTGACTGTTGTTTGGTTTCACTAGGAAGAAGTCATTTGGACAACTACACATGCAGTAACAGTTTAACATTCTTCATAGACATTGGTATCTATGTGGTACTATAAATCCTTTAAAGAATGTTAAAGATAGTTGAGCTTAAGGCAGCTATTAGGTAAAGGGATGATAAACAGAATCATGTAGAAGAAGTCATGTGATCTATGATGTCATCACTCTGCTTTGGAGTCTAAAGGCAGGATAGCAGGATGCTGGTCATTCTTAAGGAAAAATTTGATGTGGAGAGAGTAAAAAGATACTTGTAAATGGAAGAGTAAAAGGATAATATTGTTCTAGAATCAATTCACAGACAGTGTGAATGCTCTGTAACTAATTTTTTTCCATTTCTGTATATTTGTACCCTCTTCTCTTTGTCTACACAGAGTGACATAATTAACAGTGGCTGAAGAAGTATCCCATGTCTCTCTCGAATATTTTCATATTTATATCAGTCAGTGGGCATGATTTATATGCTCAGTGAAAAATAATTGTAATGAATATGCAAATTAACACAAATACATTCATGGTTTTTGAAAAAAATGATAACTTAAAATTTGAAATATCAAAATGGTTTTACACATATATTAAGATGGTATTTCAGAAAATCCTGATAACTTTGCTCATTCAATAAAAGTAGAGAGTACAAACATCTTTGAAGGACTTATATGTGACTGTATAATACTCCGGAATCACCTGCTAAGACTTGAGTTCAGGCACAAAGATATAGACTACCCAAGTCTCCCTTCTTGGAGGGATATGATTTATTCCTGCAATAATAATAATAAATAAAAAATAAATCATTCTGATTTTCTCTTCTCAGCTACTGAAAGAGTACAGTACAGAATTTTAAAAAAATCATAGGAAAATAAGGACAACTTTAATATATAAACAATAGCTTTTACATTTTGAAATTGCATCTATGAGAGTTTTTTTGTTTTAGCTTTTTTTGGTGAGGCATCTTTAAAAAGCACCTTCATTCAGAGCACTCCAATCAACACACACAGATATATGTTTAGGAAAACATGGAAAGAATATTTAAATATTTTACGTTTTTGTTCTATTTGTGTTAGAAGGGAAAACACAAATTCAAGTGACACAAATATATTCCACATGCATGAAACTCTTAATGTTTCAATTTGAGAATAAAGAAAGAAAAATCAATTTTGCATGCACTGAAATAATTTTTTTGAAATCTGTATATTAATATACTCCCAACCTTCTAATGAAACCTTCCCTAAAGATTTTTCAAAAATGTATTATTACCAAAAGCTGGACTTGAGAGTTGGCTGGTGATTAGGAATACTTGCAGCTTTTGCAGAGGATCCAAGTTTGATTTTTTTCTGTAGCTACCCCACATGGCAGCTTACAACAGTCTAGTCTCAGGTGTTCCAACACCCTTTTCTGATCTCTGCAATGATCAGGCAAAGACATGGAAACATACATACAGTTGAGTATAAACAGAATGCTTATACATGCAAAATACCAAGGTAAGTAAATAAAAATATCATTAAAGAAGTTTTCTTTACCAATTTTGGAGCATGTATGTCAATGTATTTATTAGACTTACTTAATTAGTAAGCATCTCCCAGATGGTTTAAATTGATTACACTCCAAGTCATGTTTATTATCTCTCTTCTAAATCTTTTATTACATTTTAACAATTCAATTGATTAGTGGTATAGTAGTTTGTACCCAGAGAACAAGCACTTTTACTTATAATGTCTTTCAACTTTGCTAAATCTAATTCCACTTCAAAGATAAAATAAATCCAACAACTATAGAGCTGAATACACTTCGCAACATATTGGACCAATATATCTGAATGTTTAGAGGTTTGATGGGCATTCCTACGTTGCCAACTTGTCTACATCTGGAATGAACTATGATCCAAAGAAGAATATCTGTGATCAAGAGTTTAAGCTTCTAAATTGGATCGTGACATGGAGATCTTGAGGCATAGTGGCCATGAAAATCTTAGGTCCAGGAATGATAGTACACATGTGTAATCCCAGGAGGTTGAGGCAAGCAAATATAGTTCAAGTTCAGCCTGGGACAAAGCAAGTCCCAGATCCAGATGTGTTGGTACACATCTTTACTCTGAGCCACACCTTCTGCAGGAGGCCTACATAAGGACATTGTAAGAAGGAAGACTCTCTCTTCTTTGCCTGCTTAAACTTACTTGCCAGCACATCTGTTGGAACCTACCTCTTTAGGATTCTAGCTTATACAGAAGAAGACCAGTTGACACAACTAGACTCATGGAATGAGCAACTTCTGGATTTTTGGACTTCCCACTCATAGCTGCCCATCATTGGGTTAATTGGACTATAGACTATATAACTCATTACTATAATTTCTGTGACTCTAGAAAATATTAGCAAAAGATAAATTTGGAACAGGATCTAGAATTCAAACAAGTGTTAGTACATGTAATAAAGCTTTTAATTGTCAAGTTAAAATTACTTTTGTTTCTTCTACAGTGTTTAATGTAAGTTGCGTTGATTATACACTTCTTGATTATGTTAGTGTGTTGAAACTTGGCATGTCTGTTATGGATGTCTATTAACCAGCTTTTGTTTTATTGCCCGAGTATCACAGAATCTTGGTATTCTGAAAAAAGCTTGAAAGTACTGGAAGAAGTGAGTTAGGCTGTAAGCAGAAGCAAGAGGATAGTGGGCTTGATTATTGCTGCTATAACAGCTTTAATTGCATTAATTGCTCGCATCACTGCTTCTGCAATTGCTTTGACACAAGAAGTTAAGACAACTATTTTTTTAATCATTTAGAAAAAATGTTACTAATGTGTTGAGTATACAAGAGGATTTAAATAGGTGTTTGGAACAATGAATTGTTGCTCTCTATCCTATTCAAATTGTTGGAGGGAGGTTCAGTGTTTAAGAGTAAGGAGCCATATCAAGTGTCATGCCAAATGCCAATGGATTTGTGTAACTTCTAAAATTTACAATGATATTCAATAATTAGGAAAAGTTTAAAGACACTTGCAGTGTATTTGGCATAATTCTGACACCTCTCTGGATGTTTTAACATTGCATAGTGAACTTATGAATTTAAAGAATGTTGCTCTGCTGAGTGTTGATGTAGCAGACACTGCTGATAAAATTATCCATGACTTGAGGTCAGTATTTCCGTTTGGGTCAAGCTTCAAAAACTGCATATATATATGCAGTTAAGGCTTTTCTTTAACAACATCAACAGGTTGGCAGTCAAAATATATGGCTTGACACTGAAAATGGACCCCCAGACAGAGTTATTAAATTAACAGGCTGGCAATCCAAGGATGGGTAAGATTCTGCACAGAACCTTACCAACCAAAGACAGAAGTATATTGCTTTTGATAGTGTATATTGCATGGCAGGTAAGGAAGACATTCTTGTCAGAACAACCTAAGACAGGCTTAGCCTTGTTTATGAAATAAAAAAGGGAGAGAGAGCAAAAAGATTCTGGGGTTGCTTGGCAGGAATCTGACATTGGCCAAGGACAAGGAAATAGGCTTCAGGAAGGAATCTGACATTAGGCTAGAACAAAGAAGAATTTCAGGCAGGAATCTAAATCTTAGGCTAGAACAAAGAAGTAGGCTTCAGACATGAAAATGACTTTGTGCTAGGATAGGGAAGTAGGCTCATAATTTTGGTCATCCTGAGAAGCCTTTGGAAACAGTGATCACGGGATTTCTTTATTGTCTTGCTTGTTCTTGGACTATTTGTGTTTATTCTCTTGCTTGTTTCTTGACTATTTGCATCTATTTTATTGCTAGTTCCTCAACCTAGAACTGACCTTAATAGTTGTATGTAATTAAAATAGTATAAAAGCAGTTTGGGAAAAAAAACTTTAAAAAAAATAAAATAAAATATTATAGAATAAAAAAGAAAAAAAAAATCCAGAGGTCATTTAAGTGTTTGTTTCAAAGAAGATTAGTTTTTATACATGCTAAGCAAATGTTCCTGTAAGTACTTGTCAATGTTCCTTTAAACATTAGTCAAAGTAATTGATACCTGGCTAATCTACAAGGAAGTTTAAAGAACAGTAAATAGGTGAACCCTTTTAGCACCTGTCTGCAGTGTTTTATTTTAGGCATATTTTATCCTACCAATATAATATTATTTATCATATCATTTTATTTTTCTGGTTTTATATTATTTTATTCAATGAAATACTTTAATATTATATAACATATGTATATGTATATATATATATGATGTGTTTGTTTGTGCGTGTGTGTATTTCTTTATAATATTTAAACTTGTATTTTTCTTTAAATGTAATCTCCTTTGTGAAAAGTAATGTATCTTTAATTTTTTACCTTAGTATTTTGATATGGGTTGCTATCCAATCCTAGAACTCTTTTCTGAATTTAGTTCCAAAACATAACTCATAGAAAGCAACTTTGACACTAGTTTTTCAGTTTCTTCTTTAAAGGAGTCTTTTTAAATGAATATAGAAAATCTACAGAACATGTTTCTTAAGTATTTTATGCCTAATACAATGGATAGTGTATGAAAATTATAGGTATTTCCATGTGCTGCAGTGCTATTTTTGAATGTTAATATTGGATGACTATAAGTGTGTGGGATGGCAAGAGCAAGTAGGTGTCGATATAGTTTCTTGGACTCATTCCTTTGTACTTACTATGGAACATGTTTCCAGTAAGTTTAACTGTAAATGCTACTTTTCAACTTACTAATGTAATTATTCCTAGTCCCAAATCTTACCACTAGACTGAAAAATTGAAATTTGATGTTAATATATCCAATTGGTAAATATTTTAAATTTTGTATAAAATTTATGTAAAAACCTTTCAATAACTATTATCCAATGCTTTAACCAAGCTAGAAAAACCATTGTCATTTTTTTCCTCCTAGAAATTCTTTTAAATTCAATCACTTCACCCATGGAGAATCAGTTACTTTGATGATCCTTCATGCTTACTGTGACTTTGAGAATACTTGAAAACTCATTCTTAAATCAACTGTAGCAATCTGAGATGGAGGGCTGATTATCTTCCTCAAACAATGATGAAGCCAGTTTTCCACTTACTGTTATAAATCTTGAAATATGAGAGCTATGGCAGTTGTGAGGCTGTGTCAATCAGACCATGAAATATGTGGATATGATATCTAAGAGTTACGATTCAGTCAATATTGACATAGTTTGCAAGTGGCAGCTTTCCCAACCCAACCAGATAGGGGATTACCTACATTTGACTTCATTCCTAATCCACTTACATTCTGATTAAAATTGTACTTTGAATATAGATAGTAGCTCTTTCATAGTATACATTTGTTTTATGACTATATTATATATTACTATTGTTTCTGTAAAACATTTTCATGTACCTTTCCTGTATAGTATCAATGAAACACATTAGATATTCTCATATGAATGTTTTAAGCACACATAAAAAACAAGCTACATTTCTTGTAATCAGTTCTGGTCCCTCATGTTTATATGAAAAGGATGAGTCAACAAAGATACTTTACAGAGCTGTGTCAATTCCTTTGGCTCAATTCCACTTATATAGGTGTTTCAGTTTCTTAGTCTTCCTTTAAAAAAAAAAACTTAGCCCAATGTCCAAAACATTAATACTCTATTGAAGAGTTGAGAGCAAATTTCTGGTTATTATTAGTGTTCTTGTTGAGCACACATTTGTATCATTGCACTGTAAAGTCACAGAAGACTTTACAATGGCTACATGGCACATTTGACATGCTGAGCATAGATGGAACAAAACCCTTCCATATTTTTTTTCAGATACATTCTACCATAAATTCAGTTTCTCTTATGCTATAACTTTTCTTTTAGAATAATGTAAAATTTTTCTTTTATTGGATTAAGTTAATCTATATACCAGTCCAAATTTATATACATGTATAATTTTTTTACTTATTCATTTTACATCCCACTCACTGCCTCTTACTGGTCACATGCTCCCATACACCTTCTCCCATTCCCCTTCCCTTCTCCTCTGAGAGGTGAGGGTCCCCTCACCTGGCACTTCAAATCTCTGTGAGGCTAAGTGCTTCCTCTTCCACTGAAGCCAGACAATTCAGCTCAGCTAGACAAATATATCCTGTATACAGACAACAGCTTTTGGGATAGCCCCACTCCAGTTGTTCAGGACCCACATAAAGACCAAGCTGCACATCTGCTACATATGTTACAGCAGGAGGCCTAGGTCCAGCATGTGTATATTTCTTTGGTTGGTGGTTCAGTCTTTGAGATTACCAAGGGCCAGGTTAGTTGACTCTGTTGGTCTTCCTTAGAATCTTATCCCCTTTCGGGGCTCCAATTCTTCCTCCTATTCTTTTATAAGAGTTCCAAAGTTTAACCCACGTTTTAGCTATGGGTATCTGCATCTGTCTAATTCTGTTTGAGGCTGCTGATTGATGCCCCTCAGAGGACAACATGCTTCTGTTTGCAAGCATAACAGAGTATCATTAATAGTGTCAGGGATGAATCTCAACTTGGGCCAGTTATTGTTTGGCCATTCCCTCAGTCACTGCTTTATCTCTTGTGCCTGCATTTCTTGTAGATGGTATATTATTTGGCTCGAAAGTTTTGCTCAGTAGAGTGATAGCACCACTGATGCACCCACAAAACTCTCAACCCATAATTTTAGCTATTAAGTCTTTTTATTTGCTTAACAAAAAGAGAAAAAAGTATAGAGGTACCATCTTCTCTCAGAAAAAACAAAACAAAACAAAAAACAAACAACATGGCTTCACCCTTTGTTCCATGTCTGGGTTGAAAGGCAACCTCTGAGCCAGTCTTTGCTGTTTCAGTACACGCTATGAACTCTCTTCATGTACCTGAAGTATGAGGACATGCTTAAGTTTAAGAGTTTAAATTAAAAGGGAGTGTGCTTATGCATGCCGTGGCAGCTGTCCTCACCTAGGTCTCTGTTTGAGCCCTGCAGTGACTTCACCACCTTGCCTCACAGCAGACTTGACTCAGTCTGTGTGAATTCCCAACCCTTCGTTTTGGGGTCAATTAAGAGAAGAGTTCATTTAAATTATAAATGTTATCATTCTGGACTCTGTACTTCAGGAATAAATTTGAAATAGGTTGTGTTGTTAGACACTCAGAAACTAACACAGGAACCTTTATGACATTTTCCCTGGCCAACAAGTTGTCTTGGTGCTTGTCATCAAGCCTGACAATTGCAATTCAATACCTGGATCCCACATGTTATTGGTAAAGAAATGAGTACCACAAATTGACTCTCTGACTGCTATGCACACACACACACACACACACACACACACACACACACACACACACCATTTCTATGTCCTTCCATAAACATGTTTTAAACTAAACACTGAGGCCTTCATTGGCTCTCAGCTAAGACATTTAAGTCAAAGTCACTCTTGTTTTGCAATCTCAACAAGGCAGAGCTATTTCTGAAAGTTTATAAATGGAATCATGTTATGATCAGACACTAAAAGCTGTGTAACCTTTTGTATTCACAACCTTAAATAAATGAGTCATGTCTACTTAGACTTTTTATTAGTCTGGTATGCAGATAATTATTTTGCACTAAAATTTTTAGAAAATCTGAACAAAATTTTCATCTCTATAATGTTTGACACTTTAGAAGTAAATTTGTAAATGTACAGAAAATACAATGTGATCTTATAATTAATAAATGAATTTCACTTATTGTGTTAGCTTAGTGTTTTTTCCTAGAGTTTCTTTCATGTTTTAGAGTCTGATTTTTATTTCACATAATTGCTGAGAATGCCTTCATATATGCATAGCCCCCAGGGTACATAGATTGGGTCAGCATGCAATTTTTCTTCTCTTACTTTGAGTCTTTTTAGCTCATTTGTAGGTTCTCACTTTATGGGGAACTCAGAAATGAGCACTTCTAAGCTCATGCTTATAGATACCTTTCTATGTCTCACATTTCAGTACTGTTCTTACTTAGACTGCTTGCCTATCAGGAAACTCCATTCTCCTTTATGAACCTAAGGATCTCATCTCCTCCCTGTAATCTTTTATGACAAGATAGATGTTCAAGAGCCTGACTATTCACTGCTTTTCCCCTGCTCTTAAGAGTGGAACAAGATTTTATTGTTTACTTGGGTGCAGCTTGGATGGTTTGGAAAAAAATAAGCATATTCCAATCCAGAGTCTCCCCATCCCTTATCTTGCCCTCTTGAGGATATCTGATGTTTTTGTCTCCTTTATTTCCTCTCAAATTTGCTGCACAAGGAAGACTCAACTCTCTCAGTGGCCTAGCCTGTGCTCCTGTCTTTTTTCTGTCTTGCTTCTCTGCTGGTCTGTCTTCCCAGGGTAAGAAAACTTGGTCTTTGTCTGGATGTTAGAACTTTTTGAGTAGAAAGCTCTTCTCCTTGTCCTGATGCAAATCTGTCATTCATGCCCTAAGTTATTTATACCCTCCTGAGATCTAGGCCTCTGGATTTCAGAAGTCAAAAATTGATGTTTCTATTTTATCTTCTTTCTTATATCTCAACACTTTCATGACTCAACAACAAAAAGAATGCCATAGGGACTTCTCAGGAAACACACACACACACATCGGCTAATCCATAAAAATAATCATCCTGCTACAAATATGTTTGGAATATACATGTATAGTGTATGAATATCCTATTGAAATTTCCAGATACAGTGTATCCATTCTACTGAAAAAATGAAATGACTTATATATTGTTATAAAGCTATTAGTACTTTACTTATGATTATATTTCCTATTAAAAGATGATATGATCATTGTTGAGTTTCTTCACAGTTAGTAACAAATTAGTACTATGATCAAAATATTTTTCTTCTTATTTTGGGTATAATCATGATATATGTGTGTTGACATGCATGTTAATGTGCATGTGTGCATATGAATGGCATTAACATGCCTTTGAAAGCCAGAGGTTGATGTCAGAGGCTTATTTCAGTCATCCTAAGACTTATTATCTTTTTGTTTTGAGATATATTTTCAAGTGAAGTGTGACAATTTGACTACACTGGCTATCCAGTCATTTCTAGTAATTGCCCTGTTTCCATATCCAGCTCTGGGATTACAAGTACATCCCACTGTACTCATCATTTTTAATACGAGTCCTGGAGACTGTAATCAGTTCATCACTCACATGGGAAATATTTGACAAGCTGGAACTCCTCCTCACACAGTTCACGTTTTACTTTTGGTATACTGACGACAATAACACATTTCAAACTTCCAAGCAAATAGCCTAGAGGAGATACAGAGGTCTCAGAACAGGGGTTCTGTTCTTTTTCTATACTTTCTCCCCATAGAAGATGTGGAAGTAGTGAGGAAAACATGCATTTTGTGAGTCACCTCTGCTTATTGCTAGTCACTGCCATCACCCGTAGAGAGAATACTGTCTACTGCACCACTTAAAGGAAGTTCATAGTCACCTAGTTATGAACTAGTTAAGTTAACCTTACAGTTAAAACTTCCCAAGAACATTCCTTTCAGCAGCTGTTAAAGTAAATAAAGTATGAGTTCCAGAACAGACTGCTTGTTTATACCAAAGTCCAACATTTAATGAGAAGAGAAATTATTGCTTTTATCCAGGTATCCAGAGACATTTAAAACACAAGATCACTTGCTTCCATTTATGCATATCTCATCATTTCCCCATGGCACATATTTAATGGCAAAAAGATTAAATCATAAAGAATATATTCTTTAGTTTAATGATCAGAGCCTATGCTTTTCCATCTGAAACATCAAAAAGTACACCCTTGCTTATATTACATCTTAGGTTTAAAACAATTTCATTTTGTAAGACTAATACCTTTTTAAAGTGGATAACATTCCAATTGTATATTATAAATAGGAAAATTACATGTGTACAAATTGTTCTTAAAGTTTATGATAATGGTAGAGTTGTTGAATCAACAGAAATTAGAAATTTTAGCTATCAAATAATTAGGCCTAGGAATAAGGCATCAGAGAGAAATAAACACAATTCTAAAAACAAAATTAGGACTGGACAAGTGAGATATGTGTGGTTTCACATTCTTGTGACTTGAGAGAGAAGCTGGAATATTAGGAGCTCAAGATCATCCATGACCATATCATGAACTGGTAGCCAGCCTTGGCTATGTGAAAATCATTCTCAAAAGTTAAAATAAAAACAACCTTGACATCAGGAAACATGAAAATTGATTGTTAAAAATTATGTACACTTCAAAGTTATATAAATAAAAGGTTGTATAATGCTTGGAGATTGTTTTCACCTAGACAATATACACTTAATAGAACTCATCAATGGATGGGCCTTATCAGAGTCAGCTTCAAGAGGAATGACAGCCATGTCCACTGCAGGGAGCATTGTGGTGTGGAGTTTGGGTATTTTGTCACTCTAATGCTAAGTGTGATTAGTAGCCTCTGCTTTCCTCCTCTGATTTGAGCTTTCAATTTAATCAGCTGTTATATGCCTAATGCAGTCTTACAAATTATCTGCATTTGCTGTTAATTTATTGAGGGATGTTTTTGAAACTTCAGAAATGGTACATTATTACTGGTCCTTCCTTTGGTATCCTACTAGGTTTTTTTCTTTTTTTTTTTGCAGGCAATACTGAGTGAACTGCTTTGTGTTCTGCTTACTTTTCCTGTGCAGATTGTAATCCCATGGGAAAATCTCTTGCCTTCACACATGCATCGAAAGAATCTACAGTCAGACAAACTACACTCTGTTCCAGAAAAAGATGTTTTTAATCTAAGGAATTTCACTTACAGGTTACAAATAGAGTGAACTGGTTTATTCAACTAACATTAGCTTAGCAATTTTATTTAAATAAAGTATATTTTTATTTTTGTTAAAACTCTATATATTGCAAGCAAGGGGAAAGCCTTAGAGAAAGCAATATGTTCTGCATTAGAACATATTTATCTCACCTAATTGAAAGCTTCTGTAGAAGGAATTCATGTCCTATAACTTTCAATGTTTTCCTTCATTTGTTAGTAAGATGAGTATCATAGACAGTTTTATAACATGCTGTCATTTTTTTTGAAGTGGAAAGTCATTGCAAGAGTATTTTCTTGCAAGAACATGTCTTAGTTATTGTTATTTTGTAACTGGTGTCCAAAGGTACAATACTGTATAACAATATTAGGCGGTAAAACAAAAATCAATAAATGTTGTGTCTCATTAGTTGAAGTCATTCCAAGACACATTGAGGTACATACTTCAGTCACTTATATCATAAGTTTATAATGCATTAATGACATTAAATTTCAGGTTTTATTGTACTTAAGTCTATCTTCTATTAGTTTATAGATTACTATATATAGCACATATTTACAATTATGGATTTCTGTTGCTAATTAAAATAGTAGATAACTATTAAATATCATTATTTGTGTGGTGTGTGTATGTGTGTACAGGTACCTGTGCATGTGGAGAGAGCATGATATCAGGTACCCTACTTGTTGGGCCATGGAAGGGTTGCCGTTGGCCTAGAACCCTGAGATTGAAGATGGGTGGCCACGCCCCCCAAACCGGGGCTCTCTCCATTTCACCGGTGAACTTCAGTCATGTAAGACACGGTAAGGGACATGCCTAAGAGCCCTCTGCCTTGAGATTTGCATGTTAATGAGGCCAGGGGACATAGGTAATTAAGTCTCCTCCCTAGTCCAACACCTTTCCTATATAAGGAACTCCTCCTGGCTTTTCGGGTGGGGGGGGGAGCGCACCAGATTCACCATTCTCATCAATCAAATTACTTCATGGAAGCCCAGTCTGCATGTCTTTTGGGCCTACTTCTACGACTCTGCGACCAACCATGTGGGAACTACAGCGCCCCGGTCGGGAAGTGCTCTGAACCCAGGCCTCCTCTTCAGAAGCCAGGAGGCTTAGGGCCGCAGGGACCCCGCCCCGCGTTTTGTCCCACCTACTCTGTCATTTCTTCACTTTATCTGCTTTAGACACAGATTCTCACTGAATGTGCAAGGTTCACCTAGTCTGGCTGGCCAGTAAACCTTAGCCATCCACTTACCTCAGCCCCCAGAACTATGGATAAATTGCTTATAGTTGTACTTAGCTTTTTATGTGCACCAGGGATTCTAACTTAGGTCCTAATATTTGTACAGCAAATGCTTTTACTCATTAAGCTTTCACCTTAGCCATAACTCAGCAGATTTTCATCACTTATAAATAAACCTAAGGAAAAAAAGGAAAACTATCCTACTAACATTATAATTGATGTCAAACACTGTGGTTTTTTTTTTTTTTTTTTTTTTTTTTTTTCAGAAAATAGAACTTATTTATTTGAATTCAAAACACACACGTTCTACCCCAAGTGACCGATTAAGGAAAAAAAATTAGACAGACTGTTCAATTCAGCAATCATTCAATGTAATCTTATCAATATGACCTTCCAGATAATCTTCAGTCTGAATAAAATCCAACTTAATGTGATTGATTAAGTTAATGCAAAACCAAGTAAAAATTTTTATCTAGACCACCTCCAGTAATTTTCTGAAAACTGTTACTAGTTACCATGTTCTTTTGATAACATTAAAATATTCTTCTATTCTATAATGCCCATAATACAAAGTATAAATGACTATGTTTTGAGATACATAGAAAATTAATTAACTAGTGGCTGTGTGTTAAGGAATAAATATAATTGGAGGATTCCAGGGCGAGCCTGACACCATCTGTCCCTCTGGCTCTGTGTTTGACGTCTTAATGCCTCCTTTTCAGTCAGTTTCTTTCCTACACATTTTTGACTCCAGGAAAACAGGATCAACTGATTCACATTATTGGGACAATAATGAAATTTCTTCCAAGAAATGTCTAGAGGATTACTGTGCAATTATTCAAGATGGTGAAGACATATACTGGAACATAAATATTCACCCTTAAAGGCAGAATTCATCTTTCCAGAAGTGACAGTGATGACCATTTCTTTGGGACCACATTACAAACTATAACATAGAATGATCTTCCAAACTATATCCTGAGAAGGACCACTTAATTATACTTCCTTTTTGGATCCATTTTGTACTCAAACCTAAAGCTCATGTCTGTACTCTGGATCACTGGGTTCTTGATGTATTCCTTTTGTCAACATCATTTCTGCTTGTCTGTTCTCACTGGTATTATTAGAACAGGGCCAAGCCTACCCTGCTGGACCTGATGGAGGCAGGGATTTTCCTTAACTGTGCAAAAAACTGAATCTTTAATTAACACGAATGGAATGTGATAATTGACTGTATCCTCCTATTTGTGAAAAAATTAATTTCTAATAATAGATAAATTAATTTTCTGTGTATGTAGGGGGGATGAAAGTGTGTGATTTGTGCAGATATGTATACCTGTGAGCATGAGTGACTAGGGAAGAACATCAGGTGTCCTGCTATGTGTCTTTCTGCTCATTTCCTTGAGATAAGATCTCTGTTCCTGGAGCTAGGTAGGTGGCCACCAAACCCATCAGATCAGTCCTCTTATCTCCATTCCCCACAAATGCAGAGGTTATAAGTATAAGCATGACCACACTTAGCTTTTCCCTCTGATGCTAGGGATTTGAATTCAGCTTACTTACCTCTTGACCACTGGAACATTTCTCCAGCTCCATTTCTTCTATTGATCTCTTTTAACAGAAGACACAGTATTGGGGTAATAAATGCAGTCACTTATTGCTTAATGATGTGTCATGTTCTGAGAAATGTAACACAAAGTGATCGTATCATTATGAAGACAGATGCTAACAGAGTAATCATGCAACTAAGATACTTATGATTATATCTAAGATGTGTGCTATATGTGGACTTACATTGACCAAAATATTATTATGTCCCTTCATATTGTATATCTATTCCTAAGATTAAATCAGAGCAATATAGACATATGAATATACAAGTGTTTAAATTATGCACCAACTAATAATAGACTCTTATGTCATAGGTAATGACGAATACAGTCTGCAAGGATAGCTGATCTCACCATTATCAAAATAATTAAAAAATTTAAGAGGTTTTTATAATGGTACCTGAAACAATATCTTTATATTGGAACATTGTTACATATTATTAAATAAAGAGTAAAAATATAATTACTATTCCCATGTCTACATTAGACATTCCTCAATTAGCAATTAGATTAACTTCATGGCAAATTCTTATGAGAGGCATCATCATGGCACGTGACTCTATCCTTTACCTTGCATGAGCTCCCAAAATAGATTTCAAATAATTTAAAAAATTAACCCAAGCCTTCACATAATTTAGCATGAGAAAATTGCCTTCAAGGCAGGCTACTCATGAAGACCGGCATGCATTTATCATACAGACAAGATGCCCACCCTTCTCCAAATTTTTGTGAGCCATTGACTGACAGGCATTGTGAGTTGTCATTTGCACCTCTTCCTCCCAAGTATCTAGACTGTAAAATTTGATTCAAGCCTCTCAACCATTACGATGCAGTAATTATTTCTCAAACAGCAAAATGAAGTATGACACTCAATTCCAATCAACAGTCTTTCCAAGCTTCATGAAACTTTTGGTTTTTTTTTTTTTTTTTTTTTTTTTTTTCTTCACTACTCTCCAAGTCAAGAAGAAAAAGGCCAGGAAATGTGTGACTGAGTTTCTTTGTGCACTGTTATATATTCCATACAACTTTTAAAACTTGGGACTTTGTAACAAGCAAAAGTAAAGCACAATTTATGTTTCCTGAGTTTTTTAAAGGTACTTGTAGTATTTTATTGCCAGTCAAAACACCACAGATTTGGGTCTGTTTGAGAGAATAACTACAACCACAAAACAAAAAGTGTTATGGCATGATTCACATAATACTTATTAAAGGACAATTCATGAAAAGTTATGAAATTTCAAGTTATTTTGTGTTGTGGTATTAGTTTTCATTACAACAGTGCTTAAACACGACAGACATGTTTTATTTTGTTGTAGAAAAGAATTAATTTTGTGCCTTAAATGCCAAAATATTCTGTTTCTAAGATGATTTATTAGGAATAATGTGACAAAAATTTGCAAATTCCTTTATACAAATACTTTCTATTATCAGAGCAACAGTTTTTCAAATAGGTAGCTGACATGTCCATCACAGGAGCCCATATTAAGTGGACTTTCTTAAGTCAAATCTTCTGAATAGGAGCTGTGGACTCAGAGGGAATTCAGGCATTTACATTCTTGAGGAGATTTTTGCTTCCACCTCTCACTGTGCTACTAATGTACACTAAAGTCTGGAAACTATTGATTATGCACAACTCAGAAGAAGTTTAATATATTTAAGGAAAACAAGCATGCTGGATCAATTTGAATTCCTGCTAAAACTGTAAGGTTTGTAAATGGAAGAAAAATGGCTTCACGTCTTATGTCTATGTACTTAAAGAAGGTATTAACTTGAGAGTGAGGGGATATAAGGAAGGGCCTAGGAGAGCATACTTGGGAAGGTCTGGGGTGAGGAAGGGAGGGAGAAAAGTGGTATAATTCTATTTGAATTAAAACATTATATTTTTTAAAAGTTTATGGTAGGATTGTAAAGAATGGATTGCTGTGATCTGAGCATTGGGTATCATCTTCCACACTTGACACCTTCAACTCCTTTTTCCAAGGGGATAGCATTAGTTAGGTCAGAGTTTGGGAGTAGTATTAGTGCCCTTATCAAGAAACTCCAGAAAGCTTTTGTGTCCCTTGTACTATGTGCTAATTCACTATCCAGATCATGCAGAGATAAGATGCCATTTTAATAAGAAAATGAACTCTCACTCAAAACCAATTCTCTGACAGTGTAGAAATGTGAGAGATAAATTTCTGTTCTTTACACAGTGCTCTCACTAGTTTATTATAGTTGTAGAACTAAATTTAAAAATAGATCTGACAGGAATCTGGATCATAACTATAATCACAGAAATCAATATCTGATAAAAAACCTTAAGTGTCCATCAGTGGCTTACTAGACTAAAAAAATGTGGTACATAAACATTGCAGATATTATTCAGCCTTAAATGAAAATACATATCATTTGTGACAATGTGGATACAACTATTGATTACTGTGCTAAATGAAATAAACTAGGCACAGAGTGGAAAATGCAACATGATCTCATTCATATAAAAAACTATGTTCTTGTCGAACCTAAGAGTAAGGTTGTGGTTACAGGGATGGGAGTCTAAACGGGAGGAAGAATTAGGGGAATTTACTGACAGTCTCCCAGTAAAATTAACCTAGAAAGAAAAGTTCTGATGAGCTATCATTAAATAGAGTGATCATATATAACAACTATCCACAGTATCTTTTAGGAAGCTATAATAAAAAAAACAAAAATGAAAACAGTGTGAATTATTTTATAGTAACCATGGAGAAACATTTGAGGAGGTCCATAAGTTTAGTCCAATTTGGATACCATACAAAGTGCACATGTATCTAAACATGGAACTTGCCACATAAATAATTTTATTTTATTTTATTGGTTAATTAATTTAATTATAAGTTTAAAATGGAGTTGCTTTTTAACTCAGTTTTACACCTACCTCGCTCACAGCTCTCTTCCCAGTCACCTCCTCCTACAGTCCTTCCCTGATTTCCTCTCCCTGTCTACTCTGAGCAGATGTATCCCCAGTAGGTATCCCCCGCCCCAGTACTTCAAGTCTCTATGAGGTTAGGCACTTCCTCTCCCACTAAGACCATACATAGCATCCAGCTAGAAGAACATATCCCACTGGCAAGCAACTGCTTTTGGAATAGCTCCCACTCCAGTTAGGAACCTGAATGAAGACCAAGATGCACATCTGGTTCATATGTGCAGGGAAGCCTAAGTCCAACCCATGGATGTTCTTTGGTTAGTGGTTTTGTCTCTGAAAGCCCCAAATGTCCAGGTTAGTTGACCCTGTTGATCTTCCTGTGGAGATTCTATCCACTTTGGGGCCCACAGTTCTTCTTTCTTCTATGAGTTCACCAGCTCCATCCACTGTTTGGCTATGGGTGTCTGTATCTGTCTGAGTTAGTTTCTTGGTGGAACCTCTCAGAGGACAACATGGTTCTACCTCAAAGCATAATAGAGTATCATTAATAGTGTCAGGGATTGGCATTTTTTTCCATGGGGTGGATCTCAAGTTGGGCTGGTTGTTAGTTGGCTATTTCCTCAGGTACTGCTCCATCCCCTCTCCATGCATTTCTTATAAAGCGGATATGTTTTGGCTCAAAAGTTTTGTGTGTATGTTGGTGGCCTATTGCTCCACTGGAGTTTTTGCCTGGCTACAGGAAGTTACTTTGGCAGCTTCCATATTCTCAATGCTGTGAGTAACAGTTATGATCACTCCCACTGATTCTTGGGAATCTACCTTATCCCAGGTCTTGTGTAATACTGGAGATGCCCCCTGGGTTTCCCACCACAGTCAGTTACAGATTTCCATTCATTAACATGGTAATCTCTCCATTTCTTCTGTTCCTTGCCACATCTGATCCTGAATCCTCCACTCTCATTTACTTCACCATCCTCTCTCCCACCCAGTTCACTCCTTCCATCTGCCTCTTCCGACTATTTTATTTCTGCTTTTAAGTGAGATTGAAGCATCTTTGCTTGTGCCTTTTTGTTGCTGTTTAGCTTCTTTAGGTCTGTGGAGTATAGCATACATATCCTGTATTTTATAGGTAGTATCCAATTAGAAGTGAGTACATACCAAACATGTCCTTTGGGGATTGGGTTTACCTCACTCAGCATAATATTCTCAAGCTTCATACATTTGCCTGCAAAATTCATGATGTCTTGGTTTTTGCTAGCTGAATAGTTTTTCATTGTGTAGATGTACTACATTTTCTTTATCCATTCTTCAGTTGAAGAACATCTAGCTTGTTTCCAGTTCCTGGTTATTACAGATAAAATTCTTTCTATTTTCTATGAAAATATTTTCTAAGCAAATAGTTGAGCAAGTGTCTTTGAGGAGCATCTTTTGGGTGTATGCTCAAGGTTAGTATAGCTTGGTCTTAAGATAGAACGTTTTCCATTTTTCTGAGAAACTACCAAAGTTATTTTCAAAGTAGTTGTACAAGTTTGCACTCCAACCAGCAATTTAGGAGTGTTTTCACATCCTCGCCAGCATGTGCTGTCACTTGAGTTTTTTATTCTAGCCATTTTAACAACTATAAGATGGAAAATTTTCTCTCAAGTTGAATTTTTGAAATTTCGTATTTTTGTGTACTGTCCACATTTGAGTGACTGTAACATATATGAACTAAGTAGGCTTTCTGTAGCATTAATACTTATCTTTTATTTTGACCAAATTCCTAGGCATTCAGTAATTTCTCATGAGAATTGGCACCTCTACTTAATAAGTGTAACCTTTAAGATTCAGAGGTCTTAAGTAACTTACAAAAGTGACTAGATATCTGCAGCAAAAAGGATATTCAAAGAGGTATGACTTATGTTCAGCCTGTATGCTTCCCATTTATTTAATCTTGTTTGTTGGTTGTCACAATATAGCAAGTAAAGGATTTTTCTCAAAACAGAGGCCTGTTGGACAGATATCAATTCCATTTCTTCCTGATTCATTTGTAAGTCATTATAGCCTTTCATTCACTCTTGATAATTCATTTGCTTATTCATTTATGCTATGACCTAAGAGCAGGTAAAATAGAGCATGTGTGTGCATATACAAACACATACACACACACATACAAGCACACACACACACACACACACACACACACACCCCTCTACCTGTAATTCTTGAATACACATATTAGAAGAAAAAGTGGATATTAGGAAATTAAAGAATGATCAGAAAATCCATGAGAGAAAAATAAGGAGGAAAGTGATAAATTTCAAATTCTCCTAGGGTAATTGTGATTCTTAAGTGTTCCAGAGATAACAGGCATTGCATTTGCCTGGACTGGTAAAAATGGAGGACAGTGAGCTAGCAGGAAAACAAAACAAAAAACTTAGTTCTGTTATAGGCATAAGAGGGTTTTTTTTTTTTTTTTTCTGTGTGAGATTTGAAGCCATGAGCACATTTTAAACAAATAACCAGAGAACAATCTTATTTCTGGTATGGGAAGACCACTTTACATGTGTGGAAATCTAATAATTCTAGCAAGATTGGAAACAGGGACAGCCAACAGGGGATGGTTACTTGACTAAGATGGAAGGATCCAGATGGTAAAAAAATAGATTTCTCAATAAAATTTGATCTAACTTGAAAGGATTAGGTTTAAGGATTGAAAGAAAAAGAAAAACAAATTAAGAAAAGTTATAGAAAAGTTTTGGTGTTAGCATCATAACAACAAGCAGTCTTGTGAATGAGAGAACGAAACGATTTTTCGTGAAATGTATGACAGTCAACAGTTCTGGTTAGGCATGTTGGTTTGAAGTTCTCATCATCTATATCTGAACTTGCAGCTATTTTTTTTGTGAGTCACATCTAGACGATTATTGCTTTATACATTCTGAAGGCTAAGAATATAGTTTTTTCATTCTTAAGTTATTGAGAACTAAATGATATTTTGTGGCATGTGAAATTACACATCATCAGGGCTTCAATTTGAGTAAAATTATATTTGACCACAATCAGATGTATTTGTTCAAATTTTGTTCATTAAAATATCTGTTCAGTAAGGAAAGATTTGAGAATCATATTTGTACTGTTTACTATATAGAAAGTATTCTTTTTCCTTTTGTGGAAACATTTGGAAGGTATAGATTTTGATATTCCATGACAAAGTATGTAGATTAAATCCTAGAAAAGTGACACAGCTTCTGCATCTTCAATGATTAAAATAAGACACAGTTTTTGTTCATTTATTACAGGACATCATTATTATAAAAAGATATTTATAAGTTTTTATTTGTACACTGCAACATCAGCCAGAAGTAGTATGATTATGGGAAGAATACAGTTATATCAGGCAAGGAAAGAGATGTAGTTTCAGAAAGAGACCTTTGATATTCCGAAATTACATCATGTAGGATCTGGTTTATTTCACACAAAGAAAAGCTGTTAACTCGGCATGACCATTGCTGCACAGACTGCCTGGCAATCCTGCATTGCTGTCTGTTCCTAAGATTGCAAGGAATCATGGGAAATAAATTAAACGAAGCCTTTGCTGCTATCCCACAACTGCTTAACACAAAGGAGAAATTCATTATTTATTTTTAGAGTTTTTGTATTATCTCCCCATAGCTCCTAGTGAGAACACAAGAATCATGCTTATTTGATTTTAGAAATATAGTGTGAAAATATTGGTATTGCATATTAAAAAATTCAACTTTCTGTTGCCCCAACCTAAATAAGATTGATTACTTGGAAGAATGAAAAATACTGTTCCTCCTTTGAGAGTTAAGGTGCTCTGTGATCTTGTAGGAATGTGAGTATTCAAGGTCAGACACACAAACTACAGCCTCCCCTTACATCTGAATCTGTTTTAACTTTGTTTTAGGTACTCAAAATCTCTACATATATATAATTGCTTTCTAGACTCACACATGAAAACACTTGAAATATGTCCAATATGTTAATAGATATTTTCTTTAAGGGCTTTTGAATCTACTGAAGCCTTACTCCCCTTTCTATAAAAGGATACATTTGGGAGGAGAAATGATCAAATCCTCAACAGGGAGTTAATACCTACTGAGATCTTCTGACAGCATCAAGACTCCTCTAAAGCCACATAAGTGTGTGAGATCCAGTCTTTTAAAAAATGAGTCAGGACTTACCTGGTGACAGGTATAATGTTCCATTTCTTAAATTATTTTTAACTTTAGAACATGATTTTCTGAATTCTATTTGATCGCACCTTCTTACTGCATAATCACATGAGCAGTTTTTGTAAGAGTATAGTGTGCAATTTGCCTTTTGAATATTTGTTAGCAGGAACAAAAGAAGGAAAAATACGCATGTATGCATCACTTGCAGCACTGTTATTTATTTATTCTTTTTAGTTTTACTTTTCCTTGGCAGCTTTATATGTGTTTGGGTAATATTAAATGTATATATGAATATAATGGTCAAAACCTATGCAATAGATTCTAATTCTCCATGAATTAGAATTTAGTCAGAATTCATTATTTGTTGGTGACACATCCTATTATGTGTCATTTTCCATTATTATTATTGACAGGTTCATTAGAGGGTTTGTCATTGCTATTCATAAGCTACAATGTAGACATGATAATTTCCAGTCACCATAAATGTTAATATTTCCATCTTTATTTCTTTTTTCCAGAAATCTATTTAGCTTTCAATTTTAATAGTGTAAAAATTCCATAGATGTTTCATAGCTGACAATTTTACTGGGAACATTTGGTAAGAGGATTTACATGTGACAAAGGAATCATGAATACCACTAACTAGACACAATGTCATAAAAATTTAGTAATCATTAACAATTTATCTATATAGGTGATTGGGTTATTAATTTCACAGGTCATTACTAGAGAATGCACAATAGGTAATTGGTCTGTGTCTCAGGAAATTTAAAAATATATGAGAAATAAAAAATCCTTTAGATAATCTATTTATATCATCATTTGTTGTGTGCATCTTCAATTTATATATTTTCAAGTCATTTCAGAAGTATTTAATAAACTATTTATATGACTTTGTGATGAAATTCTCAAAAAGGAGTAAGAAGCCCAACTTAATACCCAATTTTAAATTTCTGAGGTTTCTTATTTGTTTACTGCCTCACAAAATGATTTTTCCATGACAGGAAACATAGTACAAGCTTTAGCTTAATGATGTTCAAGTGGTAGGATACCTGCTGGTTAGGTGCTGAGCCTACCAAGTAAATCATCTAGATTTACTTGGTATATTTCATTGTCACTGTCTACTTCTTTCCATTGTTGAGGAATTGCCTTCCCAAATCATATGGTTTGTCTATGATTACAATTTTGAAATAACAAGTTTTCAGGAGATAGAGGCAGCCATGGGAGTGGAGAAAGCAAAAAAATTTAATGTGCACAGACATAGTATCAAAGAGAACTACTCAAGGAGACAGTAAACTTGTTCATCTGCTACAATCACTTTTAGAAAATACTTCTTCTGGTTTCAGAGAAATGACTCCAGTGCTTTGGTATTATAAGAAGTATGGACTTGCTGTGAGAGGAGCAGTGTAGATGCATGATTGTCCTCATTTGGTATAAGTCTTTGGCAAAGGCACACCAAACTACAACTACATTTTGGAGCCCAAGAAACATAATACATCCATTCTCCTTAATTATAAAACGTGAGTAAGTAATATTTTTTCTTTCTCACTTAACTATCTCATGACTCTACATATTGCAAGCATCAGGGGTTGACCAGTTGTCAAAATTGAGTCTTACAGAAATCAGTAACCTGGATGTATACTGAAACAATGATACTAGGCATGAAGATAACACCTGAGGAACCAGAAATATTGGAGATTAAAAACATATAAACATACAAAAAGAAAATCTATCACTACTACCAACAACAAAAATAACATATTTAAATACACTGTGAGTCAACTGGAAAGAGAGAGCTAATAATTCAAGTATTTTGTTTGTTTAAATCTTGTTTTATACCTAAACACTAGAGAAACTCTGTCATGGTAGCAGACTCAGACTACAGGATCTATGACTATTTTGCTGAATCTTATAAACTTTGATATAAATTGGCTTGTCCACAAAGATAGTATATCTTTTTCAGACTGAATTATGTATTCATCCTTAAAATTTAATATAGTATGTAATATGAAGGTATTTTTATTTTGTCAGTAATTAATTTTAAATGCAGTTTTCTGAAGGGAATGTCAAAAGGTTACAATACTCTTTTCATGGAGTCAGTTAGAATCACTTATAATATCTCTTGATTTAAAATCCTAGAACCTCAATTTAAGACAGCTTGAGGTACAAAGTAAAAGCCTTCTATAAATAGGTGAATAAACGCTTGAGAAAATCTGGGAGACATGACAAATAGTTTACTACATATTTGGAAAAGCAAACGAAACATGTGTTGTAACAAACCATTTAAAAAGTTAAAAAACCCTCAATCTGTCAAGATAACTCACTGAGTAAACCTGCTTGTCACATAAGACTGACAATTCTGGGTAGGAGACAACTCACTGTTTGATGTTTTTCTTTGACATTTATGTATACACACACACCCCCCCCACACACACACACACACAAAACAAGCTCATGAATAACATTGGAAGAGTCTGTAGATCTTACTAATATATAAGCCAGACTTCTATGATAACTTTATGTCTGCAAATTATTCATGGACCTCGTTTTGATACAAAGGTACAATGTCAAAGGGGACTTGAAATATGCAAAGGCCAGGTGGGACACTTGTGGTGGCATTGAATAATACAAAGGGAATGTGTTCAAATTACAACCTATGTGAACAAAAATGACACCATGAAACCATGAATGTACACTAGTATAAAATTTAAAATATTTTTATATTGATAACACCAGACGTTTTCTTTCCTGAGTTATTCAAAAATTTTGTTATTTCCAAATTCTGCTTTAATAAGAGCCAAACTAATTCTATGTATTTCTGTTTGTCTAAAATATGAGATCACAGATAAAGTCTGATTTCTGACTTGCATGTTATCATTTGTTATGATTTGTGCATGAAATAATGGCACAAAGGCCATGAAGAAAGGGTTGGTTGACATCTCAAGACAGCACTGGGAGGTGGTAAAACTTTTAGGAAATAGGACCTAATGGAAAGAAGTGAATCCCCGAGGGCACTTATTTGGGAATTTATTTGTTCCACACTCTTCTTCTTAGCTACTTTATGCTTAGTCTTTATGCCCTTAGTATACTGCAAGATGATCCACTTCCTGCAATTATCTCCTGCTGTACCATGTGCCCAGAAGCCACAGACCCATGTGTGTACAGCCTGTGAAACCAGAAGACACTTCTTACTTTACACTGCATCAGCAGGTATTATAAAGAGAGCCAAAGCTCAATAACATATATTTTATATTGTAAGTTATTATTATCTCTTGCTACATGTGTATTAAAATACATATGTACATATATATATTACAACATTTATTAAAATGTATGCAATTGGTAAAAATATACAAAAGGTAAAATATCAAATTCTACATAAAAGGAGATGGCCTAGCAGTTAAGAGCACTGCTCTTATAAAGGTAATGTGTTCTAGAACTAGTAAGGTGACTAACAACCATCTGGAATTCCACTTTTAGAGGATTCAGTGTTCTCTTCTGCCTTTCACTGGTACTGCATGCATGTGCTGCTCAAACATACATACAGTCAACATACCCATATATATAAAATAAATAATTTAATAAAAAAAGCATCCTTTGGAAAACATGATGTTACTATTTACATAGTTTATAAAAAAAAAAAAAAACTCTTCTACACTTAATAAAAACAACTGTAGCAGCATTTAACAAATCAGCATTTAATTGCAAAAATAAAATTAGAGACATAATAAACAAGGCAAACAACCAATACTTTGCAACATAAGAAATGATCTTTATGTATTAATCAATCAAAGAAAAGCGATACAGTAATGAGCCTTCATTCATAGGCTGGAGAGGAAAATCAGGTAGATGTAACTCAGGGCATTGAAATAAAGTCTTCTTAAAAACATGTTTAAGATTAGAGGTGAGAGTCATTGCAAACATAAAACCTTATAAGTCAAAAAGTAGGAGAATATTTGGTGTTCTCAATGAGGTTTTATTATAATCTGTCAGCTTTGACAGTTGAATCTTGAAAAGATTCTGGGATGGTAGCTAAAATCTTGTTAAGCATGTTCCAATTGTGTATGCAGATGCCAAATTACTCCCGCTAAAATATCTTACATTTCAGTATCATTATCAAATTTGATATATGGTATATATTTCCAGAGAATCATAAATATCTGACTTAGTAAACTCAAGGAATCTTAACATCCAAACAATAAAATCTGATTTTTAAATTGAGCATGTTTTCTGCCACTTGCAATTTTCTTTGTGTATAGACACAGCTTTAATTATTTCATGGTTTAGTGTATTTGAGAGTTAATATCACAGTGCTTCTAAATTGTCTATTATTATGATAATTAAATACAAATAAATTGCTATTTTTAATCAATTTATTTGCTTTACATCCTGATTGCAACCCCCTCTTTGATCTTCTCCCAGTTTCACCCTCTCACTCCCCTTTTCTGATTCCCCTATACCCTTCTGCTCAGAGAAGGGGAGTTTCCTACCTGAGTATCAACCCATCCTGGCACATCAAATCTTTTCAGGGCTAAGCACATCCTTTGTCCTTTTCCACTGAGGCCAGACAAGGCAGCCCAGCTGTGGGAAAGGGATCCAAAGGCAGGCAACAGAGTCCAAGTCAAGTCTCTGTTCCCATTGTTGGAGGACCCACATGGAGATCAAGCAGCATATCTGCTATATATGTGTAGGGGGCCTTGGTTCAATTCCTGCTTGCTCTTTGGTTGGTGGCTATGTTTTAAAATACTACACAGATGACTTTTCTAGTCCATGGTTTATGCTATGATGTCAATAGAAAGAAATGATGATGATGATGCACTCTTGTGAATTTGAAAGCTAACAACAACAACAAACCTGGACATTAGCACAATACTTTAATTCTCTGGAATTAGAAGACTCACAGAACTTTCCTAGCATACCATAGTTACTGAGGTCAAAATCATGCTCTGTACACAAGAGATATTACTCTATGCATACAAATCTTTGTTTTTTGAATCTTTACCCATCATGTCCCCTGCCTATATTTGCATCCAAAGAAATAAACAAATACATGTGATGTGAATGTGGCTGTTTCCTTTGTGCATTTAAACATGATATATTTAATTGTCTATTCAATTTTTCAAAGCAAGCAAGAGCTTTCAATAACAAAATGTTCATATTCTTTTTGTCCACTCCTGTTTGTTCCTTTTGTTTAGATGCTTCTAATTTTCAGCCAGTTTTAGAGGAATAACTATGTGCAGGACTCACTCTATTCTCCATGGCTCTAGTACAGTTTTATGAACACCTTGCAGCTCAATAAATACTGTCATGTTGATGCTTTGCTGCCTGGCCCCTAAATCTTAGAGAGACTCTTCCTTGCCTGTGTAACTGCAGGTGTCCAACCCTAATAAATACAGTTTCCTGACATGTGCCCTTGCTTTCCATGTGCCCTGGTCTTAGAGACATTTTTGGTTATCTAGCCTTAAACTTCACTTCCCACTCTGATTCTTCCCAGCACTAAGCCATTTGTTCTGATTCTTGTTTATGATTCTCATATTTCCTGTCAGGGCAATGGTTAGCAAGCTATAGTTTCTTGGTAGTAATATCAACAATTAAAAATGAAGGAATCTATACATGGGTAAATTAAGTGATTAAATGCAATTTCTAAAGATTTCATCATCTCAAGCCTCAAAACTGCAGTCTTGGAAGAATGAGTTTGAAGTTTGTATTCCAGCTAATGATGTTTTGTTTCTAGCCCCTTAAAGTGTATTTTTTCTCTTTATTTGTTGAAAGGGTTCATTCTCATTTGCTTCCACTATTTTACCTCCCCATGTGGCTATATCCTAGATCACTTGAGAACTCAACACTACCATTTTCCTGTGATTGCTCCCTGGGTTCTTATTATTTCTGATCTATATTGCTCTTATTTTATATCTCTTCATGAAAGTGACTGTTGTACATGTCTCCCTCAGGCTGCTGATTCTCAAGCCCACTTTTATGATTTCTAAATCCAAGATATTTCTTTTGAAATCTCTTTGCTTTCCTGTGTGTGGATGTGTGCATATGTGAGTGTGTATGTGTGTGTGTGTGTGTGTGTGTTCTGGGAGAGAGAGAGAGAAGAGGAAGGAGGAGAGAGAGAGAGATTTCTTATTGTTCTTTTTGATCTGCTTTTAACTGCATTTTCTCCCCTTATCTCTTTACTTATTATTGTTCTTACTCTTTTATATCTTTCATACACTTCTGTCTTGCTAATACCCAGCAGTTCAGTCCTGAAATCATCAATGCATTATTGAATATCTGCTTAAAGGTCATGCAAATTGCCTTGATTGTATACAAGTTGGATACACAATGAAAATACTATAAAAGATAATTGATTCTAGTTTCCTTTAATGAAAAAATATAGACAGTAATTTTAAAGAAAAGAATCCTAAGATATTCACAATTATGACAGTCAATCAAAGCATTAAAAAAGCTAGATGTAACCCGCTTCCATAGCCTAGAAAACTTGCATGGCTTTCTAGTCTGCTGTTGATGTCTAGTAAGGGTGTAACCCAGACTTTATATAGAGAACATTCAAAGTTTTGTATGAATAACTATGATTTAATATTATGTTTATAAGACTGTGAAAGTTTAGGGTTAGTGTATGACTTTTTAAATGATCAAAATCTATTGTTTGTGTTTTATATCTGAAAACATGCTCCAAAAAAGCTGTAAGGTAAGACAGAATGAGTGGAATTTCTATGCCATTTTACCTATAATAAAAGGTATGGTTTCCTATGATTTCTATCATAAAGCCTACATTTCTTCCATAGTTTCTCTTACCTTCAGCCAGTTAAAAGATTTGGTCATGGACAGTGTATCTTATCTAAGAGACCTCATGTGCAGATCATCAAACTTTGTGACAAATTGGTTATATAAGTGTGCATATGAACAGAAACATGTAGTATGCACACTTCAGTTGGCTACGCAGTTACATGAAGAAGGTTTCCATTTAATACCGAGTAACAATGTAAGTTTTAAAAAAGATCTAATGGATGTTTTCCAATTGGATTCTAGGGAGAAAATGATGTGAGTCCAAGTTAGTTTTCTCTTAAACAAAGTAAGACAAAGGCAATGTGTGGTTATTGACTAAGCAAAAGTATCAGTTGGACATGAAAAGATGAAAGATTTCATAAATGTGGGCATTTGAGAGCAGAGTAAAAATTTTGGAACTTCTTGTATCTTTCATTGTGGTAGAAAATTGATCCTTTGGGAGAGGCATTAAGTGAAATAAAATCCTTTCTTTTATTGCTGGGGGAGATCCACTGCTTTAATTTCCTCAGATGTTAGACTTCTATGAGGTCTTATGTGCTAAAGCATATTTTTTGAATTACCCAAAAGGGTCCCGTTATTTTCCTCATTTTAGTTATTAGTCTGAAAATTGCCACCATTCTGGGATCTCTATGACATTTCTGTATGATAGCCAAACCCAAGAGCCAATTTACTTATTAGTGGCAAGTAGGGAAGAGTGAAGAGACCATAAAGTTGGATAATTTTACGTTAGGGTTGGGATTGGTGCCCAGAATTATCACTTAAATGCAAGACTTGTATTCCCTGTGTTGTAGCTACCATTACCTCTAAAAATTCAATGAAATGCCATATTGAAGTAGATTTTCTTTTTATGTAAAAAATTTTAGACACATCTGTTAACTTGATAAATGTTTAGTATTCTTCACTATGTGGAATGAACTGACAAACTTTTCCTAATTGGGGCAGTTTTGTCCTTTGTTGTTCATGTATTCATGAAACTATATCAGATTTAAAAAATATCACTGTGACTTCCTCATGACTTCTGATACTATTGATCAAGACCATCTTGTTCACAATGGCACATAAGCCATGTATATGCATAAAATCGGTTTCCCTCACTCAAGTGTATCAAAAAGATACATGGTGACTCACTTATGTTCTTCAGGAGTCCTGTGCTTCACCCTTGTGACACTATTCAGTGAACTCTGGAAAACACCATGGCCTAAGTCTATATTATATTATAGTATGCTTTATAGTTTTAAGACAGTCATAATTTCTAGGGAGATATAGCTTGTTTTTACATTCCCTCATATACTCCTGAGTTTTATCAGCTCAAAAATGACTTAAGTAAGTGGTGATTTAGCATTTATCACTAGAAGGATTGTGAATTTTTAGCTAACTGAAAAGCGATTCTGAGATTTCACTTAAGAAAAATATTCAGACACTTTGGCATCTTGCTCATACTATTGAGTTCATCCTAACACAAAATAAAAAACCTAAATTAACACTACCGAAGGAATGTAAGACTAACTAAGAATAGCAGCGGTGTCCACTTATAATCAGCACTTGAGCATTCTGAGTTAAGCTTTATGAGTTCCAGACACAAAATAAGAAACCCTCTCAAAAACAAAAAAAAAAAAAAAAAAAAGAATCCCAATGGATGTCTCTGGGTCTATATGTACTTCTTATGCATGTTCTTTGGCTCTTGTTTTTTCTGAATTTTGTTTTCTTGTTTTGTCCTATTCTGGTTGGGTTTCATTTTGCATATATTGTTATTAATTATTATGTTAATTATTATTATTTCTATGTGACTGTTTTGTAATGAAAGAGAGCAGAAAGGGTGTGAACTGGGGTGGCTAGTGAGGTAGGGAGGATTTAGGAAGAGTTGGAAAGAGGGAAAAATATAAACAGAATATATTATATGAAAAAATTGTTTTCAATAAGAATACCAGTAGATTCACTCTTGTCTTATTCATTGCTTCATAATGTAGTAAACCTGTATAAATGTATGCATGCACATTGTACATGTATGGTATAAAAGTAAAAAGGAGGAGGAGGGATGAGATAAGGGGCTTATGGGAGGGTGGGGGTAGGGGATAACATCTGAAATGTATACAAATAAAATATGCAATAAAAAAAGTAAAACAAGAAAAAAAGAAAAGAAATTCTGTTCCTGAAAAAAAAATTAAAAAAAAAAAAGAAAAAGAAAAAGAACTTCACCCATAGCAGCATTTATGTAGCAGGCTCTTAACCATTGACCATTATCTAGCTCTCAAGAGCTTCATTTATCTCATGTATTTACAAAATGATTCACTTATTTATTGAAAGTTCTCATAATAAAGCCTTATTACAATAATTCAAAACAGCCAACTGCTAAAATAAACTTACTCAAGATAAAAGACCTCAGGATGGAGAATTCAAATCTGCAGAACCAGTGTGTTTATGAGAATGGCATTTGCAACCACTTGAAGACTTGATTGAGTTTGACCCCTGAAATGCACATGGTGGAAGGAAAGAACCAGTTCTCTCAATGATTTTGTTACCATGTCCTGTGACAAACATAAAAGTGTAAAGTAATAAATGTTAAAAACTACACTGAAGAAAGAATCAATGAAAAAACTAGAAAAGGAGAATTTCATGCTCATAGATTAGCAGAATTACTATTGTGAAAAGGATTACCCTGTTAAAAGCAACCTATAGATTTTCTTGAATTCTAGTCAAAAGTTCCAAGACATTGTTCATAGAAATAGAAAAAAAATTCTAAAATTCAAATGGAAGCACTAAATACCCTAAATTTTACCTTTAATTTTATTAATGTGCTGTTTTATCTCTTTTTTAAAAATCCTTTTAAAGGACTAACGCTTTTATTGATGCTTTGTATTTTTGTGATGTTTTTGGTTTCATTAATTTCTTGCTTATTCTACTTATTTCTTTCTAATTTGGGGTTTGGCTTGTCTTGTTTTTCTAAGACTCTAAGGCTAACCAGCAATTATTTGTGAGCTCCAGTTTTTAACTGCAGGTACTTATAACTTTACATTTCCTTCTTACGACTGCTTTGATATACTCTATTCACAATTTCCTCTAATTCTGGGAATGTTTTGATTTACTTCATGATTTCTTCAATAGTGTATATTTAATCTGTGTGTGTGTGTGTGTGTGAGAGAGAGAGAGAGAGAGAGAAGAGAGAGAGAGAGAGAGAGAGAAAGAGAGAGAGAGAGGAGAGTTTAGTTTTGTAGTTTTTTTGCTATTGAGTTTTGAGTTTCATTTCCTTGTGGTATGATAAATACAAGAAATAATTTAAATTTTATATATTTGCTAAGACTTGGTTTGTGTACTGTAATTTGTTCTAGTGAAAGTTCCACAGGCTGCTGAGAAGAATATGTTTGTGTTTGGACAGAATGTTATATTGATGTGTGTTAAACCTATTTAATGTATGATATTATTTAATTTATCTGTATCTCTGTTTATTTTTTTGTTTGAATAACCTATTGTCTTACTTTTCTATCACTATGATGAAACACCATGACCAAAACAATGTGTAAAAGAAACATTTAATTGGGCATATTGTTTCAGAGACTGAGTCCATGGTAAGAGAGCCAAGGGCACTACAGCAGGAACAACTGAGAGTTTTGTCTTGATCCATAAGTGCCAAATATAAAAGTGCTATTAAAAAAGTAAACTTTATTAAGAATTCCAAATCAACTTAGTGAGATGTATTTGTGGGGAGGAGGTGGCAGGGTTTCTCTATGTATTCTTGGGCATCCTGGAACTCTCTCTGTAGACCAGGCTGTTCTTGAACTCACAGAAATCCACTGCCTCTGCCTCCTGAGTGCTGGAATTAGAGGTGTATGCCACCATAACCTGGCAAGATGTATAATTTTTAATATGAACTCTAATTATATATAAGAGTATCTACAAATATCTGTTATTATGTTTTTACTAAGAGAAGCCTATGCACAATTTCCTTCAAAATCAGAAAAAACATTTCCTGTCTGTAGCGGTAATTATTTAAACCCCAAATTTGTTGCTGTAAGATCTCTTACCCAAAGGAGACCAGTAAAGGAAACCACAACTCAATAATTATGGGTACAAATTGCATGCCTAGATTGGGCAGATTTACCATTACACTACTCTAATCCCCTGCTATGAGATCCCTTATAACTTGAGGTTTATCCAGGCCGCGTGCTTGTCCTTCCGGCTCTGGCTCCTCTGTCGTCAGCTTCCTTCTACCGCTGGCTTCCTTCTGCTTTGACTTTCTCCTGTTCCTACCTCTGCCTCCCTTCTGCTCTACCTTTTATATTAAATTACCTCTCACTCTGTCCTCCCCTAAGCCTTTTTCTCCGCCTCCCCTTCTACTGCCCAATCTCTGGCTCTAGCCTTTATTTTACAGGTTTTAATTGGACAGAAGTTTTACAAGACGTCACCTGTGTACAGATTCAATCATCCTCTGCAACCCCTCCCAGGAAAGTGAAACTAGGATCAAAATACAAGCTGGGGCTATCCACTGGGAACTAGGATCAAAATACAAGGCTGAGGCTATCCTACAACACCTGTTAATCACTCTTGTCTTTTTTTATAGTGAAAAACATTTGTAACTGACTTCTAGGTCACAGTAGAGAGCAGGAGAAATTCATTATCAACTTATTAAGTATCAGAGTTTTTTCTGTTCTAGATGTCAGCATTTTGTGGAGCTCAGGCATTTGTTGCTGAGGCTTCTCACTTTCATTAAAAGCCAACTTCAATAAACCCATTTTAGAACAATAACTGACTGTCAAAGTAAGGAGTGTACAAATATTTAGAATTAAATGTTTAAAAGCATCTGTACACAGAATATAAAAGTATGACTACATGTCATATATGCTGGGCCTATGTTACTGTGAATCACTTGTTAATTCAAATGAGTCCTGAAAATTGACGTGAAGTATCTATAATGCTGGCTATTTGGGTCATTTCCTGGGTATTAATAAAAGAGTGGGTTTATTGGTCCTCAATATTTCTACTCTTTAAAGTTGTTTAGTCCAGATAAGTGATCTGAGAAGTCATTGCTTAATTAATGTACTTTTTTGTTATTTTGCTGATGATTTGAAAATAGAATGGGGTGACTTGGAATCACAGGGCTCTTATTTTTTATCTAGCACTAGAAGACTTGATATTTAAAGAAATATCTTCTTGACAGAGTCTAAGTTTTGTTCTGTCTTCTATGTGCTACATATGAAGAATTATCAGGTTCCTTTGTAGTTAGAGACTGGAACCAATTAGCCATCTTGTTCTGCACTGAGTTATGTATAATATCATATTTAAGTGTTTAATTTAATCAATCATCTTCTTTTCAAACTAGAATATAATATTGAATATTATTTCTTGTTTAATATCCTCCTGGAAAGTATGAAGTACTATATTGATTCTGATATGTAAATCGATTCTCACAATCTTCCCATACTGTTCATATAAATTTATATTTAAGTTTAATTATTAATATTATAATTTTAATATATGAGTTCCATATAATCTGTATTAGTTTTTACAAATTGTATGTAAATTCCATTTTTTAACTTGTAAAACAGATACTAAAAAGTTTAGTCTATTAGAAACTCTTCTAGAAATTGCCTTCTTTCAAGTTTTCTGTTTATAAAGACACTAATGACATCACTCATGTTTCTTTACATTATGAATGTCATAGAACAGCACAACACTTCTTTGCAATTCCTATACAACTCACCAAGAGTCAACACTGATTTTACAAGAGTGCACAGTCTCAAACAAGACTGCCATTATTTAGATATGGTCCCTAAACTCAGAAGTCCTTAGGCCACTGGTATTTCTGGCTTCAAAATAGGGAGTTCATTCCATAACCAGAAGCACAGGTAAGACCCTCCTCCTAAATATCTGCCCCAGCTAGTAATACCATGAAGCCCAGCTGACACTGAACCTGTTCCTTTTCAACACCCCACAGCCTGTCTCCCAGGAGGTCTGCAATAACCAGGGACACAGGAGGCCTCCCTAAGAGGCCTGTTCTAACTCAAGTCACAGAGCTCTACTTGTTTACAAGGAGGGACAGGCTCCAGTCAGAGACAACCAGGCCAGTAATACTAGATATAACCAGATGGTGAGAGGCAAGTGCATGAGCATAAGCAAGAGAAGTTAATATATCTTGGCACTATCAGAAGCCAGTTCTCCCACAATAGCAAGCCCTAGTTACCCTAATTCACATGAAAAGCAAGATTCTAACCTATATCTCAAGAAGATGCTTGAGGTCTTTAAGGAGTATATATATATATATATATATATATCCTTTAGAGAAATACAAGAGAACACAGGTAAACAGGTAGAAACCTTCAAAGTGGCAACAAATAAATCCATTAAAGAAATACTGTAAGTGATTAGATACCATGTCCTTTTGTGTCTGAGTTACCTCACTCAGTATATTTTCTAGTTCCATCCATTTGCCTGCAAAACTCAGGATGTCCTCATCCCCAATAGCTAAATAATATTCTACTGTGTAAAAGAACCATATTTTCTGTATCCATTATTCTGTTGTGGGACATCTGGGTTATTTCCAGCTTCTGGCTATCACAAATAAAGCCACTAAGAATATAGTGAAGCATGTGCCCTGTGGCATAGTAGGGCATCTTTTGGGTATATACTCAATATGATATACATGGGTCTTCAGGTAGATATATTTTCTAATTTTCTGAGGAACCTCAGATTGATTTCCAGAGTGGTTGTACCAATTTGAAATCCCAGCAGCAATGGAGAAGTGTTCATCTTTCCCTGCATTCTTGCCAACATGTGCTATAATCTGAGTTTTTGATCTTAGCCATTTTGATTGGTGTAAGGTGGAATATGAGGGTCTTTTTTATTTGAATTTCCCTGATGAATAAGAATTTTTGAATTAGATGTCTTTTGATCAATTCCTTAAGTCAATAAAATATTTTCCTTACAAAAATGTGACCATTTGACTCATGCTAAAGATCAGTTGTTAGATTATGTCCTTAATAAAGCTCTGGGTTTGATACTCATCCTTATATAAATGGAAACCATGGTTCATGTATGTAATCACATGGTTTATAAGGCAAAATCAGAGGATTAGGAACTGAAGCTCATCTTTGACTATATAATGAGATTGGAAATTCCTTAAAGTGCATGACATTCTCCAAAAAAATTAGAGTTTAGAAAATTATACAACCCAAATTATACCTAAATTTATTTTCAATCCTTGGAGTTTATCATTTTAAGATATTTACAAAAAAGCTTACTTTATATTATAGGTTCAGTTCTTTCAGTATTAATATATAAAATACATGCACTTAATTAATTGAGTGTCATGCTTGCTTTCTACTCTCCCTTGCTTAGTGACCTCATCATTTTTGCCTTAAGAAATGCTTGTATTTTGATTAGAATATTAAAATATATATGTTCTATAAGTTCTATCTCTTTTCAGTACATATTGAGATGTGATTTGCATATTTGCCCTTCAGTGTTCATGTTGGCTAGATTTGTCACTAAAACAGTACTACTAATATAATCCAAAAAAAAAAAAAAAATCTGAAAAAACACAGGAACAAAACTACCTAATACCTAAAAATCAAAATAGAAACATAAAGAAGTCATAAATGGAGGGAACACTGGAGAGTGAAAACCTAAGAAAGAGATCAGGTGATACAGATGCAAGCATCAACAACAGAATACAAGAGACTGAAGAGAAAATCTTAGGTATAGAAGATATTGAAACAATGATCAAAGAAAATACAAAATGCAAAAGGCTCATATCCCAAAACATCCAGGAAGTTCAGGACACAATGAAATGACCAAACCTAAGAATAATAGGGATAGAAGGGAGTAAAGATTTCCAAATCTAAGAGCCAGAAAACATTTTCACTAAAATCATAGAAGAAACATCCTAACCTTAAGATAGAATTATAATAAAAGTACAAGAGCCAGAAACATTTCACTAAATCATAGAAGAAACATCCCTAACCTTAAGATAGAAATTATAATAAAAGTACAAGAAGGCTACAGAACACTAAATATATTGGACCAGAAAAGAAAATACTTCCATCACATAATAATCAAAACACTAAATGAACAGAATAAAGAAAGAACACTAAAAGTGATAAGGAAAAAGAACTAAGTAACATATAAAGGCAAACCTATCAGAATTACACCAGACTTCTCAACAGAGACTCTAAAAGCCAGAAGATCCTGGACAAATGTCATGCAGATCCTAAGGGAACACAAATGTCTGCACAGGACACTACAAAAATTTTGCTGCATACATAAAACACACCTCAGTGACAAGGACACATACTACCTCAGAATAAAAGGTTGGAAAAAAAATTTCCAAGCAAATGGTCCAAGGAAAAAAAGCTGAAGTAGCAATTCTAATTTACACGAAAATAGACTTTTAACCAAAAGTCATCTAAATAGATGGGGAAGAGACTTCATACTCATCAAAGGAAAAATCCACCATGATGAAGTCTTAGTTCTGAATATCTATACCCCAAAGGCATGGCACCCACAATCATAAAAGAAACTTTACTAAAGCTCAAAACACACATTTAACCTCACATAATAATAGTGGAAGACTTCTACACTCCACTCCCATCAATGAACAGGTCATTAAAACAGAAACTAAACAGAGACACAGTGAAACTAACAGAAGGTATGAAGCAAATGAATTTAACAGATATATCTGAGAACACTTAACCCTAAAACAAAAGAATATACCTTCTTTTCAGCACCTTGTGGAACTGTCTCCAAAACTGACAATATACAAAACAAAACAAGCCTCAACAGACACAAGAAGATTGCAGTAAAACTATGCCTCTATCAGATAATCTCAGACTAAGGGTGATCTTAATAACAACATAAACAACAGAAAGCCTACATACTCATGGAAACTGAACAACCCTTTACTCAATGATAACTTGATAAGATAATGAAAAGTGACAAAATAATGAAAGAAATGAAAGACTTTCTAGAATTTAACAAAAATGAAGGCACAGCACACCCTAACTTATAGGACACAAAGAAGACAGTATTAAGTGGAAAATTCATTGCACTAACAGCCTTCATGAAGACATTGGAGAGATTCTACACCAGCAGCTTAATAGCACATCTGAAATCTTTAGAACAAAAAGAAGCAAATATACACAAACAAGCGTATATAGTAGGAAATAATCAAACTCAGGGTGGAAATCAACCAAGTGGAAACAAAGAACAATACAAAATAACAAAACTTAGAGCTGGTTCTCTGAGGAAGTCAACAACATGGATAAATCTTTAGCCAAAGCAATTATAAGACATAGATACAGTATCCAAATTAACAAAATCAAAAGGTAGATACAACCACAGAAACTGAAGAAATTGAAAAAAAAATCATTGCATTTACTACAAAGCCTATATGCAACAAAACTGGAATATCTTGATTAAATAGATGAGTTTCTAGATAGATACCATGTACCAACGTAAAAACAGGATCATCAAACTCTCTAAAGCATCCCATAACCTCTAAGGAAATAGAAGCAGTCATTGAAAGCCTCCCATCCAAAAAGATCACCGCACTAGATGGTTTTAGTGCAGAATTCTACTAGAACTTCAAAGAAGACTTAACACCAATACTCCTCAAACTATTCAACAAAATATCAACAGAAGGAACACTGCCTAACTTATTCTATGAAACCACAGATACTTTTATACCTAATCTACACAAAGACCAAACAGAGAAAGAGAATGTCTCAAAGTAAGAGAATTTCACTTACGAATATTGATGCAAAAATATTCAATAAAATTCTCCAAAATGACTCCAAGAACACATCAAAATGATCATTCACCGTGATCAAGTAAACTTCATCCCAGGGATGCAAGGATGTTTCAATATATGGAAATCCACCTACATAATCCATCATAGTAACAAACTCAAAGAAAAAAATCACATGATAATTTTATTAGATACTGAAAAAGCCTTTGGAAGAATACAGCATCCTTTCATATTAAAAGTCTTAGAGAGATCAAGAATTCAAGGCACATACATAAACATAATAAAAGCAATATAAAGCAAATCAACAGCCAACATCAAAGTCTCACAACCAAGAAAAAGGATAGGGCCAGATGGTTTTAGCACAGAATTCTACTTAACTTTCAAAGTTCATTTAATGTCAATACTACTCAAATTATTCTGCAGAAAAGAAAAGAAGAATCATTGCCCAGTTTGTTTTACAAGGTCACAGTCAATCTGATAACCAAGCCACATAAAGACAACAAAGTGAACTAGAGACCAGTTTCCCTTCTGAACATAGATACAAAATTCTATAGAAAATTACTTCCAAATCAAATTCAAGAACAAAAATGATCATCCATCAT
The DNA here is from genome assembly GCA_021653895.1 of Mastomys natalensis. Classification (NCBI taxonomy): domain Eukaryota; kingdom Metazoa; phylum Chordata; class Mammalia; order Rodentia; family Muridae; genus Mastomys; species Mastomys natalensis. The sequence goes on along the minus strand of JAJTUV010001821.1, from coordinate 107,334 downwards.
GATGAAGTTACTACTATCCCAGAGATACAGGGTTGTTTCAATGTACATAAATCGATATATGCCATCTACCATATACAAAGGCTGAAAAACAAAGACATCATGATCACTTCATTAGATGCCGAAAAGGTCTTTAAAAAAAATTCAATATGTTCTCATGATAAAATTCTTAGAGGAATTAGGGATAAAATAGACACAATTTTCCAGCAAGCCTGTACCAACAACAGTTTAAATAGAATCTTAATGCAGTTCCACAAAAATCAGAAATAAGAACAGTTTATCTACTTTCTCCATAGATATACAAAATAGTATTTGAAAACTTAGCTAGAGCAATAAGACAACTGACTGAGATCAAGGGGATAGAAATTTTAAAGGAATTGGTTCAAATATCCTTATCTGAAGATGATATGATAGTATACATAAACTGGAAAAAATCTTATTGCAGATAAACAATTTCAACACAGTAGCTGGATATAAAATTAACTCAAAAAAAATCAGTAACCCACCTATACACAAATGACAGGGAAACTACAACTTTCACAATAGTCTCAATATAAAATATCTTGGGGTAAATCTCAGCAAACAAGTGAATGACTTGCATCATAAAACCTTTTTATCCTGCTCATATATTAGGTAAATACATTTTTACTTATTTTTATCTTTTGAAAATGAGTAACAGGAAAATTTCCATCATGTTTCATAAATTCAACATACAGATTAGAGGTTAGTTTCTAATTATATTCCAGTGTGAGTAATGAAGTCGCATTTAAGAGATGGATAATGGTTGGCAATCTAAACTTGTAGGCCTAATATTTGATAATATCATTAGTAATAATAATAGAAGCTCAATTATTCAACACAGGGTTGTGGTACTAAGGACTTTAGTATTAATATTATATCTAATACTAAGTATTTTATCTTATTATATATTTTATATTTATTATATATTTTATATGAATATAATGTTAATATACTATATTTATTACATTATATTACATATACTATATTTATATATATTTGAGGGGCTGGAGAGACTGCTCAGCAGTTAAGAACACTTGCTGCTCTTCCAAAGGTTGCAAATGTGGTTCCTTATACCTAAGTATAGAAGGGTCATGGCATTTCTAATCATGTGAAGGCGGGGATAGAGACCTGACCTCCAATGGAAGGGGACCTTGTAATGGCTCCAGTTCTCCTGTTGTTGTCCAGTGAGGCATGAGGGCCATACCCATCCCGATGTCTTTTTCCTGAAAAGGGGATACTTTTGACATCAACACCTATTCAGTCAGGCTTGTCCTTCAGGGAACCCAGAGAGATATTTTTAACTTTTATTTATATTCCTTTGCAGTGCTTCGCCTCACAGCCTAAGCAAGAATTCAGATTGCCAGTCAGAGGGGGTTCTGGGTGACCCCTCTCTGCTTGGTCTAGGGGTGGAAGTCCCCTCTTCTAAGTTGGGTGGAGATGGATTTTGGGAATACCCTGGATAGAGTAACAACCTCATCTTGAGTCTAGTGGTCCTCCATAGCTAACTTATGATAATGTATCTGAATAGGTTTTGCTACCAAATTATCTATCTGTTGTTTAACAAAGTTAGTCAGTCTATTTAAGGCCCAGGGACAAAAAGAAATCAGCAAAAATAACCCAATTAATGGTCCCAAGATGGGAGGAAGTAGGGTTGACAACCATGGAGAGGTTGAAAACAAATTCTTGTACCAGCTCTCATCTTTCTCTTTCTCTCTGTCTTTTCTCAGGGTCTTCTCTGACCTTTTTCATGCTCTTTTTAACCATCCCTGTCTTGTCTATGTAAGGGCAACATTCTTCTTTAAGGGCTGTACACAGTCAAAAGCTGTACACAGTCTTTTCTATTGTAATAGAGTAAATCAAGTCCAATAAAGTCCTTTGCAATTTTTGGAGATCATTTCAGACTGTGAAACGAGGGATTTCTTCAGATTAGTGATGTTAATCTCTAGCTGTTTGATGTCCTTGTCAATGGCACATCAAAGGTGTTGGGGAATCCGAGAGCAGGGAGATGGGTTTGGGAGGATGTTCAGAGCACACCCTCATAAAAATAGGAGGAGGGGGTATGGAATATGGGGTTTTGGGGGAGAATGGGAGAGGAGATAACATTGAAAGGTAAATAAGCAAAATAGCCAAAAAATGAAAATAAAAAAAAAACAAAAACAAAACAACAACAAACAACAACAACAACAAAAAACCCACCAAAAACAAACAAAAAAACCAGATAATAGGTCTGGAAAAAAAGATAGTTTACTTATTTCAAATTATTTTCAAAAGTTTCTAGGTGATGTTAATTAGCTAAGATCTTATTTTAAGCTCTCCACAAAAGAATTTAAGTCTCTGTTAAATATTCTCAAGAGAGACATGAATCCTAATTTCCCTCAACAATTAATTGACAAAAGAGGAGTCATTTTACAAAAAGTAGAAGAAGCTATTATTAATCGATATATTATATAGACTGATTAGTTGTTGGCTGTTCTATAACAGTCCTTTGATAAAGGAGATTATTGGTGTAGATTTATATTTCTTTAAATAGTTTCTTCATGACTCTCTGAGTGTGGAAGGAGCACCTGCTGGTGCTTCTGCCCTAATTTTACAAGAACTCTAAAAAATTTGCTCTAAAAATAAAAGATGGGGAACTATAACCCCCCCCGCCCCCCAGAAAGAGACTACCGAAACACTCTCCATCATGCCTTGTTTACTTTTGACTCTCTAAAACTGAAAGCTCATGGCAAATCTGCTGCTGACTGCCTCTGGCATCGCTGAGAACAATAAAAACTATGCCACAGCTATGTGGAAGGACTCCTTACCCTTAAATGGAATGGCCAGGACCCAGTTCTCATATGGGGCCGAGGATTGATATGCCTGTTTGATACCACAGAAGGCACAGGTAAATGACTACCAAAAGGATTAATGAAATAAATAGATACCCCCACAAAACCAGGCCCAAATATAAAAAATAAATAAATAACAACTGACCGCCAGGGAAGAGAAATCTCCCTGAGAATTCCCTTCTTTTTCCTTTCCAGGTAAGAATGAAGCAACTGTGATGTCTGCTGGTAGAAGTTCCAATCCTGATGCTAGACTTATACTACTTAGCCTGTAAATCTTATCAGTTGCAGAATCCCTAAAATTCATCATGCCATCCTTCTGAAGGTGTAAATAAAGATTCATTACAATTCACTTATTGATCAAACCAACTCATGAAAAAAGACAGTTGTCTTTTACCTACTCAAACAAAAAGCAAAAATTCATTCTCAACTGATCTATATACTTTGAAAAATCTATTCAAATATCTTTATTAAACTAAATATTGGGTTTAAGATTCATATACTATAAAATAAAACACCAAGGTAATGCACTTACAAGACTCACCCTCAGAGATACTAAAATGACGGCTGTTACAGCAACCTGCCTTATCCTGGCTCACCTAATACTGTTTCCAGAGACTTGCTACCAAAACAACTCCAAGAATTACTACTGGTCCCCAATAACTTCTGTTCATTCATCTTTTCAAATGTTTCCAATCAGGACTCCAGTTAACTTGAACTTTCTCAACATACAAATGTTATAGCTAGCTTGTTTAAGTCTAACTAATTTTGTTTTCTAACTTTCTTGCCCCTCCCCACTCATAAAAAAACCTCTTCATTCCACTTCAGCAGAGAGTAATCATTAAAAAAAATCATTGTTTCAATCCCTTTTAAAAAATTTTTATTGGATATTTTATTTATTTACATTTCAGATGTCATCGCCTTTCTCCATTTCCCCTCCTTAGAAACACCTATCTCATCCCCCTCCTTCTTTTTGCTTTTATACCACTTTAATTACATGCAAGTATTAAGGTCAGTTCTAGGTTGAGGAATTATCAATATAAGAGATGCAAATAGTCAAGGAACAAGCAAGACAATAAACACAAATAGTCAAAGAACAAGCAAGACAATAAACACAATTTTGTGAACACTCCCATGATCACAGTTTCTAAGGCTTATCGGGATGACAAAAATATCTGAGACAAATTTCCTGTCCTAGCCCAAAGTAATTTTCATGTCTAAAGCCTACTTCCTTGTTCTAGCCTAAAATTTAGATTACTGCCTGAAATTACTTCTTTGTTCTAGCCTAATGTCAGATTCCTGCCTTGTCTTTGGCCAATGTCATATTCCTGCAAAGAACCCCATTTCCTTGTCCTTGGCCCATGTCAGATTCTTGCCAAGCAGCCCCAAAAGCTCTCTGCCTCTCCCCCCCCCCTTTTTTTTTTTATTTCATAAACAAGACTGAGCCTGTCTTAGGTCATTCTGACAAGAATACCTTCCTTACCTGTCATGGAATATGCATTATCAAAAGCCAGGCATTCATGTCTTAGGTTGGTAATCTCTATGCAGAATCTTACTCATCCTCGGCTTGACAGACTGTTAATTTAAAAACTCTGTCTGGGGGTCCATTTTCAGTTTCCAGCCACATACTTTAGCTTCCAACATGTTGATGTTGTTAAAGACAAGCTGTAACATGATGGGCAGGAATAAAAGTGTTTCCAGGACAAAAAGGGCTAGCATGATCAAGTTATATATGCCATTCTTGAAGCTTGACCAAAATAGAAATACCGACCTAAAGCCATGGGTAATTTTATCAGCAGTATCTACTGCATCAATGCTCAGCAGAGCAACATTCTTTAAATTCATAAGCTTACTATGCAAAGTTAAAATACATCCAGAAAGTGTGTTAGAATTATGCCAAATATACTGCAAGTGTCTTTAAACTTTTTCCTTATTATAATGATTACCACCGTAAATTTTAGAACTAACATGAATCCAATAGTATTTGGCATGACACTTGAGATGGTTCCTTACTCTTAAACTCTGAACCTTCTTCCAATAATTTGAATAGGATAAAGAGCATAAACCCATAGTTCCAAATGCCTATCTAGATCCTCTTATATATTTAATACATTAGTAATATTTTTGCTAAATGATTAACAAAAGTAGCTGTCTTAACTTCTTTTGCCAAAATTGCAGAAACAGTGATGCTAGCAATTAGTTTAATTAAAGCTGTTATACCAGCAATAATCAAGCCTATTACCCTCTTGCTTTTGCTTAAAGCCTGACTCACTTCTTCCAGTACTTGAAAGCTTTTTTCAGAAGACCAAGTTTCTGTGATACTTTGGGCAATAAGACAAAAGCTGGTTGATAGACCTCTATAACAGACATAATAGACAATTAGAAAGTGTACAATCAACTTACATTAAATACTGTAGAGGAAACAACAGTAATTTTAACTTGACAATTAAAAGAGCTTTAACATATGTACTAACACTTGTTTGAAATCCAGATCCTGTCCTAACTTTGTCTCTTGCTAACATAACTTCATAGAGAACTGCAGTTAACTTCCAAATATATCTCTGAAAATGTCCAGAACCAACCTTCTAAATGAAGACTGTTATTTCCAATGTTTGATTGATTTCTAGACCAGTCCATGATTGAGTCCAAATAAATGGTCCCATTCAAGAGAAATACAAGTGTCATTATAACTTCTCTTTTTGATTTTCTGCTCCATAATGTATAAAAACTTGAGGCAAGGCATCTTCTCCCATCTGGGGTATAGGTAAGCAAAGGTGGAGCAGGAACATATGTCCTCTACAGTTTTTAGATGATAATACAATTTAATATCAAACATGACTGAGGTACAAAATTCTAAAGTCTTTCAGATAAGATAAATGATAAAATAGTTTATCTAAATTGCCAAATATGATGGACTAGATGTTATAAACATTTATTATACTTACTATATATTATATATAATTTATTATACTAAGAAAAGAGCTTTATATATAATATATAAAGCTCATATATATATATATATATATATATATATATATATATATATATATGGTTTTTAATTTATATCTAAGAGAAAAGAGCTTTTATTCACCCAAAAGGAAGAATTAAGGTTTTGTCTTTTACTGTTTATTGTATTGCTAAGTGCTTTTCTCTATGATTTGAAGTCAGCAGGTAACATTTGGGACCCAGCCTCCAGTTAATTCTGATTGGTTAAAAAAAAAAGGTGCCTGCAGACAAGAGTTGGGTAGTAGACGTAGGCATGGTTTAGGTTGCCAGGGCTTGAGAGACAGAAGCCACCAAGAGATAGTGATAGATCATGCACTAGAGAAACAATATGAGTCACTATGTGAAAAGAGCCAAGAGAACATGGCTCAGAGGGTTGCTCAATTGCATCAAGAGCAGCCAAGATGTAACATAGAAATTAATAAGTAGTAGCACAGAGTTATCAGTAGGAAAGTAGATTTTAACAAACATGGAGGTTAGGCAGTTACCCAACTAGTATGTTACATAAGGCATATTTAAAAATATAGAGGCTGTGTGGCTCTGTGTGTGTGTGTGTGTATGTGTGTGTGTGTGTGCGTGCGTGCGTGCGTGCGTGCGTGCTGTGTGTGTGTGGTGTGTGTGTGTGTGTGTGTTTCATCCGGGAACATAAATGGTCATAGATAGAAAGGAACTCTTTGCCAGGATTTAAATTTTTTAATTTAATTTTTTTTTTTTTACTAAAGGAAACTAAAATATATTAATGTGAGAAAGGAAATATCAGAAAGGATGCAGGGATATTAGAGATGTGGGAGAAAAGAGTGGTAAGAATAAACAGAATGTACTAAATATATAAAGAATTGTGAAAGGATAAATTTAATAAATTAAACATGAAGTTTTGATCAACTGAATTTTTACTATTTCTTGAAAGGAGTATCCTGTTTTTTCTTGGTGCTGAAAAAGAATTTGAAAGTAATTCTATTAAGCCCATGGAGCCTGTTTCTCAGAATATTCTTGGATGCAAATAAAAACACAACATATGTCACAGATTTGAAGGAGCCAGATGATGTACTTGGGAATGACATCCCCTGAGTGAGAAGTCTGAGAACATTCCTCAGCTGTCTTTCATCTTAAGAAGTCAAGAAGTAGGATTTAATTTAATATTACTGAGGGAGTTGAGTTTCCTATTCCATGGATGCTAACCTAGTTTTAATATCTAAAGATTCTGAGTTGCCAAATTTAGAAAAGGAATCCAGGTATTTTACAAAGCTTTACAATGTGAAAGAACTTTTGTTTTGTATAGACTAAAGACTGAGAGTATTTTTAGTAATATAAAGTCTATAGTTTTAATTTATAAGTATATAATTGTAAAAGTAAGGGAAATTACACCCTTATTTCATCTTCATAATTCAAACAATTAACTCTTCTGGACTGGATCAATTGTAGGATATAAGATTAAGCAGTATTTTTATTTTTGTCAAGCTTCAGTAATGGCATATATAGCTTGAACAAGTTAGCCATTTTTGTCCTGGAAGAGAGGGAGGGAAGAAGGGGGGGAGGGAACTTAACTTGGAAATAGAGGCTTTACAAATATACTTCTGAGAGAGTCTCCAGATCAAATCATTCTGTATCCATCCTGTCTGTAATCATCCCAGTTTCTAATACAAATCTGGATTTGTTTGTTAAGATAAGGGATAGGCAGGTTGTTTACCCTCAGAATTTTGAAGAAGGCTATGCAAAACAAGAAAATGTAGTTTGGAATATTGAAGCTTCAGAACGATAAAGGTAGCAGAAGTAGCACAAAGCAGGATACACTTTCCCATACAGTGTGCAGACTGTGTATAGAGGTGGTCCTGCAGATACTTTCACTTCAGAAGTCTGGCCTTTATAATGAAAAAATGCTAAATTTCTATTTTTGTAAAACACTCAATCTGTGATAATTTATTATAGTAGCCCCAGGAAACTAATACATCATAGAAATCATTTTACTCCATGCAATTTAGGGATTGCTGTTAATACAAGAATTGAAAAAAGAATAATGGACTCCAGTTTAAAATGAGACAAATGTGCTGTTTGTACAAAATCATGAATAGATTCTGTATGTAATGCCTGTCCACACACGTATACAGATATACAATACATCATCTATATGACCCCAATGCACAAATTAAAACAAACAAGGAGAAATAAGTTTTGAAATTCTATCTTTGACTTAATAATACACAAAAAACACTGAGTTATTCCTTAGGACCAATATTTCTTTAAAGGCAATTTGACTAGATAGATAGGTAAGTAATTAAATTTAAGCAGTAAAGGGAGTGGAGAGACAGCTTAGTGGTTAAGAGAACCTGTTGCTCTTGAAGAAGACCTGGGTTTGATTCCCAGCATATAAATCTCAAATCACAACTGACTTGAATTCCATGCTCAGAGGTTCCCATATTTTCTTCTGAATTTAGTAGACACTGTACCCATGGTACACATTCGTGCAGCCAAACACACACGCAAATAAATAAAGTAAATGTAAATGATTTTTAAAGAAATTCATTAGGTAAATATAAATAATTGTAAAAGAAATACATTAATAAACTTGCTTACCTGCTTTATTGTATTTTCATGTGCTTATATTATAGATACATAGATAATAACTAGGAAATATTTCTTTAGGTTAACTCTTACTTAACGGTAACTTGCTTGGTGTTTAGACTTAACGTATTTTATGGCAAGTTATGGTGATACATACAAACACACAGACATAGGACTAAAATGTATTGAAGGTTTAACTTTATTTCTATGAATATTTCTTTTCCTATTACTTACTTTTTATTCATTTGCAGCTTCCTCAACCCCCAGGTATTAAAACAGTAATACTGAGCTAGTTAGATAAGTGGATACAACACTTGATGCCAAACCTGACAACTTGAGTTCTATCCCAAAACTTCACACTGTAGAATTTCTGTGTCTAGTCACTTCTGCATGTGAACACAAATATACACATACAAACATTAATTAATGGATTGTTTAATTAAACATTCGAACATAAAAGATACATTGCTTTACCTTTCTCTAGGTTTAAAATTTTCTCCAATCTTTTCAAAAAGTGTCTTTCATTTTAATATTTAGTAGTTTCAAATAAATTTTATCATTCCTTAGTAAACTTATGTGTGTTGTTTTCATTTGATTGTATGTTTAAAATCAGTTCTCATGTATCCCAGATCATCCTCTAACTCTACAAGTCGCTGAGGATGAGCTTGGATTTCTGTACTTCCACTCTGTGCCTCCCAGTACCAATGTCGGAAAAGTGACTTAACACTCCTGGTTTATGCTCCGCTATAGATCAAACCCTGGGATTCATACAATCCAGCCAAACATTCTACCTTCTAAACCACATCTAAGATTAAAATCTTTTAAATTAAATATTTTAATTCAGCACAAAACTTTTTATTATTTCCCCTCTATTATTTCCCCTCTATTAAATGACTAATTATCTTTTTTTGCATTGGTTAATGAAGAGATTATAATAATTTCCTTTTGCTGTTTTGGTACAATTAGATAATTTTTTACTTCTTATCCAATTATTACAGATTTTTGAATATTTAAGTTTGATAACAATCTTGTAATATGAATTAATGTTTTAAATAATTTAGTAAACAGATTATTAAATTTTTTCTTATCTTAATTTATTGTGTTGCCATAGGAAACTAATGTATCATAGTAATATTTCATTCTATGCAGTTCTACTACCATAACTGTTTCGTTCAGTGATATGCACTTATATTTATACTTCTAACTCTTTTCATTTTATCTTATAGTTTAATGATATTTTCTAGAATAATTCTCACCCTTTTTTGGCCTTTAAGTGGTTTTAGTGTTATAATGTATCTTTATTGACCTTTTTAAGAATATTTTGTAAAATATATAATTAGCTTACTATTTTATTTTTTCCATTTTTTATTGGTTATTTTATTTATTCACATTTCAAATATTATTCCCCTTTCCAATTTCTCCTCCACAAACCACCTATCCCCTTTCTCTCCCTGTCTCTATTAGCGTGCTCCTCCACCCGCACATCCACTCCTGCTTTAGCACCCTACTCTTGGTCATCTAGCCTCTACAGGACCAAGGTGCTCCCCTCCCAGTGATGCCCGATAAGGCCATCCTCTTCTACATATGCAGCTGGAGCCATGGGTCCTCCTATGTGTACTCTTTGGTTGGTAGTTTAGTCGCTGGGAGCTTTTGGGGGTTCTAGTTTATTAATATTGTTGTTCTTCCTATGGGATTGCAAACTCCTTCAGCTCCTTCAGTCCTTGCCCTAACTTTGCCATTGGAATCCGATATTTGCCTGCATGCATCTGCATCTGTATTGGTCAGGCTCTGGCAGAACCTCTCAGGAGATAGGCTCCTATTAGCAAGAGCTTCTTGACATCAGCTATAGTGTCTGAGTTTGGTATCTGCAGGTGGGATGGATCCCTAGGTGGGACATTCTCTGGATGGCCTTTCCTTCAGTCTTTGCTCTACTCTTAATCTCTGCAATTCCTTTTGACAGAAGGAAGTCTGGATTAATGTTTTTGAGGTAGGTGGGTGGCCCCATCCTTCAACCGGGGGAAGGCAGTACCTATCCACTGGGTATGGTCTCTGTAGGCTCTCTCTTCCCTTTGTTGGATATCTCAGCTAATGTCCTCCATGTTGGGTCCTGTGAACCTTTTGGGTCCCTGGAATCTGGGACTTTCTAGTGGATATCCCCAGTTCACCCTCCCCCACTGCTATACACTTTCAAATTCCTGACTCCCTGTACTTCTTCCCCATCTCCTCCCATATTTGAACCAACTTTTCCCTTCCCCTTCCTCTCTCCCTCCCAGATCACTCTCTCCCTCATTTCCTGAGATTATTTTCTTCCTATTTCTGACTATAGCTTACCATTTTAAAGAAACAGTCACTTGGTATAAAAATTGAAGTAGAAAATGATTTAAATATGTCATGCATTTATAAATAACTTAGAATTTACTGAGAAATTACTTAAAAGCCATGCATACATTTAAAAATATTTACAAAACATGAATTTCATCTGGTTAGTGTAAAACTGCTTGTATAGCATTGACAATTTGGAAAATTCATTAAATTGTTTTGATTTTCAATATTTGTATTATTCTTTGCTTAAGTATAGAGCAAATCCTACTGAACAACTGTAATACCGGTTATATGAGGAAAAACTGTGCTAATTCTCTTTCAAAGGTTACAGGAACAGGATATATTTTAAATGAAGTAATCAGTAATATAAAAATAACACTTTAAGTAATATGTATTTTTTATGAAAGGACAAAAATTTTAGGATGTTTTTATTAAATAGAAGAATACTGGAGAATATTAAACTTGGAAGAAAACATGAACATTTACTGAAATATAAAGAATATTATAAGTGTTTTCAGTTATTTATCCAGCTATGCTTAATTATAATTATAGATGTGTTCCATTTTTCATTGTTTAAATTGTAAAAGCACGGAATATATTGTGAGGTAAAATATAGTTTCTTGTTGGGTTAGGTTTCAATACAGGTAGATAACTAGCTAGATAGATAAATAGATTATAAAGGTTATAATTTTTAATTTTTGAACAAACTAGAGAATCTCAAATGTATTAAAGTTATTAACACAGTTAATGCTTCTGTTGGAATTTCATATGAAAACTGGCTGAAAGGAATATAGTTACTGATGATAACATTCATGGTTTAACATGAAAATGTAGCATTAGATGAAATCGAAATGAGGACCAGAGATTCAAAGATCAATGGGTATGTAGGGTAATTATATGTAACAGTACATTTACAAAGAGTAGTCAAGTTAACTAATGAATATATAAAGTTGAATAATATAAAAGAGTATGGAAGACCTAAAGGATGCAGAGAGTGAGGTAGAATTAAATGTCACAAACTCAATGTAATGATACTTTGCAAGTAGAATAATCCAGGTTTGTAGACAGCATCAGACTTCAGGAATTCTGACTGCAATTGTGATATTAAGTATCTCTTATGATGAAAAATATATTTAAAAAATAATTAAACATGTTCTTTAGATTTTTCACACATGTATGTAATGCATTCTAATATTCTCATCCTCTATTTATTTATATATATCTCACTCTGTCAACCTACCTCTTTGGGGAAGAAACCTTTCCCATGTCTGTGTTTGCTTTATTTTGTGATCTACTGTGTAGCCATAGATATAGAGCTATCCAATAGAGATAGGTAGATGCATAAGATACTGACACTTTTCTTTAGTATCTTTTATTAACAATTATTCAGCATATGGGTAGAGTCCCATGAGCCTCTTCTCCATCCATGTCTTGATGTTGATAAGTCAAGAATCCCAGTGTAATAAGTTGAAACATTTGTGAGTTCATGATTGTGATAACTGGATGGTATTTTGCTTTTATTTTCCCTATTTTCTAGCTTTTATATTCACTGTTCCTCTTTTTCTAGGATATTCCCTGAGCCTTAGAAGTGGTGATATAAATTTTCTCTTTCTAGTGAAACACTCAACAATCTATTTTTCATACATTTTGGGTAGCCAAGACTCTCTGGATTTACTACTGTTTATTATAGTCAAGCTTCCCTGATTAATGCTTACATTATTATTAAATCATAAACTAATGTTTTAATAATTGATTAAAATAGATACTTGGAGTATTATACATCTATGGGTATAAAAATGGACTTTGAAAGAGAGTTTGACACTGTGTCAACTTAGTTAAATGAAAACAGTAGCCTCCGTTATAGGGCTTATGACTTCCAAAGTCATTGGTCTTTGACTAGCTTTGTAGTTCTAGTGTTTGTATCTGTGGTAGACCACCAATGTGCTTTTCTTCCCCAAAGCCTATACAGCACCTTCTGTCATTGGGAAAGTGCATCAGATAGGAAGTTTCCACCTCAGTTTGAGCTTGCTTTCTTACAATCATGGTTTGTAGTATATGCATCAATATGGGATCATCATCTAGTTCTGTTGTGAAGCTAAGAGTGATAGAAAGAACTTATACACTTTGGGAGACCTTTGGTGGTTTCTTGACCAATAAATAGCATATGTTGCTGGCAATTAATGTCTAGAAGAATAAATTTAAGATGATATGACTTAATAATTTGTAAATAATTGAACATGGAAAATATATTTAGTTATTAAATTGTTCTGAATACTTTAGAAGAGAAAAACTTCCAGTCATTTATTTAGAATATAAAGTGGCTGATAGAGCACATAATTGTGGATTACTATTAAATATCCCAAAGTATCATTGAGCTGCTAAATATTGCAGTTGAAAGAGTAGGAGAATTAAGTTTTAAATTTTTGCATCTTTATTTGGATTTTTAATACTCCTTTTCTTTTAAGGCTAGCTTAACAGAAATTGAAGTTAATTTTGAAAGAAATATTCTGATTTGCTCGTTATTCTTCTAAATTCACAAGGGAGCATCTGACAACCCTTTGTGAAACTTTGCTCTTAGAGTGAAATGCATGTCACATATAAATGATGCTCTGTGATGATAATGCAATTCCAAAGTCTGGTTATTGAAAATAATAAAGTCTCCGGGGAAGAAATATGCCCTGAGTGATATTTTGGGAACTAGAATATCTCAAGGCCATAATGTTGCCAGACTATTCAACCAACGATGCAAACTTATTCTGAAACACTTCTTTTAGGAGGAATTTAAGTTTTAATCTAATTCTGCTTTAATAAGAATATTGGCATATTCCACATAATACAGATGGTAATATTTATAGGATAAATAATTTCAAATTAGATGCAAAATTGTTATTCAGTGATAAAGCTAATTTCTAAAACTTACTCATGATTAAAGTTTATATAATTTACATGTATCACATTATAATTACTGATTCTACATACTTCTATTTATGATATATAGTAAACCATCATGGATAGAGTTTCATTACCCCACACTGGCTTGCAATATGTAACTAATTTCATGAAGTTATTGTTATTGTTTAGTTTAAAACAATATACAAAGTAATAAGAACCAAAGAAACTAACCTGATTTCTGAGATTAATAAAACTGCTATAGCTCTAGGAAATCCTCCCATTAAAATAAAGCTATTTTTGAAATTAGGTATTAATTGAATGTAAGCTTAATGATTACTGGCTATTTTGTGATTAAAAGGTGAGTATTAAGTATCTCTGTATCCATAGGTTTTAAAAGTCAAGTAAATAAATATCTTGAAAGACAAAAAGTGTTATGTTGTATTCAAGAAGAAATAGATATTGAACAGACACATAGCTATCAAATATGTAGATTTGTGATACAAATCTTTATTAAAGTACAGATAAATCCATATGATTTTGTTGCTAAAAATCGTTTGTTTCTTTTGATATTGTTCTTCTTGAGCTCAAGCTGATCTTCAGATTGATATCCCAGAGCTTTTGCCTCAAGATGCTGGACCACATACCTGTACCACCATGCTCTATAAAAAGTATACTTTTTAAAAATAACAAACACTTCACCCAAACAGAAGGGGAATAAAGCCTTTTAAATTGAAATATGTGGCTAGTACTCTTATAATTCCAAAGTCAGAGGTTACAACAGAAAGTTAAAACTGCCACTTATTAGCATAAACACAAAATATCTCAACATATTAGCAACTCTAAATACAGTGGATAACCACATAGAGTTTGAACTAGAGGCCAAACTCTTTCTACTAAATTTACTTCTTGAGTATAGAGAGAAAGTTCTCCAAATTTTTCTCCAAAATTAAATAGCAGAATTAAAATATCCAAGGAAATATATTAAAAAAGACAAATATCTAATTGCCAATAAATACTTAAAAAGATGCTTGATTAAAACTACAATTTACTTACTTAATATTTACTTTGAGATAAGGACTCATTATGTAACCTAACTAGCCTTAAATTAACAAACTTCCTGCCTCAGTCTAATCAATGTTATAATTCTATGATGCATCACTACGTCAAGTTCCAACCCAAAACTTATATCACATTATGAGTAATTGCATTGGTAGTCATCATTCTTGTTTTGGTCTTGTTTCTTGTTTTGGTCTTGTTTCCTGTAAGAAATAGATATAACAATGAATGAAGTAAGAGACAATGACTTTGAAAGAGCATGCAGGGCTATATGGGAGGGTTTGAAGGAAGAACAAAAGGGGAAACAATGTAATTATATTATAATTGCAAGAAATAAAATAAATAATTAAAATCCCCAAGTGATACTGTGTTAGTCAATGTGTGAATTTGTATGTGACATGAAAAGACACCATGGCAATGCCTAACATAATGAATACATTTAACTGGGGCTTGTCCATAGTCGTAGAGGTTTAGTCCATTATCCTCATGGTGGGGAACATTGTGTTTCACAAGCAGTCATAGTAACTGAGAGGTCTGCATCCAGATCTGTAGGCAGCAGGAAAAGAGGGAGCCACTGGACCTTGCTTGGGGTTTGGAAATCTCAAGCTTACTCCAGTGACACTCTTTCTGCAACAAGGCTATACCTACTCCAACAAGGCCACACCTCTTATATAGTATGACCCTCTGATGACTAAGCATTCAAATATGGGAGGGGGTGCATTCTTATTTAAGCCACCACAATAGCAAAACTTTTCAAAAGAAGTGGAAATCTTGAATATATCATCAAAGGGGAGTGAAATCAGCTAAGAGTCCAGGAAATCTGACATGATTGACAGCTTCACTGTACCTGGTGAAACCCTGAGGCAGAGGTATCATCTAGTATGTACCAACAGAAATCACAAAGTAATAAATGTATATTTTCTTAAACTTCTACATGTGCTGTAATTTGGTACACAAGAAAAAAAAATAAAGAAAACCATGGTTCTAACAATTTTTATTTCAATTAAAGTGGAGATAATTATTGTATTATCTAATAAGAGGGCTTTAGAAATTAAACATGAAGATTTGTATATGCATGTATCATATTTCAAATTGTCATATTTCAAAATTTTTCTAATAGGGATTTAATTTCAAATAACTAACACATGACTTCATTCCTGTATGTATTAGAAATGTGAGCCTTTCCTCAGGATATTTCTCTCAAATTTCTCTAAAGTTTTAGGGCAGAAAGCACCTAAGAACCCAGTGTTGCTGAGCACTAAGTGGTTTAGGGCTGATGCACAAGATGCACTGTTTCCTATTGATGTCACTGCTGGTTGCCCATAGCATCTTTTGGAAAATGAATTTGGAAATTAACTTTCTTTCTGCACACATGAGACTCGGTGCTTACTTCTGCAGCCTTCTCTGCAATGATGCTGCCTTATCTGTTTTTGCTGGATGGGTACAGTTCTGAATGATGGCTATGTGGTTTTGGACTCTGGTTTTATAGAGATAAATTTTAAAACATTTTCCCCAGAAGGCACTATTTTGCACTCTCTCCGACAAAAATCAAATGACTTAGCAGAACACTCATGGTGTTTTGTTATAAAACTGCAAAAGCATCTATCCTTTATTCCACTATTGGATAAAGATTCTTAATATTCGATATACTGGAGACCTGGCTCAATAAATTCTATGTGCTACACACTCAGAGTTTTTTTTTTTTTTTAAATCCAGTCTCCAAAGCACAACTCTCACATTTTCACTTATTCCAGTACTTGCCAGCACAGATAATCACACTGTATGTTCTTATTGAAGTTTTAATTTTTGCTATATAGCCATTTTAGGTACAGTGTAGGAAATATTAACTCAGATGCGTTGGGTAGAGATGCTAGAAATATTAATTCTATCAAAACTGATAAAATTTATATAAAGAAAATTACATTTAAGTGTGAATTATTTTTATAAAAAAGGACACTTGGAAAATAAAAGAAAAATCACTGGAGTTTTTGCAAAAATTTTTAAGAAAGTGATTTTTTATAGCATGTAGTTGAATTCTTTGGTCCTGGACTCATCTGAAATACATGTGGTTGGAGTCCTGTATGGAGACAGTGATTTCTGTGTTCTCACACATTTAAAAATTAAACAAGGAACATTTTATGATACTGCTTTCTCTCACTTTCTACCCATTAAAACATTCTAATTCATTCTAGGTTTTCTAATGTTAAAGTATAGTATCCTAAGGGACCTGAATTGAATATATCAATACTTTGAGTTCCTATTTAAGAAACTAGGGGATAATTTAACATTAAATAGACCCCAATTGAATGTGGGCCTATAATCTTGACAACAAATAGAAATCACACACCTTGAGTTTCCACCAATGGCAAACATCCAACTAATCCATGCCCTAATAAGGCAGATGCCTAATTGTAACATATCAGGGTTCTTTACATGCTTGTCCTATTGAATCCTCTGTGCATACTGCCTACATGAGGCTTTCTGGTTTCTAGTTTTCTTACTAATTCCAAATCCACACTCTTGGCTCAAATTCTGCTCAATATAATTAATCCATTGCTTTTCTTATAACACCAAGGTATATATAGGCTTAGCTAATAAGACTCTTCAGTTACGTAAGACTAAGATGAATTCCCCAAATAGCAGCAAGACATTTTCTAAGCTGCACGCACACACACACACACACACACACACACACACACACACACACACACACTGGTAAATCATGGCACATAAGTAGTCAGAGGGCAACTTGTAGGAGTTACTTGTTTCCTTTCCCCATATTGCTTTAGTTATTATAACTCAGGGCATCATTCTTGGTGGCAAATGCGTTTACTTAATGAGTCATCTTTTTCCTCCATGACCATGGTTCTATGTAACAGAAGAATACATGTATATCATAATATCAAAAAAGCTTAACTCATAGTTCTCTGCTCCTCTCTGTTTCAGAGACAGCCAGATCTTCTCCTACAGAGCCAGGCTTGTTCTATGGACATTGTGGTGAAGCTGGAGTGCTTAGATTTGACCATATTGGGTACCTGGTTTTCAGGACTGCCAGTTTATCTAACAAAGTGGTCAATTACATCAATGACCCCTTCATTGACTTCAATTACACATTCTACATGTTCAAAGGCACAGTCAAGGCTGATAATGGGAGACTTGTCATCAATAGAAAGCCCATCACAATCTTCCAGGAGCAAAATCTTGCTAACATCAAATAGCATAATGCTGGTGCTAAGTATATTGTAGAGTCTACTGGCATCTTCACCATCAGGGAGAAGTCTAGGACCCGTTTGAAGGGTGGGGCCAAAAGGGTTATCATCTCTGTCTCTTCTTCTGATACCTCCATGCTTGTGATAGATGTGAAACAAGGAAAGTATGACAACTCACTCAAGATTATCAGTGATGATTCCTGAATCACCAACTGCTTAGCTGCCCTCGTCAAGGTCCTCCATAACAACTCTGGCATCATGAAAGGACTTATGACCACATCCATGCCATCACTGCCACTCGGAAGACTATAGATGTTCCCTCTGGAAATGTGGTATGATGCTTTTGGGGCTGCTCGTAACATCATTCTTGCATCCACTGGAATTGCCATGGCTGTGGGCAAGATTATCCAGAACTGAAGAGGAAGCTTACTGGCATGGCTTTCTGTGTTTCTACCACAATGTGTCCATCGTGGATCTAGCATGCTCTCTGTTAAAACCTATCAAGCATAATGACATCAATAAGGCAGTGAAGCATGCATCTGAGGACCACACTTCTTCACCAGCAACTCCCACTCCTCCATCTTTGATGTTAGGCTTAGCATTACTAACAAAGTTAAAGCTGTAAACCTCACTTTCTGTTATGAGAATGATTAAGGCTACAGCAGCAGGGTGGTGGGCCTCATGGACTACATGGCCTCCAAGGAGTAAGAAGCATTGAACCACCCATCCGAACAAGGATACTAGGGCAAGAAAGAAACCCTCTAAGCTAACCCTCCTGCTAAGGAGTCCCTGTCCCAACTCAGCCTTTCCCTGACAATAAGCATCTCCCTCATGGTTTCCATCCCAAATGCTCACATTAAAAAGGGGGCCAATAAACACAAATAGTCAAAGAACAAGCAAGGCAATAAACAAAATTCTGTGAATACTCCCATGATCACTGTTTCTAATGGCTTATCAGGATGACCAAAATATCTGAGCCAACTTCCTGTATTGCTAGTCCCTCAACCTAGAACTGATCTTAATACTTGCATGTAAATAAAATGGTATAAATGCAAAAAGGAGGAGGGGGATGAGATAGGGGAGGTTTTGGGGAGGGGAAAGGGGATGACATGTAAAATGTAAATAAGTAAAATATCCAATAAAAAAGAAAGAAAAAGGCCTAGAGAGCCCTGCTCTCTTGAATACCATCAATAAAGTTTGCTGCAAACACACACACATACAAACACAGACACACACACACAGACACAGACACACACATACAACACACATACACACACACAAGCTCAATCAACAAGTATTAAGGCTTTTTTCCACAGTTAGCATAAATAACTGAAATTTCTGTACCATATAGTATCAGTGGAGGGGGAAACACCTATCTCAGTAATCCTTGATAAACATGGGCTGCTGACATACGTAATTTACTTTGGAAATTTAAAACTATGGGTGCTTATCCCCATCAAAATTCCAACGAAATGTTATATAGATTTTGAAGCAGCAATTCTCAACTTCATATGGAAAAATAAAAAGCCAAGGATAGCCAAAACAATATTGCACAATAAAAGAACTTCAGAAAAAAATTACCATTCCTGATTTCAAGATATACTACAGAGTAGTAGTGATGAAAACTGCATGGTATTGGTACAGAAACAAACACATCAATGGGATTGAATTGAAGCCCTAGAAATAAACCCACACATCCATGGACACTTGATTTTTGAAAAAGAACCCCGAACCATATAATGGGAAAAAAAAACATTTTTAACAAATGGTGCTGGTCTAACTGGTGGTCTGTACGTAGAAGAATGGAAATAGATCCATATTTATCACCCTGAACAAAACTCAAGTCCAAATGAATCAAAACCTAAACATAAAACTGAGTACAGTAAATCGCATAGAAAAGAAAGTGGAAAATACCCTTGAATGTATTGATACAGGAGACAATTTCATGAACAGACCACCAGTGCCTCAGGCTTGAAGATCAATAATTGATAAATGGGATGTCATGAAACTGCAAAGCTTCTGTAAGGCAAAGAATACTACCAATAGGACAAAACAGCAGTCTACAGATTGGGAAAGGATCTTAACTAACCCTATATCTGACAAAGGGCTGATATACAAAATTTATAAAGAACTCAAGAAGTTAGACAGCAACAACCCAAATAACCCAATAAAAATGGGGTTCAGAGATAAAAAGGAAATTATCATCAGAGGAATCTTGAATGGCTGAGAAGCACTTAAATTTTCAAAGTCGTTAATAATAAGGGAAATGCAAATCAAAACAATTCTGAGGTTGCATCTTACACCCATCAGTATGGTTAAGATAAAAACTCAAGTGATAGGACATGTGTGGTAAGGATTTGGAACAAGAGTAACAATCCTTCATTGCAGGTGAGAGGGGAAACAAGTATAAATAATCACGTTGCAAATCAATTTGGTGGTTTCTCAGAAAACTTGGAATAGCTCTACCTCATGACCCAGCTATATCACTCTTGGGCCCAAAAGACTATTATCCTACAAATACACTTGTTAAACTATGTTCATAGAAGCTGTATTTGTAATAGCCAGAAACTGAAAACAACATAGATGTCCCTCAACTGAGAAATGAATAATGGAAATGTGGCACATCTACACATCTACAGCTATTTTTAAAAAATGACATCATAAATTTTGCAGACAAATGGATGGAACCTGAGAATAATATCATCCAGAGTGAGGTAACCAAGTCCCAAAAAGACCTGCATGGCATGTACTCACATTTAAGTGGAAATTAGCCAGAAATACAGGTGCTGTGATACAATCCACAGGCCCAAAGAAGCTAAATAAGAAGGAAGGCCCAAGCGAAGAAGCTTGACTCTCACTTAGAAGAGGGAATAAAATACTGATAATATTTAAATGGAGAGATCATGATGAATGAGGGGATTGGGAGGGAAATGGGAGTGTTCAGAATCAAGTGTGGGGAAGGACAGGGGAGATGACTAGTGGCCATGAAAATGAATGGAAATCTGCAATTGACAGGGATGGGGAGGTAGGCGACATCTCCAAGTTGAGACAGAGACCTGTGATAAGGGAAGCACCAAAAAATCAATGTAGGTGTCCTTAGCTGTGACTCAGTATGTTGGGGATATGGAACCTGAAGAGGTCACCCCCTGTAGCCAGACAGGAACTCCAGTGGAGGGATAGAGATACCAACAAAATTTCAACCCCAAATTTTTCCTGCCTACAAGAAATTCGGGCACAGGGGTATGAAGATGAGATTGAGGAATGGCCAAACAATAATGAACCTGTCTTAGTCAGGGTTTCTATTCCTGCAAAAATATCATCACCAAGAAGCAAGTTGGGGAGGAAAGGGTTTATTCAGCTTACACTTCCACATTGTTCCTCATCACCAAAGGAAGTCAGGAGAGGAACTCACACAGGGCAGGAACTTGGAGGCAGGAGCTGATGCAGTGCCTATGGAGGGGTGCTGCTTACTGGATTGCTTTCCCTGGCTTGCTCAGCCTGCTTTCTTATAGAACCCAGGACTACCCAGGGATGGCATCATCCACAATAGACTTGACCATCCTCCTTTGATCACTAATTGAGAAAATGCCTTACAGTTGGATCTCATTGAGGAGTTTCCTCATGGGAGGCTCCTTTCTCTATGATAACTCCAGCTTGTGTCAAGTTGACACACAAAACCAGCCAGTACAGAACCCAACTTGAGATTCATTCCATGGGAAAGGACCAGTCCCTAACATTATTAATGGTACTTTGAGAACAGATCGGAACATGTTGTCCTCTGAGATGCTCCAACCAGAATCTGACTCAGAGAAATACAGACATCCATAATCAAACTGTGGATGGAGCTTAGGGACACTTATGGAAAAATAGGAGGAAGGATCGTAGGCCGCAAAGGAGATAGGAACTCCATAGTAAGACCAACATAATCAACTCAACTGAACCCTTGGGACTCTCAGAGTTTGAACCACCAATCAAAGAACATACATGGGCTGTACCTATGACTCCTTGGTCATATATAGCAGATGTGCAGCTTGCTCTTCGTGTGAATCCAAAACAACTGGAACAGGGGCTATTCCAAAGCTGTGACTTGTCTGTGAGATATATTACTCTACCTGGGCTGCCTGGTTTAGACTCAGTGGGAGAGGACACATTAGAGACTTGATGTGCCAGGGTGGGGCAATACCCTTGGGGAAGTTGGGTAAGGGAGTTAAGGGAAAGACTGTGAGAATGGGTGTCAGGAGGGGTCAGTGAGCATAATGCGAAGTGAATAATTAAAAAAAAAGAATAAAACACAACAAAATATAAACCATATTGAAATATAATATAATTCTTAGCTCATACTGCAAGCAGAAATATCTTTGTTTTGTTTTTTGATACATATATGTTTTCTTGATGACTACCTTCATGTTACAAGTGAGACAAAAAAAAATATCTGGGGTACTATATCTAAATTTAGCAGAAATATTTTAAGGTTAGTTTTGAAAAATTGTAAGAAAAGTTATAAGAGAGATAGGCTGTGCTGTTGACATCCAACTTGTATTAGAATATTCAAACAAATATGGTATGCAGAAGCTCTATTTCCAGTATTGAAATTGATATTATATTTATATTGTATTTAAAATGAAAATATGCTTATATTACATGTATTTTGTGTTATTGTGTTTGTAAATTAATTTTTAGGGAATTTGGTAAAAAATAAAATCACTGAATCTTGAAAAAAAATCATTGCTTGTTCAATTTAAGCTTTTTTAAGTATGTTCTAAGCAATTCATATTCTGAATATATGAAAATTAAATCATGAATAGAGGAATGAAAGCAGAAGATGATGATAAGAAGAAAGTTTAACTTAGATACAAGCCCCTTTATTGGTAACATGGGACTAATTAATAATAATCTTGTTACTCAGTTAACTGAAGAATATTGTTATTTTCTTTCAAAAAATTCAAAAAATTTCATAATGAGATACAAGTGCTACTGGAAACATTCATAACCTCTACATTATTTATGTTAAATATTTATATCTATTTATTTTATGCATATGAGTGTTTTGTCAGTGTGCATGGATATCCTGATGTTTGTGCCTAGGAGTGACTGAGGAAGTCAAAAGAGAGCATTTGATCTCCTGTAACTGGAATTAGATATGAGCCTGAGTCACAAGGTGGTGCTGGGAACTGAACTCAGGTCCTTTGCAAGAGCAAGTGCTCTTACTTGCTGAAACAAAAATCTTTGCTCAAACAAAAGTTGGGATTAACACTCAGACATTTTTTGTTTGTTTGTTTGCTTCCAGTGCTGTGGGTTGAGTTTGTGACTGGTACATGCATAGCAAGTGCCTTCTCTCTGCACTGTAGTCCACACAATCTTTACATTGCCTGTTGTAAGGCAAAGTCTCACTATACTGTCCACGATGTCGTCAACTTTGCAATGTAGCCCAGGAGAGTCTCGACCTGGCAGTTGACTCCCTGTAGCCTCCTCAGTGTTTGATTTCAGGCCTGTTGTACCAGATCCAGTAAGAGTGTCTCTTTTGGAAGACAAGTAAATATTTATTAGTGATGCTGTCCCAAATTCAATGTCTAAATACATCAATAATTGAATCACCAAGAGAGATTATATTTGGAAAATATAATCTTTATTGAAGTAGGCATATAATGTTGAAAATTGTATTGTTACTTTCTAACACAGATATCTATCTATGTCTATGTCTATCTCTATGTATGTATATATATATAAAATTATATATATATATAATTTATATAGGAAAAAGATACCAGTAAATTCTGATCTCCCAGTAAAATGTAAAAAATGCAAATCATATTTTTATTTTATATTATGAATTTAATTGAATTGTATAGATTGAAAAATTAAAACTAAATGTGAATTCTTTTTGAAAAATACAAGTGTTTGAATCTGGAAGTTTCTTCTCTTATCTTCCTGAGGTGGCAGTTTTATTTGACATTTTTCTGTCTAGGCATTACTATAAAGTTAACTGAGTTCCACTCGATGATTTTCTAGACCAAAATTTTTTTGGTTGGAGAAAGTTCAAACCACTATATAAAATAATCGACCACATTGGAATTAAGCAGTATGAGAAATTTATGCCATATTATCTGATGTAAACTAAAATATTTTCCCATGTTGTGTACATACTGAAAGCTTCTCTCACGTTCCCTTGCAGTGTGAGACAAACTAAACACCAAGGATCTCTTGGACCATGATGCTGTGAGAAACAAACAAGCAAATTGTCTTTAAACCCTTCTAAAAATCTACAACAGGACAGAAAATCGTAAAATTAAATTTTAAACCAAACTGGCCAACAGAACTAATAAAATGGATTAAAGCCATGATAAGAAGTGAACAGATAAACAAATGTGGCTGAGATCATAGGAAATGAGAGAGAAAAATACACAAGCAAGTAGAAGCCTCTCTTCCAATTGACTGACAGCTGTTGGTGACAATGAGATATTGTCTTCAATCAGCTGAAACAGTCTTTGATGCTGAGAGTTCATTAGCAGTGACAGGGTCTGTCATATACAGATGAAAATGGTACTGGCATGAAGAGAAAATAAGATCACAACATCAAGAGACACTCCCAAAAGGAAATTAAAAGGATGCTTCCCAGGTAGCAGGAAATTATTTTGGGGAAAAGCTGGAAATGGTAATAACGAAAAGGTGCAATAATAAAACCAAGATAAACAGAGGTGAAATGTAATGTGTGTATCTGTGTAGGTGTGCAGTAATGTACAATGATTTTTTTTTTCATAATGTTGTCTCTTTCTCAACAGAGATGAGATCACGGCAGGCATGAATTAAAGCTAAAGGATTTAAACTGTATTGTGAACAATGGTGTTTCCGTAGCATGGTCTTTTTCTTTTTAATTATTTTCCTATGTTCATTTGATTACCAAGAAAACTTTCTATGATAAAGTAGTTAGAAATTGTAAAACTGATTAAGCATGAAGATTATTATCAGCATTAAGAATAATTAATTGAGTGCAGCCCCAGAATCTTATTAGTGGGTCTGCTAAAGTGTTTATAGTCATTTTTACTGCTTTTGATTAGTTGAGGACTGAGGCTCAAAACATGTTGTAAATGAACAAGGTTAAGTAATCAACATGTATGACTTCAGGAGCTTCACTGCACTTGATGAAGGTGGCCAAAGGGCTTTGCGACAGAGCTTGTCAGTAAATGACAAATATTATACACTTTGAAATTAAAAAAGTCATCTAATAACCAAACATGGAGGCTTAATTCATAGATTTATATTAGACAATGATTAGTTTTACTTCGGCATAATTAGTATTAAAAAACAAACTTCTAGCAAAATTAAATGTTTATTACAAGCATTCTTATTTTTAAAGGATGGAGGTATTGAGGGTGCTGTGATGTGTACTTGGATTTCTTGAAGAGAATTTTTGCAGCTTGATTGAGAATGACAAGAAGGGATCATTTTCTGAGATTAGAATTCTCAGTCTTCTAACAAGACTTTATATGATGGACAGACATATCATATGTTTAGAAATATTTTTAACACCATGTTCCAGTTAATCATCACTGAAGAAATTTAGTAACATCACATTACTGCTGCTTATGAGCTGTCCCACTGAAGAGAACATTCTGGCTCACAAGTGCATGGTTTTTTTTTGTTGTTGTTGTTTTTGTTTTTTTGTTTTTGTTTTGTACTTCACGACTATTAAAGAATTTATGAAAATAACATCTCTAAAATGTTTATTTTGTTAAAATTTACCAATGTATTAAGGAGTCACAATTTTGAATGGTGGCGCTTTTCGAAAGATTTTAAAACTTGGTTTCAAATTTAGTTGGTCATAAAAATAAAAATATAACTGCACAAATATCATGGATAGGCAGGGAGAATATACCAAAGATCAGAAATGATTTTGATATGATAGAAACAGTATGTATAAAATACAAAATAAAATGGCATATGAGAAAATAAAGGAAAAATCGTGACTTGTGAGTAAAACTCAAGTTGAACACAGAGAGAATGCTGGGAGAATTCAGGCTTGTCGGGGGGATAGGGAGAAGGCTTTGGGACGATTGAGGAAATCAGTGTCTTATGCAAAGAATTAACCTAAAAATAAGGTGTGCGGGAAAAGCTATGGGAAAGCCTACTTTCTTACAACCTAATTCAAATATATTTGGAGAGGACAGTGGAGTTACGAAATAAAAAAGGAAGGAGAAACTGCAGGTTAAAGATTTACATCAGGATGGCATGGATATGCGGGAGAGTAGAGGATAGGGAGTATGTTATCCAAAAGTAAAGACCATGAAAGAACATTAGAGAAACCTACTAGATAGTAAGATAATTTCAATAATTTTCTAAAGTGCATAGGTGGATAATATAGATTAAACAAATTTGCATTGTTAGGCATGGGATATCTCTCTACATGTTATTGATCAGGGAAGCACCAGAGGTCTCCAAAAGAACACCACCTGTTGACATTGCTCTAGGTTTCCCTACCCAGCATAACTTCATGGTAATGCACATGACAGGAGATGCCATATACTTTGGCTGCAGGGCATGGAGAAATCATTATCGACAAGTAGGAAACATACTTCTTCCTGGATAGATTATATAGTGCTACAAGGTGTTATGTAGACTTCGTAGGGATAAAAGACAACAGTGAACTTATCCAAGGCTGGACCTTTTATACTATTATGGGATAGCTGAAGAGAAAAAAATTCTCAAGACCCTGGAATAAATCAGAGTCTATGCACAATTGGCAGAACAATCCCAAGCAGATTAGTGGGAAATAGCCTCAATCTTCAGGTTGTTCAAGGTTTTAAGGGTAACCTCCCCACAATTGCGGTCTATAGAGAAAAGCAGCTCTGGACATTGCAGCAAACAAGCATTATTTACAGAAGTGGTGAGGTAGCATTTAAATGATCAAGCAGTTAACCTTGAGCTCTGGAACACATTGAATTGTAATTTATAACTGATCCAGAGACCAGCTTAACCATAGGGATTTATGGTTGATCTAAAAGGCCAAAGATCAGTTTTCCATGGGATAATTTTAGCATTTAAAGTGTGCTTAGAAATATTTTCATGAGATGGCATAACTCTAGTTCAATATCCCACTACAATACTGACTTACCAAACAAATCATGCTCACTGGTGAAACAGTGGCATGACTCTGATATTACAACAGCTCTTTGATTGAATATGAAGCCTGCTCTCCATGAAAGAATCCATGCTAGTTACTATAAACCTCAATAGTCTATACATAATCAACGGAAATCATATTTACATTTTAATTATCCACTTGGGCTGTTCTTAATTTTGGTTAAAGGAGCTGTATTTTATACTTGTCAATCAGTCACTGCACAGACTCATAATTGGTTAAAGTGCTGAGAATACACACACACACACACACACACACAAACACACACCACAGAGTGGGTGCTAAGCTATAAATGACACATCTTTAAGAATGCCAATGTCAAAGTTCAGGGAACTTCAAAGAAAAAACAAAACTGAATATGATAGTGAGATGATAGAAAGGCACACTGTGAAATGCTGGCTTCTGGACATGATAGCATTGAGTTTATGAAGTCCCTATTACTGGTATTAATTTCCAGATACTGATATAAAATCCAACCAGTCAAACGTCTTCAGGAATTGGTGAGGAATGACTGATTCTTTACTTTAATTGGACACCTTTAACTAGTTGTTAGTTTTCAAGGGAAAGAAAGTCTTTCTTTAGTGATATGGTCATTCTCTAATAGATGTCCATGTACTCATACACATATGATTAGCAATAATTAGGCATAGAAAATTATTAACAAAAATATTAAAAGGGGACATGAAGCTGAAAAGGATATGGGATACTGTGAGTGGGGTTTAGGGGAAGTTTAGCATGGGAAAATAAGGGTCATAATGATTATATTAAATTTTATGCATTTATTGTCAAAGAATACATTTAAAGCAATAAGGTGAGATGCATATTACATAAACACTTTGTGACTCTAGTATATGTTCAGGTTTAGTAAATATTAGTATTAATAATGAATTGATGGGTAGTTATGCCACAAGAAATAAGAATATCTGGTAGAATGAAGATAGTAACATGAAAGAACAGAAAGACCAGTGGGTAGCCTACTATAACAATTCAGTGAATGCATACTCCTAGAATAAGATGAAGAAGTATATGGAATACTGAGGATAATGATAAGAGTAATGGCAAGGATAATAAAAAAGTTATTTGAAAGCTCAAATTAGTGATACCCTCAAAAGAACAAAAGTAGCTACAGTTTTAACATTGAAATAAAGTAGATAAAACAGATAATCTTGTTCTTCAACACTGAAAAAAGGAAAATTGAGATTTCACTACTTAAATGGAGGACTTAAGAAAACAGTTTACTGTTTATTTATTATTGGGTTTATGTTTTATTCCATGAGATGGAACCAATACCTGATATGGTCAATGAGACTAAGAACTCGATACTAGATAGCATTTGGACCAAAGGGGACTCTACTTCTGTAATTCTGCTACATAAACATAGGAATAATACAACTCTTAATGGCATAATGCTGTATTTATAAAGTAGTGCATTACTTAGACCATATCAGAAAAGTGTCTCCTGAATTAGTGGGAACGATTACTGAGACCTATTTCTGGACAATGCACTGAGTAAGAGACTTTAGAGCACTCACTAATAAATGGAATATCTTCATAAATCCTCCTCAAGGCGTGTATGTGTGTGTGTTTTTGCTTGTGTGTGTGTGGTGTGTTAAATGAGGATGTAGATAGACTGTGAAACACATGATGGAAGACTCCATGAAACACTGTATTGCAGACAGAATAGGGCTGATGTACATATGAATTCACCAAGACTGTGACAAGATTCACAAGACCTACACACCCCAATCCTTATGAAATTTAAGTGTGAAGGAGTTGACAAGAAGTTCTTCCCATAGACATGAAGATACTCACAGTTCTTTTATTGGAGAAGGATAAAGATCATGAAACTTGATTGGTTGAGTGGGGATCTGAGAACATTTAAGTGATGGGAAAGAATGCGATACAAATATATCATAATACATTTTTAAAGAATAATTAAAAAAGAAATGCGTTTAAGTAGGTAAGATCAAACAAAGTATAACATACACAAACAAACACACATGGAGGTGGTAGGGAGAGGAAGAAGAAAGAGAGGGAAAGAAACTAAATGAATTAACAAAACTTGAAATTTTTTAATTATCAATTATGAACACAACTTATGATATTTTAAAATGGAAATGAAAAGTTACAGAGGTAGTTTTTTATTTCATTGAACGTTAAATTTAACAAGTAAAGAGAGCAGTATTGAATCTGCCAAGAGATAGAACACTCAAGCTTAGGAAAGAACATTTTTGATGCTAAAACTAGAAAACATGACAGTCACGGGAGATGTGGCTATGTCAAAAGGAGTAGGAAGGGTTTTCTACAAGCATGAAGACTGAGGTCACAAGGGTCGACTAATATCTGAAATAAATGTGAAATTGTAGCCAAAAATTGAGGACAGTGGTGGTCTACACTATTCTGGAAACATTCTGGAAGCATCAGGCAGGTTCTACTGTTTGAGACTGAAGAAAGCATAATGAATCTTGATGTTAAAAAAAAGAAAAGCAAAGATTATTAAATTCCCCCTGAGCAAATCAGTCACTACTCAACTAGAAATTAATCTTAGAGAATAGGTTAATTTGGAACTTAATTATATTCATGAAAATGACTATCTCCTGGGAGCTCACATCATAGAGAATCAGGCTCACTTTGTATTTTCTTTTGTTTATAACATTTCTCATATATGAATGTTCAATTTTCCAAATAACGTATATAAAAGTTTAGGCTACCAAGATGACATGAATACTGTTATTATTTTGCTATTATTTCTATTATAGCATAATGTATTCTCGTCCTGCCAACAATTTATATAAATTAGTGCACTCTTAATGTTAAATGTTATTTTAATACTTAACACTTGGACTCCAACATAGAATGATATTATGTACTTTATTACCTCATTTACCACCTACTATGCTTTATAACTAGGTAATCCCGCAACACGAGATATTTGACTTTACTTTTTGGAGTAATTCAATCATCCTTTGGGCTTACCAATTACTGTTTCTAAAATTGCTATATCTTTGTGTCTCTTTTTAAAAAATTAAGTCATTAAAGGTTCTGGCATATATTATATTAATATGTACCCATATACATAATGTAACCTGTTCAGTCTGTAAAACAATGCCTATACATATATTTCCTGGTTGATTATTTGTTATTAGATAACTTGTTGGTATACTCTTCCCCAAAGAAAACCATTTCTCCTAGCCTCAACATTCTTTAATTGCTCTAGGTTTTTTATTTTTTATTTATTTATTTTTTTTTGGATTTTTTCTTTTTCTTTTTTGTAAGGTTGAGGCCTTGTGGTCTTTTCTATGTCCGTCAGGGCATGTATATTCACCATGAATTTGACAAAAAAGCAAATAAAAGTGCATGAAAAATTTAGAAGACAGGAAAATAATGGGATAATTATATAATTATAATCTCAAAAATAAAAGAAATAAAAAAGAAATTTTAAAATTCTGTAATTATAGAAAATGGAGACAAATTATCTCTGATTAAGATACCTCTCAACCCATAATAAGCAATTGTCAGAATATATTTAGAATAGGGTCATGTGGCAAAAAGACTAAGTACATAAGAAGATCTGGTAGTTTATAACCTAAATCAACAGGGTTTATGATATGCCACTAATAATCTAATAAATGGTAATCAAGTCAGTCAATTTTGGGAAGGTTGTTCCTTTACTTTTTCAGATACATATTGTTACAATACCTTAAAAGCTAAAACACCTGGAGAGTAAAATAGCTCTCTTGGTTATCCAGTAAAGATGAATTTTAGCAAGCTTCATTGCACTTTCATATTCCCTAAGCTCTGAAAAAATGTTTTCATATATATATAAAAGCATTCTCTTTCATGCTTCTCTGAGAAGTTCTTTGTGCTGATCCAGTCCCCTCCATTCTGAGATCAGATATTTTCCACCCAATTCTGGTAATTGCAGTTAAAAGAATACAAAGGACTGACTGACTACAATGTTAGTATAGTAACTACAAAATACGTTATAAGTTGACGTTTTAATCATCTGAAGGATTGAGAAATGTAAAAAACATCTCAACTAAAAATTTCCTCTTTGATTTTAATAAGTTTTACTACTCCATATGGTTCTAGTTTGTTAAAAAAAATATATGCACTGAGTATCTGTTACTAATTTAAATTTAGAAGTCGGTAATTGTTGTTATATGCACTTTAAAAATCTGAGTCTCCTCTACGTTTATTAGGCTTCTTAAATTTTTCATTTGTTCTTTATTTAATTATAGCTATTTAACTTCTTTTACTGAAGGATTTGTTTTCATTATTATAGCATTCTAATCAAACCACAGCTATTATTATAAAATACTCATGAAACAATGAACTGAAAATCCAAGCAATAATTTTTTTTACAAGGGCATAATTATAGCATTTCTTTTTCATAGTGTCATTAATATGTGTGAACGCCATAACTTGATAACTTAGATTCAAATATTTGACTGCCCTATAATACAGCAGGTTATCATAATATATTGATTAACATATGTGGAATTGTATGCTATAATTAAAAAATAAGAGATAATCTCCAACTATAATCTCTCATAGATTTGACTCATGATATAAAGATATAAATTAACCCAAGATATAAAGTTACTGAATCTTCTCATAACTACCAGTGTTGTTCGACTGTCTCTGACCTCTGTACTGACCTCCTCACTGCCTAATATTATTATAAAATTATAAGAGAATAATCAAGTATCTGCAAATTATATCAGTTACACTGAGTGTCCCCATTGTCTGTTTTCCAAATGCCATTTCTTTTGAGGATGGCAGCTGTTCTGATTTTTCATTGCAGTTTTGTTGTAGCTGATGTTTTTGTTGTTCATTTGACACAGACTATAATTACATGGTGAGTAAATTCCAGTTTGAGAAAGTGCCTCTATCCAATAGGACATTTTTCTTGATTAATGATTGACATTGAGGCTGTGGATCACATGGGATGGTGCCATGGCTGGGCAGGTGATCCTGAGTTGTTTAAAAATGTAGGGTTGGCAAGACTAGGCAAGGAAACCAGCAAAGCAGTTATTTTCATTTTCTCTGATACAGTTTTCTGCCTCTATATACCTGCTTTGCATCCCTTCCCTGACTTCCTTTTATGAGGGACTGTGATGAAGAGCATTGAAGCTGAAATTAACACCTTATTTCCCAAAATGCTTTTGCTAATGATGTGCCATCACAGCAATACAAAACATCAAAGACACATTTCATGATCATGAAAGAGACCACGTGTCAGGAAAGTTAAAAAAAAATGACTATATGTCTTAACACACTTTTTATTGGCTATTTTATTGATTTAGATTTCAAATAATATATCCCTTTCCCGATTTCCACTCTGGAAACCCCAATCCATATTCAGAAACAGATAGTGTAAAGGAATTGAGGAAAAGGACTGTACAAACCATGAAAAGTTGATATGATTAAAAATTACACTGATAATTATCCTGAAGAATATATTGACTTATAGATTGAACGATGAAAATTAATTTAAAATTTACAGTTGTTTCGGTGGTAATGTTTGAAAGTACCTGAATTTGAGGCAGCATTTTAAATTATATTCTTGGCTATAGTCAATATCATCAAAATGCTTTCCAACAGGCATATATATTCATTACTATACATTTTCTGTTTTCCCCAAATTTGAGTGAGACTAATGTAGGTGTTCAAAATTCTAGAGCCAAGTCTTTATGGATCACTACACTTATGTTGAATAAATGACAAGACATTCTGAAATTCGGAGAAAAAGGTCATTCTCTCTCTCTGCACAACAGGAAGCTCAGCCTCAATGAACAGGTGAGAGAAACATACTGGACTGAACACATATATGAATATGTGTTAGTGCTAATATAAAAGTGTCAATTTTTCACTAACCCAACTAGCTCCCAAATATTTGAGACAGAGACTACTAGATTTATTCATCAAGCTTAAAAGCACAATAACTGAGCAGATATTAATCTATTCTAACCATTTAACAAATCTGGCTGTTTTCCAGAGAAAATCCCCCAAATACATGCATGTTAGTATTTATCTGACTCTCTCTGCACCATGTGTGTCCTCATGGTGGCCCCTGGACCCTCACCTCATGGCAGAAAAACTCCTTCCCTCTCTTCTCTTCTCCTGGCTGGGATCTAAAGTCCAGCCCTATTATCTTCTCTGATCCAGTCATTGGCTAGCTAATTTTTATAGGCCAAACAGAGATAATATGGGAGCAATTTTTATACAACAATGGACAGGAAGATTCTTAGAATAAGCATCACAATACCATGCCCAGATTGCAACCAGATATAGAGCACAGAAATCAGCATTAGAATAACACAATGATAATCTTTACAGTACACCATAACATTATGCCAACACATATGTCACAATTTGAAACATACTTAAACTTAGCAGATCAATGAGAAATCAGTAGTAGTTAAGCCAATAATAAAGATTTTCTTATAACTGTTTCCCCTTTTAACTGTTTTCTCTGGTTCTGAATAAGATATAACTACTACTAACAAGTTTTCAAGTTCATTGAAACTTCAGAACATGAGGACTCTTTTCCCTTTTCTAAGTGATTGTTTGTAGCATGCTTTTTCACCTTGGGTAAAAGGACATTTTTCTTTTAGAGAAGGGTATTTTATAGAAACATTTAATATATTTTGCACTTTTGACTTTATTAGTTTATTTATTTTCATTGTTTTAAATGGCTATAAATATCATAATGAAAATTTTCTACTTGAAAATTAGTTTTTCTTGGATATTTTTATTAATACTTTTATTCATACATTTCAAATGATATCCCTCTTTCAGGTTACCCCTCCACATTACCCCCTCCCATCCATCTTCTCTCCCTTTCCCTTTGCCTCTATGAAGGTGTTCTTCTACCCACTCACCCACTCCCACCATACTGCTCTAGCATCCACCTACACTGGGGCATCAAACCTCCACAGAACTGAGGGCCTCCCCTCCCATTTATGTCAGATAAGACCATCATCTGCTACATATGCAGTTGGAGCTATGGGACCTTCCATGTTTACTCTTTGGTTAATGGTTTAGTCTCTGGGAACTCTGGATGGTCTGATTGGTTGATTTGATTTTTTAAGGTCCACCACATTTTAATACTTTGAGAATTTTATACAATGATTTTAGTTAAATCATTCTCCTCTACTCCCCTTAACTCATCCCAGATCCAGTCTTTAGAGATTTACCTTCAAGATCATATACCCTTTTAAAAATTTAATTTAATAACCCATCATCTCTAATTTTGGCTGTTCCTTTTCTTTTGAGTGGCAGGCCATTTATTGAATGGTAGTTCAAGGAGCAACTACACTTTCAAAGAAAACTGACTCCTCCAACCCTGAACCATTCAACTGTTCCTTGGTTTGGTGTGGGAGCCTATGAACTCCATGCTAGGATGTTGCCTCTGCTGTGAATTCTTGAGTCCTTCCCACTTCGTGGTTTTATTTTTAATGTGATGTTTAATCTCGGTGCTGATTTGACTGAAAATTAAGCTCTGATTTCCCATTACTTTCTATGTTATTTTCAATCTCTATTCATCTGTTACTCAGTTGTTAATTTAATTTTAGTGTAAAATTATGTACATAAGGCTCTAGATTAGTTGTCATGATGCTTACAAATAAATACAAAGGAGAGAGTCCCAAAGTGTATAAAAAAAACAGCTAGATGATAGATAATATAGGTGAACAACTATTTAAGTGTTTTTGTAACTAATAAATTGTATTAAAAGATTATCATTACCCAAGAACATATACATGGAAGAGATAAATATTTAAACTAATTGCCCAAGATTTTTATTCTCATAAACAATAATTCCTGGGAATAAGAATATAATTAAAGTCTTGTGATTAATCTTGACTTTATGTTATGTTACACAGCTCATTTTTAATTCAGAAAATTATCTTACATGAACCCAATCAAACTAGAGGTTATACTTAACATTTTACTCATCCTGAAGGGTATATTTAAGCTGTTTGCAAAAATCAAGCTTTTTGTAAGTCAAGGAAGTTTCTTCTCTAGCAGCTGATATGGTCTTCTGCCAATTCGGCAGGAACTGAGTTTCACTGCTACAGATACAAGGGACAAGACAGGAATGCAGCCCTGAGAACAGAAAGAAGAGCCATTTTCTATCTGCCAATCAAATCTGGCTCAGGTACTGATTTGAAAATGGTGAGCAGAAAAATAAACCAAGAAATTCTGAGCTGTCTAAACAAAGATTTAAGAGATAATAAAATAAATACTTTATAATTATTTCAAGAATCTTAATACTAGTATTTAATTTTTGGCATGCCTGTTGGCAAATATTCATCAAAAGAAAATGAGTTCCTATATTAAATCATTGATAACAGTTTGAAAGAAAACTTGGAATGCATTCCTTTGATGAAATCTCAAAGGATACCTTGTCATCTCATGAAGAAAGCAGTAGTACAGTATTAGCAGATTGATGTCCATCAGAATTATGAATTCATGAACAAATCATATACATTAGTAGGTCTACATAAATGTAAATGCTACCAAACTGGAATGCACTTTCCTTTAAATTTCACCCATGTTTCATCAGATCTTTCTATGTCAACATGCCACCCTTATGTTATATATTTTAATAAAACATATTACATATCTTCCAGACTCCTAATCATTACAATTTACTTTATGTTAAATTTTGTCTTTATTGAACTAAAGGACCATGTCTATGACAATTATAAGAGATAATGTCTAATCTGCTTGTATCAGTGGGATGTGCTGTCTCTTCACATATTTCAAAATTTGAAGTTAACAATCATATTTTTTGAAAACATAATTAGTTTAAAGAAGTCATTTCTTTTAAAACTGGAATCTTTGTCACATTTGAGAGATCAAGTATTCTTTCAAGTATTTGAGTTCACTTTTAAAATTTCTTCCTAATTTTTTTCTCTTGTTGGGAGTCAGATGTTGTGTAAGATTCAGGGAGGAGTTTGTAACCTCATAGGAAGAACAAAAATATCAATTGACAAAGACCCCCCAGAGCTCCTAGGGACTAAAGCACCAACCAAATAATACCCCTGATTCTAGACATATATGTAGCAGAGAATGCCCTTGTTGGGCATCAATGGGAGGAGCGCCCCTTGGTCCTATGAAGACTCAATGCCTGAGTGCAGGGGAATGCCAGGGCAGTGAGGAAGGAGTTGGTGGGTGGGTGGGTGGGTATGAGAATTTTCTAACTTCTTATCACTGCTTTCATTGTGTCCCATAAATCTAGGTGTGATGTGCCTTCATTTTCATTGAATTCTAGAAATTCTTTAGTTTTCTTCTTTACTTTAGTCCCTGAGACCAAGATAATTGAGAAGAGAATTGTTCCATGAGTTTATAGGCTTTCTGATGTTTCTGTTGTTGTTGAAGTGAGTAGTCCATGGGTCCTAGATACAAGACGTTATTTCAATTTTCTTGTATCTGTTGAGGCTTGCTTTGTGGTCTAGCATATGATTAATTTTAGAGACTGTTCCATGAGGTGCTGAGAAGTTATATTCTTTTGTGTCTAGGTGAAAGGTTTTATAAATATCTGTTAGGTCCATTTGGTTTATGACATGTGTTTGTTCCATTATTTCTTTGTTTAGCTTCTGTCTTGATAATCTGTTCATTAGTGGGAGTAGGTGTTGAAGTCTCCTACTATTTACTGTGTAGAGTTTGATGTGTTTTAAGGTTCAGTAATGTTTCTTTTACAAATGTGGTAGCCCTTGGATTTGAGATATTCATGTTCAGAATTGCTGACCAGCAGAGGAAGTAGCCATGCCCTCTCTTAGTGTCCCAGGCCAGCTCTCCTGGCTAGCTGGTGCCATGCTCAGAGCAGAAACATGGCAGCCCCCAGGAGCTAGCTGGAGCCAAGCAGTGTAACTGCTTTTCAAATAATTTCCACTACAGGTGGTGCCCTACGTTTGGCAAGAATTCACTAGAAATTTAAGATTATTTACCTGAGAGTTACAATTGCACTTTTTATTTTTATTTTAAAAGTGAATAAGTGAATAGCACTCAATTTATCTTTTGAGGGAAAGGTTGTTTTGTTTTGTTTTGTTTTGTTTTTTTTTTATTCTAACAGAAAAGTGATATGTGGCAGGATTTTTTCCTGCCCATTGTATTTGCAGTAGAGCTTGGTATAGTTGGGCAGTAGAAGAGGGAGGTGGAGCTGGGAGTTGGGAGGAAGAAGAAACAAGAAAAAGAAGGAGGAGGAAAGGCAAGATGGCAGGAGATGTTGCATTGTGTCTCTAGCTAGTTATTCATATCAATGTTAGGTAATTTGGTTTACAATTCTAATTGTGTGGGCATCTTGTGTATTGAGTATTTGCTAATTGTGTATTGAGTATTGGTTAATCCTTAAGAATTAAGAGTCTCATTTCTACTCGGGTATGGGAATTGTTATACTACCACATGGGGGTGGTGGAGTTGGGCCTTGAGTCATGCTAAGAGCTTTAGACTCCACAGAGCTGACTGGTAGAGACAGCAGTCACCCTAATGTCTTATGGAGCCAGGGCCAGAGCTCCCAGTCTGATGGTTTTTGTCAGGAACATTTTAGATTTAAACTTTTCTTTGACAGATGCATCATTTCTTCTGTTGTATCTTCTACACCTGAGATTCTCTTCCATCTCTTGTATTTTATTGGTGATGACTACACCTGTTGTTCCTGATCTCTTTCCTAGGATTTGTATCTCCAGCTTCCTTCAGGATTCCATTATGTTTTCTTCATTGATTCTATTTCAACGTTCATGTCTTATGCAGTTTTATTCATTTCCTTCACCTGTTTAATTGTATTTTCCTGTATTTCTTTAAAGGATCTATTAATTTCCTCTTTAAAATCATCTACCTGTTTGATTTTATTTTTCTGTATTGCTTTGATGGATTTATTCATTCCAATTAAAGGCTTCTAGCATCTTTAACAGGTTGATTTAAGATCCTTTGTCTTGTGTTTCAGTTGTGTTAGGATATTCATGGCTTTCTATAATGAGATTGCTATACTCTGAAGGGTCTATGAAGCTCTGGCAATTGTTGTTTTTGTTCTTATACTGGCCTTAGCCATATGGTTGGTCCTGGATGTTCTGGGCATAGCAGGTATTAAGAAGGCAAATCCAATCTCTATGTTCCCTGTGTTGGTGGGCACCCTTGGACTGGATGTTCTTGGTGTATCAGGCCTGGATGTTCCTAGTTTGGATGTCCTGAGAAGGCAGATCAGTAGCCAGACAATGGACCTTGGGGGGGGGACAGGGAAGAAGTCTGTGACTAACTCAGGGAACTTGGTATTTCCTGCTAGGAATTAGAGGAAGGAATCTAACCTGGTTTTTCCTTGTTCAATGGTTGGATGTTACTTCAGGAGGAGGTATTTTTTCAAGTTTAAGATCCAATTATAGTAAAAAGCACATAAATTAATCACATTTTTATTGTGTGATTTAGTCATTTTATGTATATGCACATTGTTGGGGAATCAGTTTCCAGAATGTCTTTATTTTGTAAAACGGAAACTGTATTAAATCAATAAGACCCTATTTCTTTCCCATCTACTTTCAATTTTTTGTAATTTAACTGTTTTGGATACTTCATATAACAACTTCAGTAACTATTGACATATGAATCTATCTTGTGAATGTGACTAAAATCTAAACTAAGTAAAACTCTACTACTATTCACAAATCATCAAAATGAAGAACCGTAAATGAAATGAACTGGAGTTTACAGCATTCTGCCTGGCTTCTGTTTTAAATAATAGTTATGTATTTAGCTTGATTTTTTTAAAAGTTTTTGTTTTTAAATAAATCTAAATTTAATGCACCTAAAGCTTTCACAAATTATATTGAATTCATTTTTTTCTGGTTGTGACTAAGGAGTCAGGAAAGAATTGTGATACAGTTTTAACATTTTAGTTATATGTAAAATATTTTTTAAATAAATCCAATGTCCATTAAAATGAAAATTTTATCACATAACAAACAATAGAAAATTTTATATTTTTGATCCCTTGGAATAATATACAAGTGACCCTAAAGTGCAAATATATAAGCATCTTCCTTGATGGTCTTGGTCACTACACTTTTTAATACTTGGCTTAAGTTTTTTGATATTGCTTTTGGGTTGATGTTTGTTGTTTAAATATTTTATATCTGGACTTTACAGAAAAAATTTTTATGAGTTACTTTATTTTGTCCTTGTCTAATCCAAATGCCTACAATTAATAAAACACTAAAATTAAGGGAAAAGTCTTCAAAAATGATTAAATCTTGTTTTTCTGTTTCTTGATTATCTATGAGTTGCCTGTGCTGTCAACCATCCCATAAACTCCTGAGTTTAACATGAGATTGTCCTGTACTCTTGACATCCTTGCTTTAGCACAGCATCTAAATCTTACAGTCTATCTTATGCCAGGGAAGTTTTGATCACCTTTGAAAGACTGAAAGACAAAAATATTTGACTCCATAGTAAGAGTTTTCTTTCTCTTTCCTTTCAGATACCATAAAA
This sequence comes from Mastomys natalensis, assembly GCA_021653895.1. NCBI lineage: Eukaryota > Metazoa > Chordata > Mammalia > Rodentia > Muridae > Mastomys > Mastomys natalensis. The sequence goes on along the minus strand of JAJTUV010001821.1, from coordinate 67,825 downwards.
GCCATATTTTTTGAAAATATTGAATCCTTATTCTATAAATATATCTGGTACTCAATAAGACAGATAGCATGGAAATAGATACTAAGTATAGATAAATAGTAATATTAAAGAAAAAGTAGAGAAATTCAATTTTCACAGTATTTTACATTTATGATTTTGTATTTATGATCTCAGCAGAAATATACATGCATTTTTAACAGTTACCAAATATAAACAGGAAATACAAGGATATATGCAATATTAACATTTATCTCTACAATGTGTTCAAATTTACTGAAGTTGTTTGCAAAATATCTTGTTGATTTAAGAAACAGAATATTGTCTGTCATATAAACTACCAACTTTAATCAGCAGGTGTTCGCTTCGGGTAGTCATAGCTTCATCCAAAGAGTGTTTTTATGTCAGTATCTGTTAAATAGACTGTGTAGAAATCTGGTTCCTGGAGAGAATTTATGGAAATTTTTGCTATCCTGTTGTTTTGAATGGAATCACATCATGTTTCTTTTTAGTGGAAAGAAAATTTAGGGCTGTGGTTAGAATGGTACATTTCTCTTGCTCAATACTTTAATGTAGTTAAGTTACTTTGTGTCACTGAAGTAACAGACAACACTAACTATTCAAGAACCAAAATCAATTTCGAGAATATGTTTTCATTGCCTTGTCCATGTAATGTTCTTACTTGGAGTTATATTTCATCATATCTTCTTGTGGCCACCAAAAATCGTCTTTACTGCACAGAAAAAAAAATGGTTGCTGGCACTTTGAAGTCCTATAACAGGAAGAATTGCTTCTAAGTTGAGTGTAACAACTTGAAAATGTTCCAAATTATATATCTGTCTATTTGATCTTGGTGAAAACAGTGTTGTAGGCACTGAAAGGATGGAAACCAAGATGGAAGGGGATGTCTCAGCAGGCCCAGGAGGGACCAGCCACATGATGGTATAGCATAGAATGGAGTTTATTCAGGGCATGGAGAGGGAGCCAGGAGGGTAGTAGAGGCAGAGAGAGAGAGAGAGAGAGAGAGAGAGAGGAGAGAGAGGGAGTAGAGGCCGGCCATGACCACGTGGAAAGAGGGGGAAGGGAAGGGAAGGGAAGAGAAGGGAGAGGGGTAAGGGGACAGAGAAAAGCTAGAGGGAAGAGCTCAAGAGAGCAAGAGAGGAAGAGGAAGAGGAGGGGGCAGACAGCCCCTTTTATAGTGGGCAGGCCTACCTGGTTGTTGCCAGGTAACTGTGGGAAGGAGCATACCTGGCTGTTGCCAGGTAACTGTGGAGGTGGAGTTTAGACTGAATTCTAACAAATACCCTATTTTAATTTCTATTTAATAATAGTGTACAAAAACACTTTAAGTTTTATGTGAAATAATGATAGTTTATTACCTATGTTAGCATTAAGCCTGAACTCAATGAGTGATGTCATATTTAGGTGACAGCGACTTCTACCTCATTGCTAAGACAACTGCCAAACATTCCCACAATCCACCTGACTACCTCACCTGGTACCTGGGAAAGAGAATACGTCACAGCCCGTATAAATAGGCAGAGCCACTGACCCCATGCTCTCTTTCTTCTTTCCGCCATCTCTCTCCCCACTCCTTCCCCACTCTCTATGCAAATAAATCCACGCTCTCCCGTGGAATGAGTCAGTCTGCTGTGGTCTGTTCTAAGCCATGTGCCATAACCTTTTATTGGTAACGACTGATCATCACGTAATTGGTTCATCGTCTTCATCCATGCCGCCGGACACCTCATTGGGTTGTCTACTGAAAAACCTCGAATAGTTAAGATTACAGCCCAAATTGAGGGCTTCCGAACTATTACGCCTTTGCAATAAGGTCTGGATCCAGTACCCTTTAGATAACGGTTTGAAATAGCCACTATATGGCACCCTAGACCCGATCATTTTAAGGGGTCTTAATACATACTGCCAGCGGTCCAATAACTGGAATGAAATTCCCTACGTTCGTGCATTTATCTATCTCCATTACACACCTTCCATGTGCTCTGTTTGCTCTCTGCCCACATTCTCTTAGCCATGCTCTTCCCAAACCCCCTTTAGAGGACGCAATGCCTTTAGATCCAGCTGACGAACCACCTCTGCTCCAATGATGCAGACCTGTTTCGATGCCACCAAGAACCCAAACTGCTGCCCCGGCTTCTTCCTCTCACCAGGGTACCTCTGAACCCACTGGCTCGACCTCCCCGGACCCCTCCCCTCCTTCTCTGCCAGCTGCAGGCCATACCAACCGTCCTGCGTTGGCCCCAACTTTCACCCCTCCTATCATGGGTTCTAAGGCCAAACCTCCAACCCCTTCTCCTCCAGGGATACAAAGCCAGCATCTGTCCTTCCTCTAAGGGAAGTGGCTGGTGTGGATGGCCTTGTCAGGGTACATTTCCCTTTCTCACTGAGTGAACTCTCCCAGATAGAGAGCAGACTGGGTTCCTACACCTCTAACTCCTCTGCTTTCACAAAGAGTTCCAGTACATCTCCCAGTCCTATAGTCTGACTTTGCATGATTTCATATGATTTTAACTAACAATTTGCTTCTTGATGAATGCAGGTGAGTTTGGGAAGAAGCAAAAGCGCATGCAGATCAGATTCATCAAGCAGACAGGACATATCCAATCAGATCCGAAGCAGTTCCTGACCAGAATCCTCAATGGAATTACAATTCAGCAGGAGGTATCTTAGTCAGAGATAGATTTATAACATGTCTTTTGGCAGGACTAAGGAAGGCAGCGCTGAAGCTGGTTAACTTTGAGAAACTCTAAGAGGTTGTCCAGGATAAACACGAAAACCCGTCTCAGTTCTTAGAACGCCTTACAAAGGCTTTATTGCAGTATACCAATCTGGACCCTGAAAACCCAGAAGGTAAATAACTTCTTATGACCTACTTTTTTTCCCTGAGCTACCCTGACATAAAAACTAAACTTAGGTATTGGAGAGGGGGCCCCTAACTCCACAGGCAGAAGTCTTGGAGCTGGTCCTTCAAAGTGTATCATGGGAGAGATGAAAAGTCTGAAAACAGAAATACCATATGCTGGCAAAGGCTGTCTGGCCAGCCTCAGCCACTACCCCAGACTCTTGGTCTTCTAAGGCTCAGAGACCACCTGGCTCCTGCTAGAATGTAGTCAACATGGTCATTGGGCAAAGGCCTGCCCCAACCCCAGCAAGCCAAGGGGGCCATGCCCCAGTTGCCATCAGAGGGACACTGAGCTGTTGACTGCCCTCAGGTTGCTCAGAACAGAGGGACATCACTGCCAGAAAACCCCTCAGCTGACCTTTTAGGCTTGGCTATGGAGGATTGATGGTGCCTGGGCTCCTATAACCTGACCACGCCCATCACTAGCAGGGAGCCTTGGTAGATATTATGGTATGTGGAAGTACCATCTCCTTCCTCTTGGACATTGGGGCCACTTACTCGATCCTGACAGAGTTCTGGGGACCTACCTCACCTTCACATTCTCCTATTGTTGGGGTAGGAGGACAACCTTACCTTCCTCACCAGACCCTCCCCCCCCACTTAGTTGCATTTTTAGGGCTGTGCCTCTCATCCATTCTTTTTTGGTAGTACCTATATGTCCTGTCCCCTTATTGGGAAGAGATATTTAAGCTAAGATGGAAGCATCTAATTCCTTTGCTCCCCCAATTCACCTGAGCCCAAGCTCGCCAGCAGTTCCTCTGGTCCTCCTTTTAGCCAATCACCCTACTAAGACTAACATGTTATTTCCCTTACCAGCTTCTCAGGTGGACCCCTGAGTTTGGGACATCCAGAACACCTCTGTTGCTAAACATCATTCTCCCATTGTTATCAAGTTACTGGACCCTACCAGGTACATCTGTCAAGCTCAATACCCTCTCTCTCTCCAGAGCCTCAGGAGACTTAAGCCTATCATTTCTGATCTCTTAAGGACAAAACTCCTTCGACCCACCTCCTCCCCTTTTAACACACCTATACTGGCAGTTAAAAAAACTAATGGAACGTATCACCTGGTTCAAGACCTCAGGTGCATTAACTCTGCAGTGGTTCCCCTCCATTCTGTCGTGGCTAATCCTTATACTCTCCTCTCTACTATCCCCTCAGGGACTTCTCACTTTTCAGCCCTAGATCTCAAGGATGCATTTTTCTCTATACCCTAAGATGCCCAGTCACAGGACATATTTGCCTTTACCTGGACAGATCCTGACACCCACTTTTCTACCCAACTTACCTGGACTGTTCTATCTCAGGGATTCCAGGACAGCCCACACCTGTTTGGGCAGGCCCTGGCTTCTGACTTGCTTTCTTTATCTCTTCCTAGATCTAAGACTGTACATTACGTAGATGATGTTTTTCTCTGTAGCCCCTCCCTAGAAATTAGCCAAGCTGACACAGCTGCTCTTCTAAATTTCCTCTCCATTCAGGGCTACAGGGTCTCACTTCCAAAATCCAACTGTCACTCCTCAGGTCACCTATTTGGTACTAACTATTACCGCAACCAACAAGGCTATTACCTTAGATAGAAAGAACCTGATACAGTCTCTAACTGTTCCTTCTACAAAGGAAGAGATTTTATCATTCCTAGGAATGGCTAGCTTTTTGTGTTCCTGGGTTCCTTCCTTTTCCCTACTCTCTCATCCCTTATATGAAGCAGTATTAGGTCCCACCCATGAACCCCTTCTCAAACCTGTTATTAAGCCCTTTCAAAGGCTCCAACAGGCTTCCCCTTTAAGTTGAAAGTTGAACATTAAAGCATTGAGCCTCAATCAGAGACCTTTGTCTTGGCTTCATTTCTTCCCTCTCTCCTGTCCCTTCTTCCATTCCTAGCCTCTCTTTCAGATGAACCCAGTTGACTCTGGTCATCGCCAAGACCCTGCAAAACACCTCCCTGAGCCCTACCAAACCTGAGTCCCTGAGAGTTTTATCACTCCCTGCCTGGCTGTCTGGGCAAAATTTTTTTTTTAAAAAGGTAATTGTTAGAAAACTGTTCATAACATGCATAACAAGGGTTAGATTTAGATGAAACTGAAGAGACTTTAGAAAACAAGCCTACCTTTCTTCTACTGCCAATATTCAGCTTTTAGGTCCACCTTTTTCTAACGCTGATATTCAGCTTTTGTGTCTGTTTTATCAATGTTCACATCCTGCTAGCTAACCACAAGCATGAAAATCAGGTCCTTCATTTGAGGAGTCATGCCAATAGCTTGGTTTTATACAAGCACTCCATTTATATTCTGAGACCATTAAAAGCTTTCATTTCATCAACAGAAGCATCCTTGAAGTTCTTGGGATAATAGTAGTTTGGCTTTTCTACATGCATTTGATGAGCATGTAAATTTGTCTTTTCTGTCAAATTCTGTCAGAAGTCATCCTTGATAAACAAAGAGAGAAAAATCTATGCTTGTGATTTCTTCAGTGATATGATCTGGAATGTTCACTGCCCCTTTATCATCCTCATTGAAGCTTAGATCCACAGCTGGTGCCACAAAGTTCCTATCCAACTCTGATTGATCACACAGCATGTCCCTATCACTTGGTTGAGGAGCAGGTGCATGCCACCTTGTCCCCTTCTTCCAACACTCTGTCTTTCATTTTCAGAATCACACTTTCACTTTCACTCAATGCTTCTTCAACGTAATCATCACTTGAGTCAGAAAGAAAAAGGTAATCCTTGCTAAATTCTAATTCATCAGACTTAGAATTCTGTAAAATATTCACCACTTGTGCTGTACTAAGTAGCAAGTTGACCTTGCACATTTATCTGTTTAAGTCATAGATTAATTACTTGCTGTCTTCATGGTCAATTTTCCCCTGAAATAACTTCAAAATACAATGAAAATAGACATTTGCAATAGACAACCATTTACAATCAGCTGACATCATGCTAGTGGAAGACTTATCAGCAACTGGGTGTTATTTTTAGCTCTTGGTAGCTAGGAATCTTCTATTTCTGCTATACTGGGAATTTAGTATTATAGACATTATGTCATTCTCACTATAGCAGCAACATGGTATGGCAGGGCTAATGAAGAGCTATTTGCAAGTGATTCTTTCTGAAAAGGGAAAATAAATTCTCTGCAATATAGAGTCACTGGATTACCACCATACTCTAGAGCCAGTTCAATGCCCAGGAGTAGTTGGGAATAGCATACATACTCCACATATGTTTTTGTTTTGAGTTGGTATTTTGTATCATTTTTGTTTGTTTGTTTTAATTTTTGTTATTTATGTTTTGATAGAGAACATGAAGTTCTCTATCAAATGAACGTAAGGAGGAAGCAGAGGATCTGGGAGAAATTTGGAAAGGCGAAGGAATATAATGTAAATATATTGTATGAATTTTTAAAAAATAAAACAATGAATTGTTTTCAAAAATTAAAAATTTAGAGCTCTGTACCTTCAAATAAACTTGGAGTAAACATATTGTTTCATTTCAACGTTATTGGGGATGGTTTTAAAAAATTAAAGAAATGAAAGAACGATGTATTGCTGACGGTCTGGATAAGGAATAACTAAAAGTGTTCTGTAAGGTGCACAAATAATTGGAAAGGTTTGCAATTGTGAAATTTTGTGTTTTCTTCTTCATAGTATCTTTTCTGTTTTCAATCTGTTGCTGTGCTAAAACAGCCAACTTATAAGAGGAGCATCTTTTTTAGCTTATACTTTTCAGGTCACAATCCATCACTGAGGGGAGTCAGGACAGGAATTCAAGCAGGGTATCCAAAACAGCTTGCTTGCATACAGCCTTATCTCTAGTCAGGGAACTCGTTCACAGTTAAAGCACAGCAGAAATTATACATGAATGCTCCTTGTTCAGAGGGTCAGGCTTCACTGGCTTCCTAGTTAGCCCAGAACCACCAGTCTAGGGATGGTCCTGACCACTATGTGGACCCTTCTGAATACATTAACAATCAAGACATTTCTCCACAGATACATCCACAGGCCAATATGACAAAAGTATTCCCTTGACTGAGACTCCCTTATTAGGTGGTTGTCAGTTATTTCAATTTGACAGCTAAAGCATACAGAGACAATATTCACCACTACATCATTTGTTGTAATATTACACTTTTAAAAAAACATGTAATTTTTTATTAAAAGGTTTTGTTCTAGTCTTATAGTAATTTGTTATGCTGGTTTTGGTTGGTATCCATGGATAACTGCTCTTTTCTGGAAGGAATGGTATAAGGATTGGATCTGGGGGAAAATGAGATAGCAGGTCAGAGGAGAGGAGGGAAGGGGAACTGTGGTTAGGACTCAGTGTAGGAAAGTATAAATAAATAAAACTAACTAAGTAAAATATAATGTAAAAAAAATTCAAGGCCTTTTTTCATTAATTATTATTGAAACACATATATCATATATGTATATATATATATTCATATACATCATATATGTGAAAGCATATATAACTATAACCTGCTGGGACCATTTAGAGTACCTTGTATATATTTGTAGGGCTAACCACTTGGTACTGGATAGCCAATAAAGAGCTTTTTTAGAGAATAATTCTCCTTCTCTAAGCAGTCATTAATCACTTGTTTCTTGAGATATCCCACATCCCCTTGACATATCAACTGGTGCTTTCATTGCTCAGGTATTAGGCAGTCATATTGTTGATACTGTATGGGTGTAGCTTCCTAATCATGTCTATAAGACATAATCTCTCACCTGATTCCTTGGCTTGTAAAGACTTTCTGCACTCTCTTAAGATGCCTACTGAACCTTCTCTGTTGGGATCCAATTGTGATGTCTCAATTGAGAAATGAGTATCCCATGTTTAGTCATTTCTCTGCATTTTAACCACTTGTGGCTTTCTGTAATGGTCTCTATCTGCTCAAAATAGAGGCTTCTTTGATGAGGGTTGAGAACTAACTTGACATTATGTATAAAATTAAATATTTAGAGTACAGTTAGGAACTGATGGTACTAGGTTCTCTTCTAGAATTTATGACCTCACATAGCCACAGGAAATTGGCTATGTTAACAACAGTAGGCATAAATTCATTCCTATAGATTGGTTTTTAAGAACAATTGGGCAGTTGTTGGTTACTACTAAGTATAAGTGCCAGTATTATACCTTGCCATACAAGTTCTCATGGTGACAACGTTGTGGTAGTTTGTAGGTTTTATAGCTATGTAGGTCTATTGATTGCTTTTCTTTTTTTTTTTTTTTTAACAGTGTTTTTGTTTACTATAAAAGCTAGTGTCATGGAGGAGGCTTTTAAGTCAGTTCCATCTTGATTCTTCCATGTCTTATCTAAAAGAAATGCATAATGTTTTCAGTACTAGAGGCTTTCCCTGAACTTCTCTCAGTAGCAGTCAAGAGCAACATAGGTTGCCTATATGATTTTGAGAATCTCTTGGATTTTACCTACCAACAATTTTAAAAGGCAGTTCTCAAGGTTGGTAATAGAGTTTTAGTCAGTATATGGTCTTGGGGAGAGTATTATCACCCCACCTGGCATTACTTTATTTAAGCACACACACACACACACACACACACACACACACACACACACACCACACAAATGTACTTAGATTTGACTTGTGTAATTTTAGATAAATATAAAATAATTTGATTACTTCTGGCATTTTTGAACATCCTTGGTGTTTTACACTTCATCTCTCTTCTTACTTTCTGTATTGTTGTCTACCCTTTCCCTAATTAAAGCCCTACCTCCATTTCTCCGTCACATTGGTTATATCTTGCTATTCTCATCTTTAGAGTTCTTACCAACTGCATTTCTTTTTCTATAAACACACATCTGAGGAGTTTACATTTTTTGATACTCATACAGCTCAGGAAGCTAAGCATCCATTTCAGAGACAAAACAAGAAGCTAATATGCTGGAAGAGGTGGAAAAAAATCAGTAGTTATACAGAAACTGAAATCTTTATAAGAATTTTTTTTGTAAAAATCAGCTACCACAAGAAAATACTTTGACCACATAGCTTTAACATAGAAATCTATGATATATCAGGTCTGGAAGCTAAAGTTTGGGTTGAGGATCTCAGAATAAAGCACTGTAAGGACCTTTATTCTACACAAGTTCCCATTCTTGATGTGTGTCCTAATTTTTTTTTATAAAAATGCAAGAATACCACATCCTATGATATTCATTCTAGACATTTTTATACCACTCCTCTGTGCATGTGTTTATGTGTAGGCAGTATGCATGTTGAAATGAAATATCAACTTGTGGAAATCAAGTATGTCCATCTACCCTAGAGGTACACAGATTGAACTCAGGTCTTGGAATTTGGCAAGCAAGTCTTATACTGCTGAGCCATTCCATTAGGCACTATCTATATCTATCTATCTATCTATCTATCTATCTATCTATCTATCTATCTATCTATCATCCTGCCTTCTGTCTTCTGCTCACCCTATGTCCCTCTCTTCCTTCCTTCCTCCCTTCTTCCCTTTCTTCCTTTTCTCTAATGACACATCAATAAAGCTGCCTCACTCATTTGCACTTAATTGTCTATCACAGTTCCACTTCCAAACACCATTCTATTGGAAGATAATTTTAGCTAGTTTCTTTGCAAAATAGTTGTTAAATCAAACATAAGATCACACGTTTGGCTGGCAGCTGCCAACTTACAAGTTTTTAAAACTTTACCTTGCCTATTTCCAACAAAAGCAGTACCTCAAATCTTGGGTGAGTTGTAGGTTACTGATAATTTATTGAAAGCAATTTCAAGCCAAGAGAATAAATAATGTTTATATCAAAAGCAGCCATCATTCAAATATTAATTTATGATTCTTCTGAGATCATACATAATCTCAAAATTGCAAATTCCAGATAGCATAGAATCAATTAAATATTCATTCAAAATATTGCTTAAAGTTTATTTTGTATATTCTGTTTGATGTATAAAGGAAATAAGGCTTTAGAAAGCAGTTGTCAAAATCCTCATTTATTATTATTATTTTAAACTGAAGCAGCTGGAAAGTGCTGTCAATTACTCAAAGTTAATCTGGTGACTTTGCACAAAGCACCCCTACTGGGTAAGTAAATGAGAACAACATGCAAATTAACTGAATATCCACTGTCTGAAGAGAAAGATGGACAACTTTGGTTTATCACATTTTTGAAAGGGTGATTTGAGAGTTCTTTTGATAGAAAAAAAAATCCCTTTACTTTTTGACTTTAGTTTCACCTATGCCCAATGAACAATAGAGGGATAGTAGAACAAGAAGGAGCTGCTATTAGCAGTACCACCTGTAAAATGAACAGGAGCAAAAGCTCAGAGTCTGTCAATCAGAAAGATTGGGTATTGGAGGAATTTAAATGAAGAAGGACTGGGGAGTAAGTTGCTTATCCATTGGGTGGTCAGAGAGAGGAGTTTTGCATTTCTTTTACACAGCCACTATGTCCCTTCACTGATCAGAAGCTTAACTGGCTGGGTGGAGAAGTAATCTTGTTCTGTGCATTATTCCCTTGGACTGAATGACTTGGCTCCCTTTGAACATGTCTATTCCTTGAAAAATTCATTTCAAACCATCAAACTAAGATCTAGAGGCATTTCCTATAAAGACGTTATTATTGAGTGAAATTATACTCAGGATATGGAGCAGGTAGATACATTTTACTGTTTGGTTTCTGTGTTTCTCATCTAATATTGTGGACTGCAATTAATCATTTCTTTTGTGGGGATGGCTGTCTTAATTGTTAGAAAGTATCTCAACTGAAATATGAGGACCTTACCTAGACACATTTACATCTATCATAGTTACACCCTTATGCTGCTCTTGACTTTAATCTCTCAAATATAACATCCTAGTATGTGATATTGTCTGGAACACAACCATACATATTCAGAGCCTGATATCCCAACTAGATATGATTGACAAGAAATTGCTTAAAGTCAATTTGTTCAGTCTCAGTTTACTATCTACAGCACAAGTATAATAAATGATCCTATCACAGAAGACTTAAATGACTTGATTTAAAAATGGTCATCATGATACTTTGAACATGTTAAAGTCATTCTTTTAGGAAAACCTGTTGTGGTTTTTTTTGTTGTGTGGTGTGTGTGTGTATGTATGTGTGAGTATGTGCCCACATGGGCAAGAGAATGTTTAATGTGGAGGTCTGAGAGTGAATCTCTGGATTCAGTTCTCTGTATCAACTGGGAGATCTAGGTTTGTAACTGAAGACTGCCAGATTGAACAGAAAACAATATGATCCATCCCATTGGTTCTAAATCCGTATTTCTTTTTTGTTGTATTTTATTTTTGCTACATGATTATTAATTTTTGCTTTATTTTTATTTTGAAACAGAATGTTCATTCCTTTTTTTATTTGTTTATCTAAATTTTAATTAGGTTTGTTTTTTTGGAAAATACAATAATACTCTTTCTAACCTTATTTATAATATTCTTTCAAACTTTTCTCTTCTTTTCTTAATTTGAACATGCTTATCCTACTTTTTTGTTCTCAAGGCTATCCTTAATTACATTTATTTACTATGTTTACTTTCGAACCTAAATAAAATATAAATTTATATCACATAACTCTCTATTTCTTATCGTGTTTTTATTCAGCAGTCACTGGTAATATATGAGTGGGCTTGAACATTTTGATTTGTTTGTTTGTGTTATGTTCATTTTGGTCTCACGTTATTGCAGTGGTTAATTTTCTTTTCCTTTAAGGGTACTAGGTATTGGTTCCTAAAGAGTAGGTAGGTTCCTTATTATAAAAGCACTCAAATAAAATTTTAGGACCTATGCAATACACTGGATACACTAAAAATAATACAGAAGCCCCATCCAAGACAGAACAATTTTTAATTATAAAATTCAAAGATATTTCAGATGGGATTGTAATTTTTAATTATAAAATTCAAAGCTATTTCAGATGGTTGGAATGCCAGACCAAAAATCAAAAATTTACTTAAAAACTATTCAGTGATTTCAAAGATAAAACATGTACAGAGATGAATAAAGAAAGGAAATTGAATCAAGACATTTACAATAAACTAGTAGTACCAAAGAAAAAGTCTGTAACATGGAAGAAAAACCTCAGTAATGAAATTGAGATCTTACAAACCAAAACCAACCAAACAAAAGGTTAGGATTAAAGGCTTAATCAAATAAAACATTCAGTTGAAAGCATCACCAATAGATTAGATCTATTGAAAGAGAATATTAGTATCAGAAAATAAGAATTGAGTAACTTCTACACTTAGACATCAATAAAAGCGGGGAAAAAACAAATACAAACAAACAAACAAAAAACCCAAGAGGACAAACCAAGACATCTGTAAAAGAAACCAGACACAATACTACATGGGGTAAAATAAGGAGCTGAGATTAAAAACTAAAGATGTAGGCAACCTATTTAATGAAACTATAGTAGAATGTTTTCTCAATACAGGAAAAAAATTGACACCCTTGCATAAGAGGCATTTTGAAGGTAAACCACAGAAAAATTTCTCTGTGAAATGTCATATTCAAAAACTCAAACTGCAAAACAAAGAAATGACATTAAAAGATGCAAAAGAAAAGTACCAATCACAGAGACACACACACTGGAATATCATTAGACCTTATGACAGAAACCTTCAAATCGAGGAAGATTCAGAATAATATATTTCAAACCCAGATAGTAAATAACGTCCTACTGAGATTGCCCTCTCCCCAAAATACTACATTTATATCTGATGAGAAAGTAAGAACATGAAAGACAAACATGAGCTAATCTAATTTATGACCAAACCTAGCTAAGTTCAGAAGATACTTAAAGGAACTTTATACATAGAGGAAGAAGAAAATCTCACTCATAAGATCATAAGAAAGAAAAAAATGGAAGACCTAAGAAAGGATTAATCATGCCAGTCTCAGGAAATTAGCAAGCCCCTAATATGATTAGGAGAGAAAGAAAAGAACAAAGAACAATTGAATTATGCAGGAAACAACTAAGAGATGACAGGGATTATAAAATCCTTCTCAATAATAATTGTATTTATATATTTATTTAGTTTTCTTTTATTAAAAATAGACATTTTTTTCTAATTACAGCTCCCCCACAAGGAACTCCCATTTCCTTCCCACCTTTCTACCCATCGGAAAAAAAAAAAAAAATAAACCCTTTGATCTCGCATTAAAAAACAAGTACGCTTCTAAGTGATAATAGGGAAAAAAAATTATCAAGATAAGTAAAAAGGAAACAAATCAGAATATGCAAAGCAACAAAGTAAAAAGAGCCAAAGGATCAGCATGTAGACACAGTGACACACACACATTTCAGAAAAAAACTCAAAGTAGAAGCCCTAATTTATATTCTGAGAACCTGCACAGTGGGAAAACAGCAACAACAAAGAAAGGAAATAAAACTAAAAAGGAAAACCTTCCCTGACCTAGTTTTTGAGACAAAGAACCTCCTAACAGACAAGGTTAGTTATCTTGGACATCTATGACTGAACACAAAGGTTACCCTTAAAAGTAGTCTTTTTCCATGGTGAGACTGCCTTGGGAAAAGATTATTTTATTTACAAGTGTTATCAAGTGGAGTCAGCTTCTGGGTTAGAGATAGGTGTGTGGTCCTCTTCCTTTCCACTCTAGGACCCATGTGTTGCAAACCATGCATGCAGGACATGTGTGGGCTGCCTCATTTTCTGTTGTTTAATGGCACCAATCCTGTTGTATCTACAAGGTTCTTATTCCTTGATGTACTCCAATCTCTCTGTCTCTTAGACTTTTTCTGCCTCTACTTCAGTAGGGTACCCTGACTGTGATGAAGAGATTCGTTGGAGATATCCTTTTAGACTACCTATTCAGGGCTGAACATTACATGATAGGATCCCTCATTCTCTGCATATTGTCTGTGAGTCTCTGTATTTGTTCCCATCTGTTCAGAAGAACATTCTCTGGTGATGTTTGCATAAGGCATGGATATTCTATAAGTATAGCAGAGTGAAGTTAGTATTCATTATCACTATTATTGACTACCACAATAGTAGTATTTGGCTCTCTCCTACATCCCTGACTTATCTAGTCTCAGTTTCTTGGCACTCAAGTAACATTGGTTATGGGTTTCATCTCAGAGAGTGAGCCAAAGGGCAAATAAGGTATTGGTTGGTTATTCTCACTGATTTGAGTCATGATTTCACCAATGTATCTTGCAGGTGGGTCACTCTTGTAGAATGAAGGGTTTGTAGCTGAGTTGGATGAGCTTTATTAGAGGTGTTTAAGAGGTTGTATAGGAAGATATTAACTGGGACATAGAAAATTATCAATAACTATGGCACTTAAGGAAAAGATATCCCCTGCTTCAGAAACCATCACCTTCTAAGAGTCCTTCAGAACTTTGAATGAGTCTCTCTCCTGTCCATGGTGATATCCTGAATTTTTCAGTCTTGTTTAGATTTGTGTTGATCAACACAGTGATTTCATGAGAAGAAGGCTGTGCAGTACCCAGAAGACAACTGCTACATGTCTTCCCATCCTTTGGTTGTTACTTTCTTTCAGCCTCCTCTTCTGCAATGTTCTTTGACCATTGGTGGTTGCACAGATCCCTTGATGGCAGAGTATTTTAATGCCACTTATTCTCAGCATTTTAACCAGTTATGTAATTCATCATGAACAGCTATCTGCTGCATTAGGAATCTCTGATGATGTCCCACTGGGCCTGACACTCCTCAGAACAAATTTCCATTGTTTCAAGTGGAAATTATTTCTTGAGATAATGGAGAAAGTTAGTTTACTTTTTGCTTCTTTTCTTAGAATGGAACAAACCTAAACAAATATGTAGAAGGTAGTGTGATATCTATTGAGTAAAACAATGATAAATAGCATTTACTTTGTGGTCAAGGCTGAGCTAGAATTCTCTTTGTATCACTGTCTGATCTCTAACTCATGGTAATCTCCTTGCCTTAGCCTCCTGAATGATATGCTTGTAAGTGAGAGCATGATCATAGGTAATTTAATTTAACATAGTTTGCTTTCGTTTTTGTTTTTATACAGATTAGAAAAATCAGTAAAACAGATTCTGTTTGTTAACATTGAGAAATAACAAAAAATTATACTTCATTGAACTTGATAGTACAAAAGATTGAGGAGAACAATAAATTAAGGAAATTTAAACTTTTGTTATCAGGATTTTTATTAATTTGATAAAGATTAAAAGTAATTCATCTTATTGCTAAGGCACATAAAATATTTTAGATGCAAATGTGAATCTGTCCTTTAATTCAAGAGGCTGGTAATCTGGGTGCTGTTTAAAGCTATTAGTTAATGACAGTGTAGTGGGAGGGGCTGTGAATATTCTTGAGACTGATGCTGCATTGTAATGCAGTTCAATAGTTTACTGCATCACAGTATTGCTCTTGAGACTTCTCTCCATCATATCACAGTATGCAACTAATGATCTGCAATTAAACATCTGCAAGACAAAATTTTCATAGTGGGTAAATATTTAAACACAGACTATAATTAAATGATATTTACACATTATTTATTTAGAAATGACGTGGAAATAAGCAAGGCATTAGGAGTTTGGTGGACATTACTGTTACTCCTATAAATGAATTTTTGTGCTTTGTGTTCTAGAGTTGGAGATTACATTGTGATGTACATAACTTTCCTTTCGATTCCTCCTTGAAATGGAACCAGGTTGAAACATGAAACTAGTTCGTGAATGGAATTTATTTAATTTTAATTAAAAATTAGTTTATTTTCTTAATTCATACTTATAAAAATGAAATTTGGCTCCTCCATTTGTTCTGGCAGTAATTGGCGAGATTTCCAAGATCTTAAAAGAGGTGGAAGTCAAAGTTATACAATGAAGAGTGTGACTTTTTAGTCACAAAGTGGACAACAGCTACCTTTGACCAGACAGTATATATGGATAATTAAATGAAGTAGAAATTAGATTGCAGTGCATCAATCCACCAAAATGTGGGTGACAAGATCAGAATTATCATAAAAAGGAATTCCATTCTAATGAGATAAAACAGAATCGTCCTCATTAAAAAATGTCTGACAGATTTCAGTCAAGTGGTTACATATTTAGGTTAGATCAACTCTGCCAACTATTTTGAAAAGATACTTATAAATGTAAAATAGTTATAAATCATTAATGCATTTTATCATATTTAATGTTGTTATTAAGTGGCATAATGTTAAGTATATTATATAAAAGTGAAAATCAAATTAACAAATCTGTATTAAATGCATGTATCTACATTTTAAAATGGAAGCGTGGATTTTGATAGAAGATACTGTACTCAGTCATACACATTGAAATAATCCCAACACGTAAGGCTCAGCACTGTATCCCCTGAAGTGTGTAATGTGAAGTCTGCCACAGAGTAGTCATTACTGAAACAAAATGAGAAGAACTTATTAAACATAATATCATGAAAGTCATTCATCCTAGTGAGTCATGAAAATGCTGGGTTAAATTTCTTCATCCTGCCATTAATATGAGAAAAATTACATATGGCTTCTGTCCCCATGAATCCCAAACCACTTAATTTATATGTGATTTTCTTCAAGAAGTCTTTATTGGCACTTCATTTTATGAATTATTTCCAATTATTTTCTTCACCCAGCTTTAAAAAAGATAAAATTCAAATTAAGAATACAGGCTTTTACTCTCTGAATGGAACACTTTTGACCTTGCTCAACCTAGTTTAGCTTTCCATTCTAAATTCATAACACTTAGGTAGAATAGATCCCCGAGACAGTGGTAAGATTCAGAGTACTTCATCGCCAATGTGTATATGTGTAATAGAGAATTAAACTAAGAAGTTATAAAGTCTTATTACATTTTTTTCACTCTGATAAACATTCACCTTCCTTCCAAGGTGATTCTCTTTCACTTCTTACTCAAAACCCCACAATTAGAGCAAAGAGCTCAGCTTTTGTGATTCCAGAACTCATCTGGATGACATGAATTATATTAGGATATGAATTGGAAAGATGAAGAGATAAGATAAGGAGCACAGAAAAAAAAGCCTATGATATTAAACTTTTAAACGTGTCATATAACTCTAATATAATGAGACATTTTGTAGCTCTCTTGAAAGATTTTTGTTTTATGAACAGTCTTCAAAGGAAAATTATTAAAAGCCTTTGAACATTGTTAGCATGAGTCAAAATACACTTTGGGGAAAAACTTTCCTTTAGCAGTAAAAGATTTAGGGCATTAAAAATGGATTATGTTATTTCAATTATATTTTGCATTCAATACTAAAGTGAACAGTATTAACTTAGGTTCAAGGAGCTTGGAGTCTTGGGTTTTCATGTTTCTATTCTTTATCATTGAATAAATTTCTAATAGAGGCCCAGAACAATAACTAAGCATGCTATTAGTTTAAACACGTTAACAAAGAAAGAGAGACCCTACTAAGCTGTCACAAATATTGCAAAATTTGAAGGACAGTGAAGGTGGACTCTGCTGTTCTTGATGAGGACATAGGATAATCATGGATGTGTCAGTGATGGTTTTCAAAACTTAGCTGGGGGACGGGTGGTGGTTCTGGTGAGAGGATATGCTTCAATAAGGCTATCTAGCTTCAGTTCGGAAATTATAAAGCTATAATTTTATAGCTTCCTTAATAATGCTTAATATTTGGAGTTAGTGAGGCCAGAAAATAACTCATTCTATCTTGATTTTCAGATGCTTCAGGACATGACAAGAAGGGCAGTTCTAAGGAAGAGAATGATAGCAAGCTAACAGGAGTTTTGGTTGGTTTGTAAGACGTCATCATTAATTATACCAACAGAGGTGAACAGAAGAATCATATCAAACTGAAGGACAAAATATATGTCACGATCTCTATTTCATATAGTAAATGAATGTTGGATTAGGAGACTCATATCATTAGATTAGAATGAGCACACATATGTTAAAATATGTTAGAGATGAAACATATTAGTATGTCAATGGGTAATGATGAAGCCAATCTGATAGATGAAACAAATTAATGAAATAGGAAAAGAAAGCAGTAATTGTAGGACTAAGTCCTTGAGAACAGAAGAGAGGGCTTTGA
The DNA here is from genome assembly GCA_021653895.1 of Mastomys natalensis. Lineage (NCBI taxonomy): Eukaryota > Metazoa > Chordata > Mammalia > Rodentia > Muridae > Mastomys > Mastomys natalensis. Next base: position 49,842 of record JAJTUV010001821.1, on the reverse strand, counting down.
GATATGAACATAGAATATGTAAGAGAAGAAAGACTATCGAAAACTTGCAGATGAATGAGGAAGTCCACAAATTAGGCAAAGCCTTTTCTTTTCTGTTCTTTTCTCTTCCTTTTTCTTTTACTATATTTGTGTAATATAGATAAAAGAGGTAGCTGATTTTCTTTCAATTCTAAGGGATTCAATTTTACTGTATCAGGTAGGTGCTTTTTCTGTTTTAAATTATAATTACAATTAGCTGTAGTTCAGCTTCCTATGGTAATAAATGGGCCGGAAAGATACATGTGTTGAAGGGAAAAAAATAAAAGCCCAGAGCAAGCACAATTTTGTGAAGGAAACAAAATCTTGCTTATATGTGTCTAATTGAAAGTGTTAGGAGTGAATAATTCAGGGCAGAGTTCAATCTGTCTTTCCGTCATCATCCTCTCTCAGCATTCCAGAGAAGCTACTGTGAACAAGGTTGTTAAATTTTAAGCCCAGGAACTAGAAAGATTGGAAATGTTCAAGAAGAACTTACTTTCTTTAACTAAGAAAATAAAGAATTCCAGAGACACATTCTGACCTTTAAAAAGTCTTCTGGACATAAAGAAAAAGTTGTTCTCTCCAAGACTGAGTGTAAATGATAATTTAAATTAGGACTGAATGTGACTTACACCTTAAGATATATTAAATCATGATTGATACCTCAAAAGGATTAAATCATACTTCCATAATTTTTTAAATTATTTAGTCTTTAAAGCTTATTGATAAATAATAGCTATGACAGGAGTTATTTAATTCATATGACTTTGATATAAATTATTTTCCTTGGAGTTAAATATTTTAAAAAGTTGCTGTGAAATTTTTATTTTGAACACAGAATTCCAGGAAATCATTAAATAATACATACTTAGAAAGTGGATATAGTATTAAAACAGGCATTTTCCAAATATATGAATGGGTGAGTAGGAAAATACAAACTAAATCACAAAATGCCCTTCCAATATCCAATGCAATGGCTATTGGTCACTATCAATGAAAGAAATTCACTGTCATGAATAAGCAAGGAGATAGAACAACTGAATTCTCATGTATGCTGATGGGAATGTACCATGGTATAACCAGCCTGGAAGTCAATTTATTAGTTTCTTAGTAAGTTAAGCACAAAAATGATACATATATGAATATATATCTACATATGTATATGATAGATATGGATATGTATGTGCATATATTCATGTATATCTACCTGTATATCTAAACCTAATCTATATGCATATACCTATCATAATTAAATCTATATCATCTAAATTCCTATCTATGTATCCATCTATGTATCTATGTATCTATGTATCTATGTATCTATGTATCTATCTATCTATCTATCTATCTATCTCCCTACTTACCAACTATCTATTTACCTATATACTTTTTCTGCATTTGGAAGAAAAGATAAAGTATTATCAATATATCACTTGCTGAATAATCTTTTCAACCTCTCCTGTAGGACTTTTTAATATGGTATGACATATCTGTACTTATAAACAAACAATAATAAAAAGCCAAATGAAATGGTATATAAGATAGTGATGGATGACTAGACTTAATGAATATCATAAAGTAGGTATATTAAAGCCATAAATCACACTAACTTTCACAGTTAATCAAGCAGAAAAATCATAACAGACTAGGAATCCTGTGAACATGAGTATTTTTATGAGCAATTACCTCGATTTGTTATTCTCTTCTCATGCCTGATTTCTCTAAAGATAAAACAATAGATTAAAGATGCTTGGTCTTCCTGACAAAAATTCTTTTGATAATAAGCCAAATGTCATCACTACAAATCTTGAGGCCAAATGCATTGTATTTAAGTCCTTTATTTTTCTATTACATTTAAAATATATCATATAACTCTCAAAACCGACATTTATCTAACAGAAATAATCTAAATCAATAAAGAAATACTCTTGTTTCAGAGATTAAGAAGTTGATTCATTTATTTCACTTTTTTTTTGCTGCTATGAAGAGCCATCTTAAATAAATATAAGAGAAACCAAAAGAACAAGATGGTAACAGATACATCGCCTCATCGACACACATCAGATTTCCAGTAGAGAAGTGTGGTAAAGCTGAAAAGGTATTTTTAAAATCTTTCTTTATTTTAGTGAAAGATGGTATAACTTTGTAACCAACACGTTAAGAAAATTATATAAAATCAAATAAAACTATGCAAAGACACATCAGTGGTAACATGAAAACTAGAGACAAAGATTCTCCAAAACAGACAGGAAGCATTGTCTATGTGCTGTATGGAAGCACTGCTTTGAATGACACTGGATTTTCAAGAGACTGTGGAGACTACAAGAAAGGTTCACAGTCCATAATTGCTAGAAATAAAGACTGCCAGTGGTGAATTTCATCTCCTTAAGGATGTAAGGGGAAGTAAATGATTCTCAAATTAAAAAAAAAATCAAAACAAACCAAACAAAATATAGAAGCATTTTATTACAATTAGACTTGTAATTAAGGAGGACTAAAATACATTTTTTCAAAGAGAAAAAAATTACAAAAAACCCCCTGTGGCCAATCAGAATAGACATATCAAAAAAAATAGGAAAAATTATAAGTATAGTTGAACTCATTAAATGATTTGCATGAAATATATTTGATAATAGGATTAAAATGTTAATAACAACAGGCACTAAAAATGATGATATTGGAGTAGAAAAGTTACAGATACTAAACTGAAAGTTAGGTTTCACAAGTCTACAGAAGTGAGAAAATATCATTATTATCCTAGTGTGACATGTGACATTTAAGTATTGTGATATACAGAGCAAGCACTCTGAAAACAAAGATAAGCAGTGTTTACTCAATATACAAAGGACCATATTCTGAAAGTCTATAAATAGTCAAGATGAGATCTTGTGATATTTATTCCAGCAAAGATGAAAATTCCATTAGGTGAGTTGCCTCACACCTATGATAATTTAGAAATTTATTTATTTAATAAAATTAAAAAGAAATAATTCAATTAATATCCAATAGGGTAGACCACTTCATGAAGAACATATCATGTTTCAATGTTCACATTTTACCAAAGATGTATACACAACCAAAGCTCATGACTGAAAAGAAATGGAGGCACATAGTTAGTTCTAATAAAGAATCTTAACGTCTGTCATTGTTAATTTTTTATTAATAAGATAAAATACCATGAGGCCACCCATAAAAGAAAGTATTTCATTTGCAGCTTATGGTTCCAGTTTAGAGTCCATGACCATCATGGCAGAAAGCTTGGTAGCAGGCAGGCAGCCAGGCAGGCAGGCTGGCAGGCAGGCAGGCTGGCAGGCAGGCTGGCAGGCTGGCAGGCAGGCAGGCAGGCAGGCAGGCAGGCAGGCATGGAGCTGAAGCAATGCTTGAGAGCTCACATCTTGAAGCACTAAGAGGAAGCATAGGTTGAAAGGCTGAGACTGGTGTTAATCTTCTGAAACTTCCAAGCCTACACACAATGTCACACTTGCTCCACTAAGGCCACAACTCTTAGTCCTCACACAAACAGTTTTACGATTTGGGGACCAAGTATATGGGTTTATGCCTTTCTCATTCACCCTCTCTTTGGTGAAGTGCTTTGTAGAGAATGAGCAAAATCCATGAATTGTATTAAGGGTCTTGCTTTTCTATAAGTTCATTGTCTATAGTTTTATTTACCTGCTGCTAACCAAGCTGCAAAATTATTATATCCAAAATTCCTAAACTGAATAACTCACAATGTTGTAATCATAAGCATCCTAGTAGAATGATGAACTTTTACTCTGTGTCCTCTGTTTTATCTATAGTATGAAGGAGTTATGCCAAGCATGTTCACACTGGATCTACTACCTGTTATAGGTCAGTTAATATAGGTGTTGTATATCAGATAAACATCTATAATCCTTATGTTCAAGTAACCTTTATTTCACTTTAATAATGGTCATTGTACTATTTTATTATCATTTTTGTATCTTTCTTGTCTACCATACAAATTAAAATGTTATCATTGATAGATTATCCACAGAGAAAAATATAGCATTTAAGTGATAAGATTTGACAGCAACTACAGTTTCCTGCATCTGTTGAAAGCCTTGTCAATTCATTTCCCAGAGATAAGAACAGATTACTGTAAAATATAGAATACTTCACTGAGTAAAATGCAATACAGTTTTACATGTGGAAATTGAATACTTACCAAGAAGAAAATCCTCTGTGCTTTTAGCTCAACAAATCTGAAATAGCTGAAATGTTGTAACATATAAACTCTCACTGTACTGTATCCAGTCTATACTAAAATAGCAGCAGGTATATCTCATTTGAAAATTATTTATTTATTTATTAAGCGAAATATTTTATTTATTTATTTATTTATTTATTTATTTATATGTCAAACATTGAGACCCTCCTGTTATCTCTCTTACACAGTTCCCCCCCATCTCCTTTTCATCTGAGAAAGTGGAACCCCTGAGTATCCCTCAACCCTGACATATCAAGTCTCTGCATCCTCTCCCATTGAGGAAGCCAACGGAGACTGAACTACATGTCTGCTGTATATGTGACCAGGGCCTTGTTCTAGCCTGTATATGTTCTTTGATTGATGGCTCAGTCTCTGAAAGCTCCCAGGGGTCTAGGTTAGTTGACTCTGTTGGTCTTCCTGTGGGGTTTCCTTCTTCAGGGCCTTCAATGCTTCCCACAACTCTTCTATAAGTGTCCCTGACCTCTGACCAATGTTTGCCTATCTGTTGTTATATCAATTTCAATCAGTTGCTGGGTAAAGTCTCTCAGAAGTAAGTTATGTTAAGTTAGAGAGCCCACTTTCATGGCAGCCTCTCATAATAGAAACCCTAGCTATCAAATAGCAACTGTCCCAGAATGCACTTTAATATTTAGTGATTAATACAAGGGTCAGTATGCTTCTTATAAAAAAGTAAATATTTTTATATCTTATAGCCAAATATTTTTCTTTGCTTACATTTACATTTCTTTAATAATTAAAAGTTATTCTTGGTAGACATGCAAACTCATCCATCTATCTCTATTCATCTTTAGCAGGTGCAGGGATGGAAAATATTCATGTTTCACTTGTGTTTTTTTTTTTTTTCACTTTTCTTTTTATCTCATCTGTATTTACCTTTTAAAGCAGAATGTGATTGGGCACTATTATTTCCATTCACAAGCCTTGCTGAGAGTTACAAGACCTAGGAAAACTCAGGGGTTTGTTCTTGGTACTTTGGAAAACAAACCACTTGGGGAATTCCTGTCAAGTTGTTTTAACTTGTGTTTACTTCTAAGACTAGTACATGCAGAATTAACCACAGGGAATGAAAATTTTAAGATGTAACTTAAGCCATCTTAATTTGGTCTACTAAGGAATCCAGCTCAACAGCTAAACACTTCAGACCACACAGTTAACATTAATAGCAGGTTACGTCTTACAACAAACGTTCTATCAACCTCTTGAGTCAAACCGATAGTATCACAGTATCACATGTAGAAATTTTATCTTCCCCTTAGTTTTCATGCCACACAGATGTTTTAAATGTTAACAAAAATAAACAAAATCATGGAAAATATATTATCAGAAGGAATGAAGGTAAGCATCAAACACATAGTTCTGGTGACGCTTAGTCTGCTTCTTCCATGCATGATGTGTCGTCATCTCTTTCCAGGGGTGGCATTTCTTCAGTTACAGCAGCACTGGTCTCATCCACAATAGGATCATCCTCATTGATACCTAGACCAAGCTTGATCATCCTGTAGATCCTGTTAGCATGGGTCTGAGGATCTTCCAGACTGAAGCCGGAAGACAGGAGTGCAGTTTCATACAGCAAGGTGACCAGATCTTTCACAGACTTGTTATTCTTGTCAGCCTCTGCCTTTTGCCTTAAGGTTTCTTTTTTTTTTTCTTTTTTTTTTGTTTTTTTTGTTTTTTTTTTCCTTTTTTTAATTTTTTTTTTTTTGCTTATTCACTTTATAACCCGTCCCAGTCACCCCCTCCCACAATCCTTCCCCATCTCTTGTTTTCTGACTACCCCCTCCTCCTGTATCCCCCACCCTGCTACTTTAAGTCTCTGAGAGGCTAGGTGCTTCCTCTCCCATTGAGGCCAGATGAGGCACCCAGCTAGAAGACCATACTCCGTATACAGGCTGCATGTTTTGGGATAGCCCCCATTCCAGATGTTTGAGACCTACATGAAAACCAAGCTGCACATTTACAACATATGTGCAGGGAGGCCTAGGTCCAGCCCATGGAGGTAGATCTGTGTAGACTAGGTATGCTCCACGGTTGGTGATTCAGTCTCTGAGAGCTCCAAGGGTTCAGATTGGTTTACTCTGTTGATCTTCCTGTGCAGTTCCTATCTCCTTAGGGCCCACAATCCTTCCCCCTATTCTTCTATAAGAGTCCTCAAGCTCCATCCACTGTTTGGCTCTGGATGTCTGTATCTGTCTGAGTCAGTTTCAATAACAGAGTGATCAGGGTTTATCTCCAGGTGTTTCTTTGCTGCCATGTAACCCATTGTTGAGTTGTCTCTGAGGGCTTGAGCTTTCATGATTCTCTCCATGTTTGCTGTCCACCCATACGTGCTTGTGACAATACAGCATGGGGATGTCACCAATCGGTTTGACACAATCACCTTTTCAACCTTTTTCTCCAAAATATCTTTCATAATTTTGCAGAGGTTCTCAAATTTTGTCTTTTTCTCTTCCTGTTTCTTCTTTTCCTCTTCATCTTCTGGAAGTTCCAGTCCCTCTTTGGTCACAGACACCAAGGTCTTGCCCTCAAATTCCTTCAGCTGTTGCACACAATACTCATCAATGGGCTCAATCATATAGATTACTTCTAAGCCATGCTTTCGGAGACGTTCCACAAAGGCTGAGTTAGCAACCTGGTCCTTGGTCTCACCTGTGATAAAATAGATGTGCTTCTGATTTTCCTTCATTCTGGTGCAATAGTCCTTCAGAGACACCATCTCATCCCCAGAAGCAGATGTGTAGTACCACAACAGCTCTGAAAGCTTCTTCCGATTTTGAGAATCTTCGTGAATTCCAAGCTTTATGTTTTTTGAGAACTGCTCATAAAATTTTTTTGTAGTTCTCTTTATCTTCTGCCAGTTCAGTAAATAGTTCTAAGCATTTCTCGACCAAATTCTTTCTGATAACTTTCAGAATTTTGCTTGTTGCAGCATTTCACGGGAAATATTTAGAGGGAGATCCTCAGAATCCACCACCCATCTAATGAAATTCAGATACTCAGGGATTAACTCCTCACAGTTATCCATGATAAAAACTCTGCGAACATACAACTTAATGTTGTTCTTTTTCTTTCTGTTTTCAAACAGATCAAAAGGAGCTCGTCTTGGGACAAAAAGAAGGGCCCGGAATTCTAATTGTCCTTCAACAGAAAAATGCTTTACTGCCAAATGCTCTTCCTAATCGTTGGTTAAGCTCTTGTAGAACTCTCCATATTCTTCATTAGTAATGTCATCAGGATTCCTGGTCCAAATCGGCTTTGTTTTGTTGAGTTCTTCTTGATCAATGTACTTTTCCTTTATCTTCTTCTTTTTCTTCTTGTCACCATCCTTCTTCTCTTCTTCTTCTTCATCAGAACCAACATCTTCTATTTCAGGCTTGTCCTCAGACTCCTTTTCTTCTTTTTCTTTCTCTTCCTCTTTCTCTTCCTTTTCTTCAGCTTCATCATCACTGACTTCCTTATCACGTTCCTTCTCCACAAACAGAGTAATGGGATAGCCAATAAACTGAGAATGCTTCTTCACAATCTCCTTTATTCTCCTCTCCTCCAAGTACTCAGTTTGGTCTTCTTTCAGATGCAAGATAACCTTTGTTCCACGACCCATTGGTTCACCTGTGTCAGTCCTCACTGTGAAGGATCCCCCAACCCGGCTGAGGAGTCCCAGGCATACTGCTCATCATCATTGTGCTTCGTGATGACAGTCACTTTCTCAGCAACCAAATATGCAGAGTAAAAACCAACACCAAACTGGCCAGTCATAGAGATATCTGCACCAGCCTGCAGAGCCTCCATGAAGGCTTTGGTGCCTGACTTGGCAATAGTGCCAAGGTTATTGATCAAGTCAGCCTTGGTCATTCCAATTCCAGTATCCACAATAGTGAGGTCCATCTTGTTGTTGGGAATGAATTAATGTGCAGCTCCTTCCCGATCGAGTTTACTGGGTCCGTCAAGCTCTCGTATCTGATTTTATCCAGAGCATCTGATGAATTGGAAATGAGCTCCCTCAGAAAGATCTCTTTGTTCGAGTAAAAAGTATTGATGATCAAGGACATTAACTGGGCAATTTCTGCCTGAAAGGCAAAGGTCTCGACCTCCTCCTCCTCCATTGGTCTGGGTCTGGGTTTCCTCAGGCATCTTGGCTGAATGAGCACGCACCAAACGTGATTACCAGTACCTGGACACTGAAACAACTTCACTTGTGTTTTTTTATTAAAACATGTGCATGATTGTTTTAATTGGTGTGATACTACAGTCTGCGAGATATTATCATTATGGACCAGTGCCAGGAATACGGCCTTGGTTCCCTTTAAGCACACAAATGAGGAATCCTTAAGGAATAACATCCTGAGGTTCTGCTTTCTGCGATCATATCCAGTACTACTAAATGAAAATGATTTCTCAAAGCAGATATAAAATGAAACAAAACAAACCTTAAAAGTGGATTGGAAGCACTAGACTTTTCAAAGAAATTCAGGTGAGAAACTGGGAAAGGAGACACAAGGTAGAAGAGGAACTTCCTGTCAATTAGTTGCAGTTTAGGTATGACTGGAACATAGGAACATAAACTGTCATTGAGATTTGGTCTTGGGATCAGTTCTGGGAGACTCTGCTCTGTGTGTTGTATTTGTCTTGGTTTGAGGATTCCTGGAATTCTCCCTTTGTTTAAAGTGACTCCATGTTTGAAATAGGTGGTTTGCTAGTGGATGAAGAGGCATAAAGGAACTCCCACAGAGCTGTCTTATCCAATGGGAAATCAACAGAAACAGAAAGATACCAAGAGGTTAAAAAAAACTTATGTCCTGTTACCTCCAGTAACATTCTGTGTAATACAAGCCCCCATAATTAAATTTGGGTTCCTTATTGGTTTTGGTAAAGAAAATCAGATATGCTCTGTACTAACTTTTATTCTTTATGTTTATTAGATGTCATTTTTGTAACTTCTAATGATTTGCATTTATTAATAACACTGTAGAAATACACGTTCAGATTTATCTTTAATTCAAAAATACATACATATCTTTCATGATGGAAGAAAACATATTTCCTTTGATGCGTATTTTATGATATTTCTTGCCAGAATAGCAGGTATAAATAGCTAAAACAGTAAGCCTGGGAGAATCTGAGAAAGGCAATAAGTAGACAATAAACTTCCAAAAGGTTAATGAAATTCAAGGGAAAGTTTCTTTACAAACTAAGTAGATAAAAGACTGTGTTTACCTTCTACTTTATGGATGATAGGATATGGCTCAGTAAAATGAGCAATACTGACATATTTGTAAGACTTTCAAAGGCCATTTCACCACACAAAGTAGTCAACAGGGTTTATACTGCTCATAAATGGCAAATCTACATGAGTTCTTTCAGGGAAGAAGAGGGAACATTGACAACGATTCTTATGCCTTCAGAGTTCATCTTAAAGCTGTATTTAGTTCTTGAAGTATTATTGCTTGGGTGTTTTGTTTAAACTCATATATTTACTTAAACAAGTCTCAATAAATGTTCTCAATGCTATATTTACAAGATCCGTTTTTTTCAGTTAAAATAGCTGTTTTTATAACAAATATTCTTTACCCATTTAATTATGAGTTTTTACTTCATGCCACACTAAGTGAATATATGATCATTATTTATGATATATCAGATGCAGGCTTTTAATACTGAAACATTATTTATAGACTTATAATTCTTCTCTCTATATAAATCTACAAGTATAAAGTAATAGTGAAAATAACTAGAGAATGTAATTCAAATTTTGTCAGTCTATCTACAAATTATATCAAGGGAAAAATCCTTAATAAAGAGGATTCTTTTGTTTATTTTCTTACTTTTATTTCTTTGCTTTTATGTCAAGATTAAAAGAGATCTGTGCTAGAAACTTTTTTTTTAATGGAGAAAAATACTCGAAAAGGTATTTGCAGACTTGACATTTCCAGGTTTCAGCAACAGAAACCAAATCTTGATGATTTATGCAATGGTCAATATAAAATCATGGACTTGGGAAAATGTGCATGGACATGAATCTCAGGACCACACAGAACCTGATGAAGCTTTAAAGGTTGGTGTATAAAAATCTCAACAATAAGAATCTAGTTGTAACATTCATTGAGGGCTTTGTGTCTACAACAGGATATCAATCTGCTTTAGACTGCTCACGATTGGAAGCTTGGAAGAACAGGGAGGTAACTTTGAGGATCTGTAGGGCGATCATTCTGTAACTTTCCAGTAGAGCACAAAGCAGAAGATCCAGCAGTCTTCTATGGAATGTGGTATACTGCGATTTTGTAGCCTTCTTGTATTGAATCATCTTCAAGTTCCTAATAAAACCCAAAGCAATGTAAAGAAGATAAGTTTAGTTGCTAACTTTTAGTCTTTATGATGAATCATGACAGAAAGAAGATTGTATACATTCAGTACAGGTTGATGGTTTTTTTATCTCTGGTTGGAATATTTTTCAACTAAAATTAGCTGACTGTATATAAAGAGCCTTTGTTACAGAGAGCAAACTGAAATGTATTGCCTTGGAGTTAGTTGCTAGTCAGCCATCGGCTATTGGGAGCTAGATGATCACTGTCACTGGCCTTTGTTTATGTATCAGGGATTGACAGTGAGGGTTACTAAGATCATACATGAAAGTATACAAGTTCTACTCAACTGCAGAAGTGGATTAACACAGGCGTTATACAGATGAAATTTGCAGGAAACAAATTTTTAGCCAATGACTATCTGACCAAAATACAATGAAATCATTAAGACTAATTAGGTCTAGTGAGCATTAACTTAATTTTTTAATTGACTATTTTATTTCATTTTGGGGGTGAGTCATACCAGTTTTACTTAGGGTGATATAATTCAAGGCTCATATAATTTGGGGGACCGAGGGTAGGAACTTCCAGGATGGGCAAACATCATTCATTGGCTGAGGGCTTAGGGTACCAAAATGCCTCATTAGCATGGGAAGCAATTTAGGAAGCTCAGGTTCTAGATAGTTCTTCTCAGGAGAAAAGAAGTTGATCCTGTAATCTAACTGAGGCTATGAGACATTCTGCTGGTAGAATGTTTTGAATTCCCCAGATAATGTCAGAGAAGAAATCTTGCATATGAAGGGAGTCCTCCATTTGGCTCTGAACTCAAAGGCTGTCCAGCCAATGGTGGACTTTCACCTTAATTAGTGGAGTTTCCACACATCTTTCTCTGATTTATTTTTTAATGAGAAACATCACTAAAGTATTCAACCTCTATATTTGGGACAGCTTGGTATTGAACCAGACCTTGTTTAGCAGTGTTTTTTGCAATGCTATTCTCTGCTGGTTTTTAAAAATGAATTAGGCAGGGATAAAACAACATAAACCAGAAGAGGTAGTGAGGGGTGGGAGCCAGCAACAAGAGATTGTTGAACCAACTTAATCACTTAGTGAATTGAAATCGCTAGAGTAACCCTCTATAGAGTTTTCTGAGAATATAGCACTGGCCTTAAACAACACTTGATTCATTTACATTAACATTTTTCCTCACTACTATGAAAATTCCCCCAAGTTTAGCAGTCATTAAGCCCCAACAAGAGAGTTTACCTGCTGCTGGAAGGCATTTCAAATGTTATCCCGCTTGCTGGAATCCCCCCATGAACCCTGCACTTCATCCTCCTTCCCTTCACCCCCCAAAACACCCACTCATGCCCACCTCACCATCTAGCATCCCCCTTTTCTGGGGCATCAAGCCTACACAGAAGTAAAAGCATCCCCTCCCACTGACGCCAGACAAGGCAGTCTTCAGAGCAACCCATGTATACTCTTTGGTTGGTGGCTTAGTTCCTGAGAGCTCTGATGGGTCCAGCTAGTTGATACTGATGTTCTTCCTATCAATTTCACTTTTTAAAAATTACAACACTTGACCATTACTAGGGCAATGATATAGAAACTACATATTTAAGGCATTTCAATGACTATAATGCATATGTGATTAGTGTTGTTAAATACTTTAAAACAGAAACAGAACTATTGATGTTTAAATTGTAGAGCTTCTATGGGGAGTTTTACTGACTGAATTAGAATGAATGGTAATTAGTGCATCACTTGTCTTAATTGTCTCCTTTCAAATACTAAAGGGCATACCTGAGTGAATTAAAACCATGATTTATTGGAGTTCTACTTTTAGAGTTCAGTTAACAAAAGTTTGTTGAGATATGTTTTTAGATTATGTGGGGATTTCTTTTATAATTATGGAAATAAATAGAAAGGCCACCTGAACAACAACCCACAACTTATTTTAACAACAAACCCAGCTACCAATACTTATATTTGGCAAAGAATCAAAGACTGATTAAGGAGAGTAGGCTTGTGATGAGGAAAGGGGGAAATGTTCAATTTGCTTAGACTTCCTAAAATTGACAGGTCTACAGAGACAAGCTACAGAATATCATACCTAATTTCTAGGATATTGTCTCAGACAAATAGCACTACAGACCCTAGTCCCAAAGGAAACATTATCAAGTGTTGGGAGTTGACTCCGAGAGCAGAAAGCGGCTATCATCTTTACAGCCATCTCAGACCATATATTCTGACAAGAGACTTGTTTCAACAGCCTACAACAGCTGAGCACACTCTGATAAACATCCCATATCTTGTTTTGTTGTTTAGTGCCCCCAGCTGCAAGGCTCATGTGGTATACAGGCTGCAAGAGACGTGACATAGTGCCTTCAGCTGTGTTCCCCTACTTGTCCACGAGGACAAGGCATGTGGAAAAGTGTATAAATACCCAGGATTTCCTTTCAGTAAACGGGAGAGACATGATCAGACCCTCTGTCTTGTCTCCATTCTTTGAGTCTCTTGCCCCTCCATCCCCACTCTCTCTCTTGCTAGACCCTGACCTGCAGACCGGAACAACAGCGCGGGCCAGGACATAGTGGCCCCCAAATGTGGGGCAGCACAGGCTGTTACAATCAAGTATGGAAAAATGAATACCTAGAAAAATAATGTTCCTGCAGTTATTCATAATACCAAATCAGAGCAATGGTTCCCATGGTTTCTACTCTACAGTTGAGCTCTTCACTTTTCAGATAACCAATAATTTTTGCCTATTACTTCATGAATGGTCCTGAACTCAAATTTATAGTTGTAAGGTTTAAATTAATGATTATGCTAATTAAAATCTATTTTTTACTTTAAATTAAACATTTTCAAACTCAGAGCCTGATCAGTAGACTGTTTCTACATTCAATTAAGAAATATTTACATTCAACATAAATTTTCACTAAAGATTTCCCTGTATATTATCAGCAAACAGAATCTAAATATGATGGGTTAGTTGTTGCCTCCTCCCTTCGCCAATCACAAGTAGCCATGTGATCAAACTGTATTCCACTGGGACAGCTGTGAACCACTTTAAGTACACTGTCTTTGCATCATTTCTATTTTCCACAATATATGACATTACTTTCATTGGTTACAAATATATCTGTCATGAAGACTTCATGCTTGAAAATTTTGTCCCCAGTTGGTAGCATTGTGTAGAAGTTGTTGAGTTTTGAGGATATAGCTCTTTCTTGGTATAAGTGGATCAATAGGCGGGTCTTTCAGGGTTTTAAATTGATTCTGCTCTCAAACTTGCTCTTTACTTCCCAGCCTGGCTACCAGCAAAGGATGCATTCCATAGCCAGGAGGAACTCTCACGCCTTCCCTACTATGCTGCACTAAATGCTCTGACACCATAGGGGAAAATTAAACCATGCTTCCTCAGATTGTTTCTGTCAAATATTTTGTCACAATCAACAAAAAAGTAACAAATAAGACAGAAAGACTTTATTAAGAGTTGTGTTTTCTCTAATTTTAATTTAAAGATATAGTTGCTTTATTTTCTTTCTACCTTTCAAAACATTATTGGTGTTAGGAGCAAGTACAGTTTTTATAAAGAAGTAATGGTTCATTGAGTCACATTTAATGGTATTCATAAATGTGTGTCTTGGTCACTAGATATAAATCTTTTATGATCCACTTCAGATGTATACAAATAAAGTAGCTTTCTTAGACTCTAGAGTAACGCTTAAAAAATCTTTAATCCACTTGAAAACTGACATGTATTAATTAAAAACACACTCACATCCCATGAAGGGCAAAACAACCAAAATATGCTTGAAATTGGTCAGAAATCCTTTAGGATTTGTTTTCTGAGGATAATCTGACATTATAATTTTAAGACTTATATTTTTACTAGGAGGCTAAGCTCCAGAATAACTTCTGATACATTTTTAAGGTTTTCTCATCAAATTCAATTTAAAATAGTAACCACATTTTTTCTTCATCATCAATAGTAGTTTCCCAGGCAAATCTAGCTAATGTCTATTTCACCACAATCAAGTGTCAGGGGAGATAGAAAGATGATAGATAGATAGATAGATAGATAGATAGATAGATAGATAGATAGACAGATAGATAGATAGATAGACAGACAGATAGATAGATAAATAGATAAACAGATATGCATTACATCAGAAATTCAACTGTCAGTTCTGGAGATAGATGTATGAAATGGACATATTCATGGAAAAAAAGTTTCTGATATTTATGAAAGAAAGAATGGTATGTTCCAGGTCCCTGAACTTGGCTTGATATGAGCTATGCTCTAGCTTTGTCACTTTTTTCTTTATGAGTGTTCGTACATCTGTCAAACATGAATATTATTTGTATTGCATTAGCATCCACACTATTTAATATCAGTTTAACTTCATTATGTACATATAATGTGTCTTAGTTAGGACCATACATTAGGGCAATGGTGATATGGAGACACTTCAAGTTATGGATTTGTTTTGGTGGCAAAATTAAACTAACTACAGCAACCTCACAACAGTTTGTGGAAATCCTAAGCATTTAGGGCAAGGTGTTTTTCTATTTTTCATTCACAAAATCAGGGGCTAAACCTTTGCAATGACAGTTTTGAATTATCCTATACACTTTAAGATTTTTTTATCAGGATTATGACCTTAGTTATTGTTTCTTGTTTGGTAAGTCTTTTTCATGTCCTAGGTCAAATTTTCCTGTTGCTGTGACAAACATAATGACCAAAAGTAAACTTGTGAGAGAATGGGATTACCTCATCTTATGGGTTATAGTTAATATTTGAGTGGAAGGCAGTATGCTGTTCTCTTGTTCTCTCACTCTGGTTTAGTCAGATTGCTTAAACAACTCAAAACTATCTTCTGAGGATGGCACTGCCCACAGTGGACTCGGATCTCCTAAGTAATTAGCAATACTGACACTCCCAAAGGCCACACATTTCTAAACAATATCCCACTTAAGACTCCCTCAGGTAACTTGGCAGCTGTGTTAATTTGATAGCCTAAGCTAATTAGGAGAGAATCCAGTTCCTTGAGCTTACTTTAGCTTCTAAATTCTCACCTTTTACAGATGTCTCATAGTTG
Source organism: Mastomys natalensis (assembly GCA_021653895.1). NCBI lineage: Eukaryota > Metazoa > Chordata > Mammalia > Rodentia > Muridae > Mastomys > Mastomys natalensis. The sequence goes on along the minus strand of JAJTUV010001821.1, from coordinate 34,165 downwards.
TAAAGCCACTTCCGTAGGAATGAATACAATATGTAGTTCCTTAATTGGTCACATTTGATGGACATACTAGTGATGATGAGAAATCCCTTGCTTCTTGTGTCAATCACTACACCTGCCATTTGTATATATTTCCGTTCTCTGCATTTTTATTAGGTGGCAAGCTCTCATAAAACCGCTAACTTCTATGATCTGATATGATTTATATTCAGGCACCTCAGTTACATGAGAATTGTCCACAACAGATGGCTTACTAAAGCTTCCTAGATGCCGGAATAAAATCACATCCTCTTCTTAAGACTATGACCTTTTCCTTTCAACTTATTGATACTTCCAAGGAGCTGGCTTGAAGATCTCACATTATCTCAAGGCTTCTTCTGCAACACAGACATTGCTACTAACTGGACTAACTGAGATTATGCATTTAGCTAGTACATTGACCTCTTAAGAAACTTCACTGTTCTAGCTTTCTGCCAGAGTCCAACACTCGGTATCCTACCACTCCCCTGATTTATGATTTTGTGCTTGCTTTACTAGTGAAGGACCTTTCCATATCCTCCTTATATTTACTAATTGCTCAAAATCTAACAATTCACCTATTATTTGTTTGTGAATAACATCACTAAATTGAAAGCAATTAGGGTCAAAGAGAAGTAAGTTCTTATTTATACAATAGACTAAGGCTATTGAGGCTACTATTGTTTAAAAGCACACTGAAAAATGCAGATAAGATACATTCCAGAGAAGCAAAAACAACACAATGGGAGCTAATGACAAGGGGAGATTTATGTCAGGTACTGTGAAAAAAAGCTTTGGAAAGAAGCTGTGAAGTGGAAACTTTTGGTGGTGTCACGTGATACTTTAATGAAGCAGTCTCATTCCATGTTTTGCTGAAGCAGACCATAAGAGGACATGTGATTTTTGGAGAGAGTATATATAGGACCCAACAGAAAGTGTCTGTACACTTGTATTGCTTGTTGTGCAAGGCTTCCTTGGTCTCATGTCTTTGCTGATCTTCACTCTGTAGGGAGCAGCACTGCAAAGAACGTCTGACATTTCAGTTGGTTCTGGTCACTCCTGCCGACTCTTCCCAGTTTGGCTGAGTTCTGGATGTTTTGGTTGGTTAGTGATGATTTGTGTTTGGTGACACTTTTGAACTGGACTGCAAGTATTTTGACAACAGAGATTAGAATTGCCCCCAACTAACTACTTTGAAGAGGTCCTCATCACTTTTCCTATTTACCATCTTTTCACCCCTACTTTTGGATGGTGGGATAGAAGGGGAGGTCGAAGCATTTGAGAACGCTTACGAAAGTAGGTTTTTGGACATCTAAGCCTGCAAAGCTGTGTCTACATAGACTGAATTTCAGTACTGCAGAGAGATTGGAATCTTGCAGGTCTGGAGTCTGATTACTATATTCTGCTTCTTCTAGCCCTCTGAAACAACCATTTCTTGCTATACCTGAACTCATATCTTGTGATTACTTGAAACCTTTTGGAATCTATTTGCTTAGCATATCACTATATTATATCAATGTAAAAGCTAAGAATATCATCTGATAGCATCTTAGGTCTAAACATCTTAGGCTCCTTTCTTGCTGAAGCTGCTTTCCTACCCAGCAACTTATTTTAAACTTAATGTAATCTATGACTTCCTTTAAGTTGTAAAACAATAAAATTTCATGAAACTACTTCCATGTTAGAATATGGTATCTGGGGTAACTAAATCAATGGTCCCTGGCCATAATCACACAAAATAGCATATGCTGTCACTTTAGATTTTGATCTTAGCCATTATGGTGGGTATAAGATGAAATCTCAGAATTGTACTTGATTTGCATTGCCTTGATGAAAAATGATGTTAAACATTTCTTCAAGTGCTTATGGGCCATTAGAGATTCTCTGTTGAAAATTCTGTTTATCTTTGTACTTCAGTTTTTAATTGGGTTATTTTGTTATTTTTTTGTTTGTGTTTAACATCTTAGGCTCTTTGTATATTTTGGATATTAACTCTCTGTCTGACATAGGGTTGGTAAAATCTTTTCCCATTTTGTAGGCTGCCATTTTATCATGTTAATGGTGGCCTTAGCTTTGCAGAAGATTTTCAATTTATGAGGTTCCATTTATTAATTGATGATTTTAGTGCCTGAGCTACCCAGGAATTTGTCTCTTGTATCAATGAATTGAAGGTATTTCCCCATTTTCTCTTCTATTGGATTTAGTGTTTCCGGTTTTATGTTGAGGTATTTGATCCACTTGAACTTGGGCTTTGCATAGTATAGCAAATATAGATCTATTTGCATTCTTCTGCATGCAGTCATAGTTTCTAGGGGCTGCCAATATACCTTGACAAGTGAGTGTGCTTTCTTTAAAACACTCTAGGAGCCTCTTCTTAGTCAATGTTCTATTTTCAAAATGTTTCTGTATCTCTATTATTTGTAAAACCTGTCTAAATTTCTAAAATCTACCAGAAGAACCCAGTTTTCTCTCTGTAGTTCAATGTCAGGTGAAAAAAAGTTGACTTTCTTTTGTAAGTTTAATTTCATTTTGCTTTGTGACCAAACATGTAAAAAGGACTCTATCGGTAAGAATGAAGAAACATTTCACAAGGGCATTATTCTAACAACTCAAACCCTCCTAAGATGATAATATCCTATAAATGATAATGTAATATATATCATGTTATCTTAAGATTATATCCTAGAAATAAATGAAGAAATGTTTCCTGACCACTGGCAATGTCAGAAAACAAAACAAAAACACCTGTGGTTTTCTTACAAAACTGTCTCTTCTTTTGCTTGTGTCCACAAGGTGGGGGCATGCACAATTTTCAGGGTAAAATTAATATAAAGAGAATTATGATGCCTTTCCTTCAGTTTTAGTAATGAGTGCGGGCCAAATAGGGATCTCTTGTTTGTTGCTGTTGTTGTTTGCTGTTGCTATTGTTGGTTTTACAAGTAACAGAATCTGTTGGAAGAATTTTCTCTACATGTTTAGGTTTATTTGATCCTCAAGTTTATGTAATGAAGAACCCTGTAGGTGACTCAGATTTCACATCCAGTATCCAGAGTTCTGGTCAAAGTTTCTGCAAATTTAGTTTACTAGTTCGTGTACTAGAGTCATAGTTCAATAGCATATTCTAAAAAGCATGAACTTGAAGTCTTTTCTATAAGTATGCTTCTTTTAGTGGTGAACATGGTTTGAACACAGTAATATGTAACATAAAAGCACATGAAAGAATGAAGGTGAAAGCGTCTGACCCACACTGCTCCACAGAGGATACCCAACAAATGGAAATGAGCAGCAGAGTCTAACAATGAGACTAAGAGCTGTTGCTAAGGAACTCAGTGGAAAAAAATGCAGAGTTCAGACTTTTTGCTGATTTTTAAATCTGTAATTGACTTTTGAAGCCAGAAACAGTAAGGCACAGCATCCTCTGTGGGTACTTCCTGCTCACAGGCTGGTGATTTAAGCAACTTATGCATGTACATTCTTTTGTTTAATTTGACCAGGAAAAAAAAAACCTATGAATAAGAAGAAGAAGAAGAAGAAGAAGAAGAAGAAAGAGGAGGAGGAGGAGGAGGAGGAGGAGGAGGAGGAGGAGGAGGAGGAGGAGGAGGAGGAGGAGGAGGAGGACCATCCAATAAATAAAGCCTATTCAAAGGACAGCATAGAAGTTCCTGCTTATCATCCTGGCCTTTGGGAGATAGAGACAGAAGCACCAGATGCCAGGCCAGTCTTGGCTGCATAGAAAGTATGAAAGTTCTCTCTGCCCGACGGCTGCTTTAGACACTGTCTCAAACAGACAAACAAAGAGACAAACAGATCATATAACAATAACACAAAACTTACTTATATTTGGATAAAGCAAGAGAGTGGCCCCCACCACAAGAAGCTCATAGTGAGGAAGAAGTGGGCAAATGTTATTCGGGGAGAAAAAACAAATTCATCTGATGAGATTTGGTTTGAGGTTCATTGTTACCTTGAACTGAATAGGAACATAGCATGTGTTTGCTGTAAGAAACATATCTGACTTCCTCAGATTCTCCATAGCTGGAATTCGGAGCAGAAAATAGGAAGGAGTCTGGCAAACATTTAATGCCCTTAGTTTTTTTTTTTTTTTTTTTTTAGTAGAAATTACTTTACAATTGCTGTGACCTAACAATTATGTTCTACAAATTTATGGCCCCATCAATGACTCATTCATCTTTTAGCAAGCTGAAATGTTAAATGGGAATATAACATAAATCAATGTCCATTCACTCTTCACATCTGTAATGATGGCTCTTCTTGTAATAATTGGGGAAATAAAAAATCAGGTTGGGCTTACTAATTTGTTGGAGGCACAGCGATTTGGGGGTGGGGCTTTAATTTGGTTCTTCTTACCTGTTTTCCTCATTATGATATCATTTATATAGTCTGAAATTGGAAAGCCCAGTTGTGAATTATTTTCTGTCTCTTTAATCGCACAGATCTCCCCATAGACAAGATGTTCCCTCTTCTATCACATTATTAAACACTCAAGAAAAATTTGAAAATTCAGTTAGAGATTACACTGCAGGAGCAAGCATACACTAATGCGCCCAGTTCAGTACTTCATCCCTGTACTCAGTTCAGTACTTCATCCCTGTTGGACTCCATATTTTACTCTATCAAATACTTGAGAAGGTTTGTTTTTAACTATATTTGTTATGCTTATCATTAAGTCAATCACTTAATTAGCTATACTAGCAAATTTTGACACCACTCCTAAAGGTTGTGCAGCACACAATAAATTGTGTATCCTAGGTGAATGCATCACTACTGATGAATTTGCATATGCAACTGAATAATGACAGTCATACTCTCAAAACACCAACTTATCCTCATGTCAGTTTAAAATTCAACTGAATCCCATTAGTGCTGTTGGCATTAAGAGTAGTTTGGACCATCTATAATCTTATCCTTTGATTACCACCTCTGTGCCAGCAATATTCTTTTTTTTTTTTTTTGAAATTTTTTATTAGATATTTTCTTTATTTACATTTCTTTTTTCCAATTTTTTTATTGAATATTTTATTTATTTACCTTTCAGATGTTATCCCCTTTCCTAGTTTCCCCACCAGGAACCCCCTATCCCATCCTCTCTTCCCCAACTTCTTTGAGAGTGCTTGCCCATCTGCCCAACTACTCCTACCTTCCCACCCTGGTATTCCCCTAAACTGGGACATAGATCCTTCCAGGATCAAGAGCCTCTCTTCCCATTGAGGTCCAATAAGGCCATCCTCTGCTATGTATGCAGCTGGAGGCATGGGACCATCCATGAGCACTCCTTGGTGGGTGGTTTATTTCCTGGGAGCTCTAGGAGGTCAGTTTGTTGGTATTATTGTTCTTCTTATGGGTTGCAAACCCCTTCAACTCCTTCAGTTCAACTCCTGCATTGGAGACCCCATGCTCAGTTCAATGGTTGGCTGTGAGCATCTGCCTCTGTATTTGCCAGGCTCTGAAAGATCCTCTAAGGAGACAGCTATATCAGGTTCTTGTCAGCAAGCACTTCTTGGCATCAGCAATAGTATCTGGTTTTGGTATTTGTATATGGGATGGATCCCCAGGTGGGGCAGTCTCTGGATGGCTTTTCCTTCGGTCTCTGCTCCACACTTTGTCTACATATTTTCTCCTGCGAGTATTTTGTTCTACCTTCTAAGAAGGACTGAAGCATACAATCTTTGATCTTTCTTCTTCTTGAGCTTCATGTGGTCTAAGAACTGTATCTTGGGTATTCCAAGGTTTTAGGCTAATATTCACTTATCAATGAATGCATACCATGTGTAGTCTTTCGCAACTGAGTTACCTCACTCAAGATGATATTTACTGGTTCCATATATTTGTCTAAGAATTTCATGAAGTCATTGTTTTTAATAGCTGAGTAGTACTCCATTATGTAAATGTACCATATTTTCTGTATCTATTTCTCTGTTGAAGGATATCTGGGTTCTTTACAGTTTTGGACTATTGTAAATAAGGCTAATATGAACATAGAATAGAATGTGTCCTTGTTATATGTTGGAGCATCTTTTGGGTATATGCCTAGGAGTGGTATTGCTGGATTCTCAGATAGGACTATATCATATTTTCTGAGGAACTGCCAGACTGATTTTCAGAATTGTTGTACCAGCTTGCAATCCCACCAACAATTGATGAGTGTTCCTCTTTCTCCACATCCTTGCTAGCATCTGCTGTCACCTTAGTTTTTGATCTTAGTCATTCTAATTGGTATGAAGTGGAATCACAGGGTTGTTTTGATTTGCATTTCCCTGATGACTAAGGATGTTGAACATTTCTTTAGGTGCTTCTTGGCTATTCGAGTTTCCTCTGTTGAGAATTCTTCGTTTAGCTCTGTACCCCATTTTTAATAGGGTTATTTGGTTCTCTGAAGTCTAACTTCTTGAGTTCTATGTATATATTAGATATTAGCCCTCTATCAGATGTAGGGTTGGTAAAGATCTTTTCCCAATCTGTTGGTTGCCATTTTGTCCTACTGAGAGTGTCCTTCGCCTTACAGAAGCTTTGCAATTTTTTGAGGTCCCATTGTCCATTCTTGATCTCAGAACATAAGCCACTGGTGTTCTGTTCAGGAAATTTTCCCCTGTGACCAGGTTCAATGGTCTTCCCCATCTTCTCTTCTATTAGTTTCAGTGTATCTGGTTTTATGTGGAGGTCCTTGATCCTCCAGGACTTGAGCTTTGTACAAACAGATAAGAATGGATTGATTTGCATTCTTCTACATGCTGACCTCCAGTGATCCAGCTCCTTTTGTTGAAAATGCTGTCTTTATTCCACTGGATGATTTTAAAATCTTTGTCAAAGATCAAATGACCATAGGTGTGTGGTTTCTTTCTGGGTCTTCAATTCTAATCTATTGATCTACCTGCCTGTATCTGTACCAAGACCATGCAGGTTTTCTCACTATTGCTCTGTAATACAGCTTAAGGTCAGGGATGGTGATTCCCCTAGAAGTGCTTTTATTGTTGAGAATAGTTTTTGCTATCCTGGGTTTTATATTACTCCAAATGAATTAACAAATTTCACTCTCTAACTCTATAGAGAATTGAGTTGGAATTTTGAAGGGGATTGCATTGAAATCTATAGATTCCTTTTGGCAAGATGGCCATTTTTACTAAATTAATCGTGCCAATTCATGATCATGGGAGATTTTTCCATTGTCTGAGATCATCTTTGATTTCTTTCTTCAGACACTTGAAGTTCTTGTCATACAGATCTTTCACTTGCTTGGTTAGATTCACATCAATATTTTTAGTATTATTTGTGGCCATCATGAAGGGTGTCATTTCCCTAATTTCTTTCTCAGCTTGTTTATCCTTTGAGTAGAGAAAGGCTACTGTTTATTTGAGTTAATTTTATATGGAACCACTTTGCTGAAGTTGTTTATCTGTTTTAGGATATCTCTGATAGAAGTTTTGGGTCACTTAAGTATACTATCATATGGTCTGCAAATAATGATAGTTTGAATTCTTCCTTCCCTATTTGTATACCTTTGACTACCTTTTGTGGTCTAATTGCTCTGGCCAGGACTTCTAGTACAATATTGAATAGGTAGAGAGAGAGAGGGGAGCCTTGTCTAGTCCCTGATTTTAGTGGGATTGCGTCAGGTTTCTTTCCATTTAGTTTGATGTTGTCTACTGTTTTGCTGTATATTGCTTTTACTATGTTTAGGCATGGGCCTTGATTTCCTGATTTTTCCAAGACTTTTATTGTGAAGAGATGTTGAATTTTGTCAAGTACTTTCTCAGCATCTAATAAAATGATCATGTGGTTTTCTTCTTTCAGTTTGTTTACATAGGGGATTACATTGATGGATTTCCGTATATTGAACCATGCCTGCATCCCTGGGATGAAGCCTACTTGATCATAGGTGATGATCATTTTGATGTATTCTTGGATTCAGTTTGTGAGAATTTGAGTATTTTTACATTGATATTCATAAATGAAATTGGTCTGAAGTTCTCTTTGTTGTGTCTCTGTGTGGTTTAGGTATAAGTGTAATTATGGCTTTATAGAATAAATTGGATAGTGTTCCTTCTGTTTCTATTTTGTGGAATAGTTTGAAGAGTATTTAGTATTAGGTCTTCTTTGAAGTCTGATAGAATGCTGCACTAAACTCATCTGTTCCTGGGCTTTTGTTCTTTGGGAGACATTTTTTTTTAGTTCAAAATATTTTTTTTTATTGGAAATTTTATTTACATTTCAGATGTTTTCCCTTTACCCCATTTTCCCCCTCCCTCTCAGGAACTCCCTATCCCATCCCCCCTCCTCTTGTCTCTATGATGGTGTACCTCCACCCACCCTCCCCTGTACCTCACCCCAAAACCCTCGAATATCCCCCCATGATGTCCAGCCTTCATGGGACCAAGGATCTCTTCTCCCACTTATATATAGCTCCCTTGCATATAGAGCTGGAGCCACGGGTCCCTCCCTAAGCGCTTCCAGGCTGGTGGTTTAGACCCTGGGGGCTCTGGTTGCTTGGTATTGTTGCTTTCCTCATGGTATTTCGAATCCTCTCAACTCCTTCAGTCTTCACTCTATCTTCTCTATTGGGAACCCCATGATCAGTTTAATGGTTAGCTGTGAGCATCTGCCTCTGAATATGTCAGACTCTTGCAGACCTCTAAGGAGACAGCTATATCAGGCTCCTGTCAGCATGTACATCCTGACATCCACATCAGTTTACCTTTGGTGACTGCACATGGGATGGATACCAGGTGGAATGGTCTGCAGAAGGCCCCTCCTTCAGTTTCTGTCCTGTACTTTGTCTCCATATTTGCTCCCTTGAGTATTTTGTTACTCCTTCTAAGAAGAACTGAAGCCTCCCACCCCCCCACTTGGTCGTCATTCTTCATGAGCTTTATGTGGTCTGTGAGTTGAATCTTGGGTATTTCAAGCTTCTGGGCTAAAATCCAATAATCAGTGAGTAAATACCATGTATGTTCTTTTGTGATTGAGTTACTTCACTCAGGATGATATTTTCTAGTTCCATCCATTTACATAAGAATTTATCAAATTCATTGTTTTTAATAGCTGAGTAATATTCCATTTTATATATGTACCACATTTTTTGTATCCATTCCTCTGTTGAAGGGCATCTGGGTTCTTTCCAGTTTCTGGCTATTATAAATAAAGCTGGTATGAACATAGTGGAGTATATGTCCTTGTTATATGTTAGAGTATCTTCTGGGTATATGCCCAGGAGTGGTATAGCTGGGTCCTCAGGTAGTGATATGTCCAATTTTCTGAGGAACCGCCAGACTGTTTTCCATAGTGGTTGCATCATCTTGCAATCCCACCAACAATGGAGGAGTGTTCCTCTTTCTCCACATCCTCGCCAGCATCTGCTATCACCTGAGTTTTTTATTTTAGCCATTCTGACTGGTGTGAGGTGGAATCTCAGGGTTGTTTTGATTTGCATTTCCCTGATGACTAAGGATGCTGAACATTTCTTTAGGTGCTTCTCGGCCATTTGCATTTCCTCAGTTGAGAATTCTTTGTTTAGCTCTGTACCCCATTTTTTAATAGGGTTATTTGGTTGTCTAGAGTCTAATTTCTTGAGTTTATTGTATATATTGGATATTAGTCCTCTATCGGATATGAGATTTGTAAAGATCTTTTCAGTTGGGAGACTTTTAATGACTGCTTATGTTTCTTTAGGGGTTATGTGACTGTTTAAGTGGTTTATCTGATCCTGATTTAAGGTTGGTGCCTCGTATCTGTCTAGAAAATTGTCTGTTTCATTCAGATTTTCTAGTTTTGTTGAGTATCGGCTTTTGTAGTAGGATCTGATGATTTTTCTGGATTTCCTTGGATTCTCTTATGTCTTCCTCTTCATTTCTGATTTTGTTAATTTGGATACTGTCTTTGTGCCCATTGGTTAGTGTGGCTAAATGTTTATCTATCTTGTTGATTTTCTCAAATAACCAGCTTCTAGTTTGGTTCATTCTTTATATATCTCTTTTGCTTCCTACTTGGTTAATTTTAGCCCTGAGATTGATTATCTCCAGCCATCTACTCCTCTTGGGTGTATTAGTTTCTTTCTATTCTAGAACTTTCATCAAATGTGCTGTTAGGCTGCTCGTGTATGATCTCTCCAGTTTCTTTTTGGAGGCTGCTTTCATTGTGTTCAATAAGTTTTGATATGATGTGCCTTTATTTTCATTAAATTCTAAAAAGTCAGTAATTTCTTTCTTTATTTCTCCTTGACCAAGTTATCATTGAATATAGCCTTGTTCAGCTTCCACATGTATGTGAGCTTTCTGTTGTTTTTGTTGTTATTGAAGACTAGTGGTGATCTGATAGGATGCATGGGATTATTTCAATCCTCTTGTATATGTTGAGGCCTGTATTATGACTAATGATATGGTCAATTGTGAAGAAGGTACCATGAGGTGCTGAGAAGAAGGTATTCTCTGTTGTTTTAGGTTGAACTGTTCTGTAGGTATCTGTTCAAGCCTTTTGATTCATAACTTCCATTAGTTTCACTCTGTCTCAGTTAAGTTTCTGTCCACGATCTATACATTGATGAGAGTGGGGTCTTGAAGTCTCCCACTATTATTGTGTGAGCTTCAATGTGTGCTTTGAGTTTTAGTAAAGTTTCTTTTATGAATGTGGGTACCTGTGCATTTGGAGCATAGATATTCAGAATTGAGAGTTCATCTTGGTAGATTTTTCCTTCAAAGAGTATGAAGTGTCTTGCCTTATCTTTTTTGAAAACTTTTGGTTGAAGACTATTTTATTCGATATTAAAAAGGCTACTCTAGCTTGTATCTTGGGGTCATTTGCTTGGAAAATTGTTTTCCAGGCCTTTACTCTGAGGTAGTGTCTCTCTTTGTCACTGAGGTGTATTTCCTGTATGCAGCAAAATGCTGGGTCCTGTTTACGTGTCCAATCTGTTAGCCTATGTCTTTTTATTGGGGAATTGAGTCCATTGATGTTAAGAGATATTAATGAATAGTGATTGTTGCCTTCTGTTATTTTTGTTGTTAGAGGTGGAATTATGTTTGTGTGTATATCTTCTTTTGGGTTTGTTGAAAGATTACTTTCTTACTTTTTCTAGGTTGTAGTTTCCCTCCTTTTTTTTTTTTTTTTTTTTTTTTTTGAGTTTTCCAACTATTATCCTTTGTAGAACTGGATTTGTGGAAAGATACTGTGTAAATTTGGTTTTGTCATGGAATATCTTGGTTTTTCCATCATTGGTAATTGACAGTTTTTCTGGGATAGTAGTCTGGGCTGGCATTTGTGTTCTCTTAGTGTCTGTATGACATCCGCCCAGGATCTTCTGGTTTTTATAGTCTTTGGTAAGTAGTCTGGTGTAATTCTGATAGGTCTACCTTTATATGTTATTTGATATTTTTCCCTTAATGCTTTTACTATTCTTTCTTTGTTTTGTGAGTTTGGTGTTTTAAATATCATGTGACAGGAGGAATTTCTTTTCTGGTCCAATCTATTTGGAGTTCTGTAGGATTCTTGTATGTTTATGGGCTTCTCTTTCTTTAGGTTAGGGAAGTTTTCTTTTATAATTTTGTTGAAGATATTTTCTGGCCCTTTAAGTTAGGAATCTTCACTCTCTTCTATACCTATCATCCTTAGGTCTGATCTTCTCTTTGTGTCCTGTATTTCCTGGATGTTTTAGGTTAGGCGCCTTTTCCTTTTGCATTTGCTTTGACTGTTGTGTTAATGTTTTTATGGTATCTTCTGCACCTGAAATTCTCTCTTCTATCTCTTGTATTCTGTTGGTGATGCTTGCATCTATGACTCCCGATCTTTTTCTAGGTTTTTCTATCTCCAAGTTTGTCTCCCTTTGTGATTTATTTATTGTTTTTATTTCCATTTTTAGATTCTGGATTGTTTTGTTCAATTCCTTCACCTGTTTGATTGTTTTTTTCCTGTAATTCTTTAAGGGATTTCAGCAGTTCTACCTGTTTACCTTTGTTTTCCTGTATTTTTTTTTAAGGTTGTCATTTATGTCCTTCTTCAATTTCTCTGTCATCATCATGAGATGTGATTTTACATCTAAATCTTGCTTTTCTAGTGTGTTGGGATATCCAGGACTTGCTGTGGTGGGGAACTGTGTTCTGATGATGCCAAGTAGCCATATTTTTGTTGCTTAATTTCTTGTGCTTGGCTCCCTTTGGTGTTATTTGGTCTTGCAGTCTCTCAGTGGAGTTTGTCCTTGTGTGGGCCTGTGAGCCTGTGATCTTAAGTGTGTCAGCACCTCCTGGGGTCCAGCTCTCTCCTGGCAGGATTTATACAGTGAGAGTTGTGGGACTGCCTTAGGTCCAGAGTGCAGATGGAGACTGGAAAGATCCTGTCCCCAGTTGTTCTGCTGTTTCTGTGCCCTGTGCACTCCTAGAGGGTTCTGCTTTGGACAGTTATGGGGCCAAAGTGGTGATCTCACCTCTGAGTTTAGGAGTGAGAGCACTCCTGGGAGATCAGCTATCTCCAGGCAGGATTTGAGTGGAAGGCTGTGGGACAGCTTTGGGTCTGGAGTGCCAGCAGTATTCTTGATTTAGAATACTTAGCATTTTTCAGTTAAGTACATTAAAAAACTTATTTTTCCTTGAAACACAGTGCTCTAGGTTTGGTATTTATTTATTTATTTACATATATATTTATTTATTTTTTCTTCTGTGTGTCCCAGTCTTTATTTAAGAATAAAACAAAGAGTAATAGACGGATTCCTGATCCACAGCCTCGCTGAACTTCATCTCTACGCCTCCCTCCCAGCCCCCGTTGTGCTTTTAATCCCTCCCCAGTAAAAGAATTTAATCCCAAAGCTCCAGGTTTTCTTTGTCTACCTTCCTTCTTTGCCTTGGTCACATCATCCCCAGGGAGGACTGGTGCCTCAGTTTGAATGCATGGGAGAGCCCAGAGTAGGGACAGGAACAGAGGGAAAGGCCTCACCCTCCGGAAAGGGGACAGAGTAGATTGTGATGAAGTGGGGGCTCCCATAGCCTGGGGAACCAAAATGGGGCCTGGGGGCAGAGGAAAGGATACAGGACTCCCCACCCCCTACCCCAGGAAAGGCGTCCCTGTAGCCTCATACTCTTCTCGTTGAGAATACTTAGTGCTTGATCTTTTCCCCTTCTGGCGCGGTTACAGAACCACACTCCAACCACATCCTTCTCCAGCCCAAGCTGCTTGGCCATGGCAGTGATCTGGGGCAAGGATGGCTTCGGACACTGAAACATGTTCTCCAGATTCCACCTCACACGGTTCTCAATGCCTGTCTGCTTTCTCTTTGGGCCTGCACCAGGGTCTCTGATTTGCGTATCTTGGTCTTTATTTCTAACTACCTTGCTATTTCCAGGATTTCATCCCATGTTGGGTTATAGATTTATTATGAATTAATATTAATTATGTAATTGATTTTGAAGTTATATAAATGAATTCATCATTTAACTGGGTCATAGCTTTATCATGAGTTATTATTTTATCAGTGGTTTTGAAGTTATGTAAATGAATTCCTATTTTCCTTATAGACTACTTTTTGTAAGAAGTAACAAAATCACACTCTATTATGTGTGTTACTCAAATAAATATAAGACTCCTATAAGACTTTTGACAGCTTCAGAAAATATGATAAATCCAAACATCTAGATTTGCTCATCCCCTCAGCACATAGGTTATCTTCATGCTTGGCCGAAGCACGAGCACATCACCTTTTATTCCTATCTTGAAATTCTGGATTTTGGGCTACATTAGATTTCAATTACAAGGTTCCAGCTACAACAGGTTCTGCTCACAAGATTTCAGAAAATGTAAATTTAGTAAAATTACTTTAGTTAGTTTATAGAAAAAGCTAAGGTTAAACAAAAAAAAAAATGAAACATAATACTCAATAGACAGAAAAGCAGAGTTTTGAATATCTTTCCGATTAAATTATTAAGAAGAGGAGAAGGTACAGTTCTTGAAACCCAGAAGGGAGCTTTAAGCAGTTACATTCCACAGCTATGGCATTCAGTCAAAAGTTCCATTTAAGCAGAAGTAATGATACAGAGAGAAAGTTAGAGGAGCAAATTGATGCAGTCTCTCCTAATTCTCTGTTAGACGTCTACTGTTGTTGGAGATATTTAAAATGGTGACACCCAATCTGGCTTGTTCTTAAGCAGCCGTCCTCTTCCCAACTAGACAAGGCCTATGACCACGAGCAGTGGTGGCGTATTCTTGCCACAGCTTGGCTCAGGCTGCCAGAGACACCGCCTGTCACCCATGATATACCAGCATGGGAGATGGCTCTGCCAATCTTCCATGCTGTCTGCACAAGGCTGGACTGAGCCTAGAACCTTCTGCCATATATGCAATACCTGGTAGAAATGAGACTCTAATGCCTAGATTATCCAAAGACTTTTTATGTTTGGTAATGCTCAATAACAAAATGCCCACACAATTAAAGGTGTAACCCAATACTCAACCTAGATATATCAACTACCTTTGACTGCTAGAGACATGATCACATCCACTGCCATGTTCCCCTCTCTCTGGTCCTCTCTCCCTCTCTCTTCCTCTTCCTTTTCCTCTTCCTTTCCTTACTCCTCCCACATTAGTTCCTCCCAACATACTGAGTTCAATGTAGTGGTAAATATAGGACTACATTCTACTATGGTTTTCTATTGTTGAATGGAAGTAGAAGAAAGGGAAATTGAGGTAGTCCAAAGTGTCTAATTCCTGGTTCACAATGCAAAACATAAAAGATGCAAAAGAATCTGAAAGTACACTGGCACTTTGTGCTTGCTAAAGAAGTTAGAATCAGTCTTTGAAAATGTGGCTTCTGGTAGGTCTTGGATGCCCTAGTGAATCTTGGATACTCATGCACATATGGGCAGAACAGATTAGACTTAGTGGTTTAAAGGAGAAAGAGGAAGAAGAAGGAAAAGAAGAAGAAGAAGAAGAAGAAAGAGAAGAAGAAGAAGAGAAAAGAAAGAAAGAAGAAGAAGAGGGAACAATGAGGGGAAAGGGAGGAGAGGATACAGAAAGCAATGACTCAAGTGTGGAAGAAAGTTGGCATTTTCAGGGAAGGATACGGAGAAGGAGATGAGGGAGGAAAATGGTGATAATAGGATCATGTTCCATTTATATATGCATGAAATTTTTTGATAATAAAAATAAAATAAATATTTCTCATATAAAAATAACATAAGATATTATAAAATACCATTTTGTAGAGCCATGCAATAATTCAAAGGAGACTAACGATTATATATGTGTTTCTTTTTCTTCTAACCAATTTACTACTTGTTTATTTTCACTGAAAAAGATTTGTCCAGCATGTGCAGCTATAGCAGAGGATAGAATCATAGTAGGAAGGAAGTCTTAGTTGATTCAGGAGCTCTGGTTAAGCTGTGAAGGCATAGAAGGCCTTCAGAGCTTTAAGAACTTCTACAATCTTGGGTTGTAGAGATCAGAGCCAAGAGGAGAGTGGGGCTTGGTATCCAGTAAGTCAAAGTTGTGTTTTGAATGAGAATGCATACTTAGCACATTCAATGATGAAATACTCAGTCTCCAGCTGGAGAAACCCTTTGGGAAGGATTAGGAAGTACAGTCTGGTTGGAGGAGGTATGTCGCTGGAGGTGGGCTTTGAGGTTTCTAAAGCCTGCACCATTTCCACTTAAGATTCTTGTGAATAACATGTAAATTCTCAAATACTGCTCTAGTGCCAGGCATGTCTGCCTGCTGCCATGTTTCCACCATTATGGTTATAGATTCCAACCTTCAGAACAATAATCCCCCAAGTTAAATGCTTTCATCATAAGATGCCTGGAATAGTGAAAAATGAAATGCAAAGGATAAGTCTTTGAAAATATAGGTGTGAGGGATCTGAAACCAGTGAGTGTGGGGCTGAAGATGATTTAGAGATGCACAAGACACACTTATTATTAAGTATTTACTCATAAAGGTCAATGTGATCAATTCAGTATATACAGTAATGAAAAATATATCAAGCCTCATTGATAAAGTAAGGAACTGTAAACATGAGAAAGGAGAATGGTCAGACAAATTTTAAATGCAGTTGTAACTTGAGTTACTTGTATGAGAGAGCTGATTTTTATTTTTTTTCCATTATGTCTATGTGTCAGTGTGTGCAAGTAAGTGAAGGTGCCATTAAAGGCAGGAAAAGTGTGAAAGAGCTCTAGAAGGTTTGAGTGGTGGTGAGCTACCCAATGTGTGTGCTCAGAAGCAAACCTAAGCTTTTTCTAAAGCAGCTTGTAATCTTAACCACTGAGCAATCTCTCCAGGCTGGAATAAGTACTTGTTAAATCAGGATCACAAGTAAGAACATAAATTAAGAAATATATATATATATATTGTTTAGTGTGTGTGTGTGTGTGTGTGTGTGTGTGTGTGTATGTGTATGTGTGTGTTATATACATGTGCATATATACATATATAAAAAATAAACTGAGTAGAACAGAGATAAAGAGAAAAAGAGAGGAAGAAAAATAAAGCATATAAAAGAGGAAAAAAGAGTGTAAAACATGCTCAGAAGCTTGCATTTATGCTATATAAAACTGATGTAAATTTGAAAATTTTGGTAAGTTATTTCAAAATGAATATTTTAAAAATAAGAAATTTCTTTATTGGGAAGTAAAAGGTGAGTGGCAATTTCTTTGGCTCTTAAATGTCATTGATATGAGTTGTAATTCATGTCTTGCTGAGCAGTTTAATAATCATACTTTATGTTACCATTTTTAGCTAAAAATGTCACATAGTATCTTATTAAGACCTTACATAACTCTAGGGGATTCTGGAAGAATGACAGTAACATTGAACAACTTGAACTTAATCATTTACTTCCAGTGATTTATTTATTTCTCTTTCTTTTATTTTATAATAGTTAGGAGAAATAAATGAGATTTAATAGTAATTGGTCAGTCCAGTCATGAGCACATCCATCCTTAACAATGACAGTATTTCCAAAATAAAAACAAACAGAAAAAGGAATGCAAGTAATTCAGAAAATAAAGAGGAAAGGAATAATATAAAAACCAACCAAACAGACAAATAAACAAGAACAAAACAACAAAAACCAGAAAAATCTTAAAGAATAAGGCTTGATTTGAAGTGGCTATGGTATACGTCATTATCAATCAAACAGTGAAGAAATGAAAACGAAAACAAAAATAAACATGCAAATACCACCACCAAGAAAAATACAGCTCATATTTTAGAACTTTAGCTGGAGTCTTTCTTTTGCCAATAAAACAGAAATATGACTTTTCTTATTCCGTTCATACTATGGCAAGGGACTGGATTTCATTCTTGTTGGTAGTTAAATAATATTCCATTATGTTTATGTGCCACATTTTCTTTAGTGCTTATCAGTTGATGGACAATTCAGCTGTTTTCATTTTTTCATAGATGTGAATAGGGCTGCAAAATATTGTAAATGTCTCTTTGGCATGCTGTCTTGATTTCCTTTGGACATGTACCAAGTAATGGAATTGATTAAATATATGGTCTTTCTCATTTTAATTTTTAAAGTATTTTCACACAGTGTCTGAGATTTTAAAAGACAGTTCTGAAAAGATCTGAGTTGGTGCCAGGCATACAGAGAGCTAAATGCTAATGCCCTCAACCAAAGAGAGGATAAGATCAACTTATTTTTATCTATCTCTTGTCAGTGGCAGATGATATTTCCCAAAGTACTTTTTAAATTTTCCTTGTCTGGCTAAAGTTTTGTTAGATAGAAAAGTCAGCTTCCTGTTAGGCTGCCATTTTGATTTGCCTAGGTTCTTGGCTCTTTTGTCCCACAGAAATGAGGTCAAAATCCTTTTCTGAACAAACCCCGGACTGTGAATTGACTTTTATTACGCAGGGAAACTTGATCTTTATCACTACCTTCCAGAGGGTTATTTATTTCTCTTTCTTTTATTTTCTAATGAGTTGGGGAAAAAAAATCAGTTTTAGGTCAGTTCACTCAGGATCACAGCCATCCTCAAAACACAGGGGAGATACATTATATCCAGTTTTCACTTTAGATATTCCCAGAAGGACAATCCACACATTCCTTTCTGGTGAGGAATTACTCATGGGTGCATCAGTTTCTATTGCATTCTGTGATGTAGTTCAAATCATCAGGATAGGCTTCAAAGTGAAAGATGGAGTTTGCCCTAATGTTGTCTGACACTCATTCAACACCAAATTGACACTAATAGATTGTTACCAGGGTGTGCAACATTCACTGCAAAGAATTATGAGTCTTTCTTGTCCTTGGCAGAGAAGTAGGCTGCCTACCTAGAAATCAGTGTTCACTAGATTTCATGTTATCATTTAAAAGTATCTTACTCTTGCCTCACTTGTGGCTCTCACTAACTTTTCAAATTTTTAAAATGGGCAAAAATTTAAATGACTGAAATTCATTCATACAATTGAAATATTAGCTAATGACAAACAAACAAACAAACAAATGAAAAAAACCCAACCAATCAAACAAACAAACCAGTTCTTTTTAAGGTAGGGAGTCCGTTATAGTACCCAGAGAAAGCAAGTTTAAACTTGATCTTCTTTGAGCATGTTAATACCAGATTCATTAATCTGCTTTTAGTTTTCACATATTTTATGCACATTAAAGACCAATTTTTTTTTATAGATTTTATAGACGAGGAGCACACAAGTGGGATTTGAATGTAAAACATTTATTATGCAATTATTTAAATTTCTCCATGTCTAGCTTTATCTAGTCAGTGAATATGAACTGCTGAATTTAAAGTTGTGAAAAGGCTGATAAAACTTGATTTATTTAGACATATGTTTGCATATTGTAACACCCAACTAAATTACAATGTACATAAATTAATATGTATATTGTCATTTTTTCAGAATTATGAATGTGGATGCTAATTTACATAGTTGAATTATAGTAAAATACATTAAATTATGATACAATTAGTTTTACTAACTGTCTTTAGTTCTTGTAAGTACAAGCCAGATAATATTAGAGAAAATGAAGAGCCCTAAAATTTATAGTATATTTATTTCCATAAAACATAAATTAAGTGAACATTAATAAACAAAGGTTAGTTTTCATAATAATACTTTCAGAATTTCAACTCATGTTTTTCATATTTTAATTTATAAAAATTGGTCAATTATTTTACAACTAACTTATCATTCATTCTTTCCATTTTAGACTCTCACAAATTTGTAGACATCAATTTTTAATTGTGTCTTTGAAAGATTAATTTATAAGAACACACAAAACAATATGTGTAGTTGAACATTCTTATCTTAATATTTTCAAAAACACACTATTGATTTATCTTTAATATACTCTACATTATTATATGTATAGAAATGTGAACATCTATATATTTCTGTATATGTAGACTATGAAGATTTACTTCAAAATCACTAAATAAAAATGAGATTAGTTGTAAACTTTTTATATTTTAGAATTAATATTGGTCTAAAATATTTATTATTTATTTATAATATTTTAATTTGAAATAATTAATACTTTACTAAAGAAAGTCTATAACTATATTACTATATATATGTATATATATCATATATAACTATATGATGCTAAATTTAACATAATTACAACATTAACTTTACTGAAACGAGAACACATGTGCATAATAAAGATTGTACTGTCATGAATGGGAAGAAGCAGACACCAAAACACGTAATGAACGTCGAAGACAAGAAACAATATTTGCATCATATCGTTAACAGCATTTGTTGTTTGGAAAACAAGAATTGCACATTCTGAAATATCAAGCAAATGAAATAGATCAAGGAGGAAAAAAGAAAAACAGAGGAGAGGGTCCCTGCCTGTGAGAGCTAGGTTAAATATGAACAAAGAACAAAGTACAACACACCAGCCAAGGGAGCAAGGTCCGGGCATTAGAGAGGCTGTGTCAAAGTTGCGACCTTGACAATTTCACAGAGAGAGCCTCTAAAGCAATATACCTAGATGTGCCTCAAGTGGCCTCCAAGGGCAATGCAGGGGAAAGGTCAGCCATCGAGTTCCTATAATGAAGTCCCCAGAGATGGTGAAACTAAAAGCAAATGGAGAACATACTACAAGAAGCAAAAATTACTTTGAAAGTTGTATTTACAATTCTCAGCTAAACAAAACAAAACAAAATTTCCTAAAAACTTTTTCAAATGTAAGACCAGACCTGAAACTATTTGTCATTTTTATGACTGAGTCCACTATTGATGAATACAAATATAATTAAATAGAATAATTTCTAGTGCCTTAAACAAATACTCATTGCCTTTCTTTCAAAGTTGTTTTTTTCCATATAAGGTAAATTATAACATATTTTTACTTTAAAATGTTCTTTATAATTATATTCTTACATGTTACAAAACTGTCTATTGTATTTAGAATTTGAAACAGGTGGATACTTTAATAATTTTCTCAGAGGAAAGATTGTCCAGATAGCAGGCATTTACAATGTCCTCTCTCTTATACTATCTGCCCTGGGCCCTCGATTCTGTAAATTCTTCTGTCTTCTGCCTTTATTAAGTGAAATCACAGTTCTCCTCTGAGTGCCTCTTTTTACCTTAGCCAGGAAATCATTTTAGACCTTGATGGGAAAATGCTTCTCACATGTGATCTTTTGATAATTTCTCACAAAATTTATTTTGAAAAACCGAAGAATAAAATTCTTTCACATCACTTCAATCATTTACTTCATAATGTCCCTGACAAATATTTACTCAAGTTTTCCATACAAGTACTGGGAAGGTGTTACTTGCTGTACTTTGAAGTAATGAGTATCAGCTCTTGGAAGTACTAATTGCTAGAATCATCTCCATTATTTGTTTGTTTGTTTGTTTTCATGTTTGGTCACTATCTTCCACTTTTTGTTAGGGTACCACCATTTCCTGAAGCCGTAAGACACAAATAATACTTTTGTGTCAAACTACCGGCGTTAGTAAAGCTTCTTGAGCTGTCAGTTGAATACTGCTAGGGAAGCATAGCAGACCAGACCAATGTACATCTTGGAGGCCAAGAATCTACTAAAACAAACAAACAAACAAACAAACAAACAGGAAGAGTCCAAGGCAACAGATACCCGGAAAATATACAGGTGATGATCTATTACTTTAGATGTGTGGTCATTAATTCTATCATCTCTTGAGTCCATCAAGAGATGGGCCATTCATGAGGTTAGACTCCTTATGCTCTAGTCTTCTTTGGAAAGGCAATATCATTACAGAAATCTTCAGAGGCGTGGTTTTACCAATTGCTATTTTAAAAAATATTTATTTAATTATTGATTTACATCCCAAATGCTGACCCCTTCAGTCCCCCCTCACAAAGTTCCTCTCCCATCTCCTCTCCTCTTCTGAGTGGGTGGGGCCCCCTTAATATCTGTCCAACTTGGTTCATCAGAGCTTTGCCAGATAAAATGCATCCTCTTCCATTGAGTCTAGACAAGGCAGCCATTTTGGAGAAAGGATACCACAGTCAGACCACAACTTTAGCGACAGCCTCTGCCCCAGTTGTTGAGGAACCCACATGGAGACTGCGCCTAGTTGACTCTTAGGGTCCTCCTGTTGGGTTCTTATTTCATTTAGGGCCTTTCTTCAATCTTTCTCCCAACTCTTCCATAAGACTGCATCTGCTTCAGTCAGCTGCTTGGTAGAAGTTCTCAGAGAACAGTTACACTGGGCTACTGTTTGTAAGCATAATAGAATATCATTTACAGTGACAGGGATCAGTGCTTACACACGATATAGGTATCAAGTTGAGTTGGTTATTGGTTGGCCATTGTTTCTGTCTCCTCCATCTTTGTACATATATTTCTTTTAGAAAGAACAAATCTGAAGTCAAAAGTTTTTTAGGGGAGTTGTTGTATTCAACCCCCCACTGGGGATCTTGCCTGGCTGTCTGAGGTAGCCTCTTCAGGTTCCATGTCCACTGTTTTGATTCTAGGCTAAGCTCCATTCTTCTGCCGAAGGACATCTGGGTTGTTTACAGCTTCTGGCTATTATAAATAAGGCTGCTATGAATATAGTGGAGCATGTGTCCTTGTTATATGTTGAAGCATCTTTTGGATATATGCCCAATAGTGGTAAGGCTGGGTTTTCTGGTAGAGCTACTTCCTATTTTCTGAGGAACTGCCAGATTGATTTGCAAAGTGGTTGTACCAGCTTGAAATCCCACCAGCAAAGGAGGAGTGTTCCTCTTTCACCACATTCTTGCCAGCTTCTGCTGTCACCTGAGTTTTTGATCTTGATCATTCTAATTGGTATAAGGTGGAGAAAGAATAGAAATAAAAAGCATTGGATGTGAGGAACTGGGGGAAACCACAAAAAAATCCCAGATGCCAGAGATGTGAGAGGCTTCTAGGACCCAGTGGGGATGACATTAGCTATTTTGCATGTCTTTGATGACTAAGGATGCTGAACATCCTTTAAGTGTTTCTCAACCATTTGAGATTCCTCTATTGAGAATTCTGTTTAGATCTATACCCTATTTTTAATTGGGTTTTTTATTTTGTTGGATTCTAAATTCTTGAATTCTTTATATATTTTGGGTATTATCTCTTTTGGGTGTAAGGTTGATGAACATCTTTTCCTAATCTGTAGGCTGCCATTTTGTCTTATTGACAGAACACCAATGGCTCAGGCTGTAAGCTCAACATTTGATAAATGGAACCTCAATTGTTAATTTTTAATACAATATACTTAACATTTAAGATTAGCCATCAATCAAAGAATAAATAAAGAATATAAATAATATAAGCATAGTTACTGCCTTCTCAGAGATTAAGGTTTAGGGGAAAAATAAGGAATTAAATAAACATACAGAGATATAACTGTGTCCTAAATTTTGTCATGGATCTCCATTACACCTAAGGTGCACTAGACTTGAATCATAGTCTATGCCACATGAAGGCATCCAGAAAATTTTCCTAGATTATTGGATCTTGCTGGAGCTTTGATACCATAGTCTGTTTCATGCCAATGGAGCTCCTGAAGTATCCTACTCTATGCTTTGTTCAAACAAAATGAAACAAACAGATAAACAATACCAAGAACAACAACAAAGATTCCATGTAGTGAACAAAAATATAAAATGCTGGAACATACATTAGTTTCCAGAAAATGACTTAGAAATTTTTCAAAGTGAAGGAATTGGGTTTAAGAAAGATTCTGATGCATCTCAACACCAAGCCTCCTCTGACTTAACAGAGAGACTACTTACTTCTATCTCACTTTTGTGACATTAATTCATTAATTCACTTTTTTTCTAACATTAATTCAGTTCCCTTGATGTTTTTGTCTCCTTAACCATAGTTAAAATATAATTTAAGAGACATCTTTAAATTAATGATTAATTTATTTTAATGAATTCCATGATAGATCACTCACACTATATGATTCAGAAATTTCTATTGCATTCGTTTCTCCATTTATTGTTTTTAAATCACTGTAGCTGCTTTCAGTCGTCTTTCTCGATGAATCTTCAAACCACAAATCACTGACAACCAAATTTATCTTGGAGTCATCCTAGAGCTCTCTGTCCTTTTTATGCATAAACTTCTAGTGTTTTCTAAGGTATTATTAACTGTTAACATATCTTAGGGCTGCCTTTTTAAAAATGTTTATTTATATCAAGTTGGGCCTGTAGAGAATTCTGTGAGGGATTGTTTTGATTGCCAATTGATGTAAAAAAATTCAGGCCACTGTGGATGGTAGTAATTCTTGGGTATGCAGCGCCAGACTATGTAAGGGTACTAGCTGAGGCTGACCTGGAGTCTGAGTCAGAGAGCAAGCAGCATTCCTCCATGGTGCTGGCTTCAAGCTTCCACTTGATTTCCTTCCCTGTCTTTGCACAGCAATGGATTGTGAACTAGATTGCAAGCGAAATAAGGCCTTTACTCTGTCCAGTTGCTTTGGTCATGATGTTTCCCATAGAAAGAGAATCATAGTTAGAATACCAGTGAAAGGAAATTCTGCTTCTTGACTAATAAGTAGCATTGCATCAATTATCTTTAAATATTTGTTCCAGTCACGCCCTAAAGACACCCATTATCTCACAGAAGCTTAAGTCTTTCCTTCCATTACAGAAAATAACACCAAGTATTCTCCCAGTTAATACTGAGAAAATTTATGAAAATAATAAAATTATACATTACTTATGTATCCATATATTGCACACTGTGAAAATTACTGTAAACTCAGTGAGGAAAAATCAATATGACAGTATATACTTGTTAAAATCTGTGACTATTAAGTAGTATGTGCAATAAACTAAACCTTTCTGCTCCCAATCCCGCATTCATAGTCTGAGTTCTTAATCACAAAAGTAAAGGTCTGAGGATTTGAGACCTTTAACAGATAACATTCCAATACGAATACACTTGTGAATAGGGTTCTGAGAGGTCCCAAACCTTCATAAGACTGCACCTACTACACACATACAATACACACATTTCTTTCTTCCTTTCTTCCTTCCTTTCTTTTATTCTTTCTTTCTTTTTTTCTTTTTGTTATGCAAGGATACAGCAAGAAATTAACACTCTATAAAGCTGATCCCAAACAGAGCAGGGCCTGAACTTTGAACTCTTACTTTGAAAACTGAGAACTAGCTAAATTTATTATAAGCCATCCAAGTCCTTGGATTTTGCAAAGCCAACCATAGCAGAAAAGGTAGTGTACCTACATAGTTTCTATGTGTGACACAACTATCCTGTGAATATGCATGATTGCCTTGGCCTGATTTGTTTTATGAAATCCATGCAGAACTCTTATGACCTCTCTTCAATTGCTAATTTCCTCGACCATTTAAAATGAAACAAGCTCATCAGCACGGAGATTACAGAGTGAAATATTTCTGCATAAGTGACACTTCAGAATTATATAGTACCCAGTAGCTTACACCTACAATACACAATTCATTTTTCCTTTTTATTAAACATAGATTCCTTTCTCATACAATATAATCTGAACACAGTTTCTGCTTCCTTTACTCTTGCCAGTTCCTCCTCACCTCCTCTTTCATCCTGATGTACTCCCTACCTGTCTCTCTGCAGAAAAGAAGAGGTTTCTAAATGTTAACAACAAAACATAACAAAATAAAATATAAAATAAAACAAAGATATCATACCAAAGTCAGACAAAATAAGCCAACAGAAACATAAAAGAGAAGGCACAAGAATCATAGAACCACTCTTAGTTTCATTGATTCTACGTATTGTTCTCTTTATTTCAATTTTATTGAGTTCAGCCCTCACTTTGATTTTTTCTTGCCATCTACTCCTCTTAGGCATGCTTGCTTCTTTTGTTCTAGAGCTTTCAACTGTGTAGTTAAGTTGCTAGTTGGTGTTTTCCTTTTTTCTTTTTAAATGAAGACAGCGTTATCAACTTTTAAGTCTGCTTTCATTGTGTCCCATAATTATGGGTATGCTGTGTACTATTTTTTATTGAATTTTATCATTTTAAATATATCGTTTTTCTGTCTTGACCAATTTTTCATTCAACTTAGACTGGTTCAGTTTCCACAAGTTTGTAAGCTTTCTGCTGTTTCAGTTGTTGTTGATCTCCAGTTTTCTTATGTGGTAGACATGAATACAAGAAGTAACTTTAATTTTCTTGCATGTGTTGCAACCTGATTTGTGTCTGAATATGTCGCCAATTTTGAAGAAAGTTCTGCAAGTTGCTGGGAAGACGGTATTTTATGTGTGTGTTTGTGTGAAATATTCTCTATCTATTAGGTCCATTTGGTTTTTCATGTCTGTTAGTTCCTGTATTTCTCTTGTTAGTTTTCATCTGGACAACCCGTCCTTTGGTGAGAGTAAGGTTTTGAAGACTCCCACTATCAATGTTTGAGGTCAGATGATTAATCTATAGTAATGTTTCTTTTACAAATGTGGATAGCCTTGTGTTTGGGGCATAGATATTAAGAAACAAAATCTCTTTTTTCCACTGGATAGTTTGAGCTCCTTTGTCGAAGATCAAGTGACCATAGGTATGGGGGTTGATTTCTGGGTCTTCTATTCTATTCCATTGATCCTCCTGACTGTCTCTGTTCCAATACCATGCCGTTTTTATCACTATTGCTTTGTAGTACAGCTTGAAATCGGGGATGGAGATTCCCCCAGAAGTTCTTTTATTGTTGAGTGTAGTTTTCGCTATCCTGGGTTTTTTGTTATTCCAAATGAATTTTAAGATTGCTCTTTCTATCTCTGTAAAGAATTGAGTGGGAATTTTGATAGGGATTGCATTAAATCTATAGATTGCTTTCGGCAAGATAGCCATTTTTACTATATTAATCCTTCCAATCCATGAGCATGGGAGATCTTTCCATCTTCTGAGATCTCCTTCGATTTCTTTCTTCAGGGTGTTGAAGTTCTTGTCATACAGGTCTTTTACTTGCTTGATTAGATTCACACCAAGATATTTTATACTATTTGTGACTATTTGAATGGTGTCGTTTCCATAATTTCTTTCTCAGTCAGTTTTAGAACGAGTATCAAAAGATTCAACCAGAGCTCCCAGGATCTAAACCTCCAGCCTGAGAACAGACAGGGGCAAGCTGTCCTCTGAGAGGCTCTAACCAACAGCTGACTCAGACAGATACAGACATCCAGAGCCAAAGAGCGGATGGAGCTTGAGGACTCTTATAGGAGAATAGGCGGAAGCATTGTGGGCCCTAAGGAGATAGGAACTGCACAGGAAGATCAACAGAGTAAACCAACCTGAACCCTTGGAGCTCTCAGAGACTGAATCACCAACCGTGGAGCATACCTAGTCTACACAGATCTACCTCCATGGGCTGGACCTAGGCCTCCCTGCACATATGTTGTAAATGTGCAGCTTGGTTTTCATGCAGGTCTCAAACATCTGGAGTGGGGCTATCCCAAAACATCCAGCCTGTATATGGGGTATGGTCTTCTAGCTGGGTGCCTCATCTGGCCTCAATGGGAGAGGAAGCACCTAGCCTCTCAGAGACTTAAAGTGGCAGGGTGGGGGATACAGGAGGAGGGGGTACTCAGAAAACAAGAGATGGGGAAGGATTGTGGGAGGGGGTGACTGGGACGGGTTATAAAGTGAATAAGCAAAAAAAAAAAAAAGGAAAAAAAAAAAAAAAGAAATCACTTTAGATGACTAATCTTTAACCTAGCCAGCCCAAGATCTATTTCTACCCATGTATCCTCAGATCACTTCATCTTATTACCAGAAAAATAAAGAAATGACTTTTGAAAAGTTTTAAGGGAATCATTAAGTTCATATGGATTACTGTATACAACAGTTATTTCCTATGATACACTGATTTCATGAAACATTAATGAAGTCATGTGAAAACTGAGTGCTTCATACAAAATGGCTATAAAAAATTTCAACCTGTGCTTAACAAAAAAAAAAAAAAAATCTCATCTTGGTGGATTTTTCTACGATGATTATGAAGTGTCTGTCCCCATTTCTTTTGTTTAGTTTTGGTTTGAAGTCTACCTTGTTAGATATGATGGTGGCTATACCAGCTTCCTTGAGGGTCCCTTTCTTGGAATACAGTTTTCTACCTTTCATCTTGAGGTAATGCCTACCTATCCTTGATATTGAGGCAGGTTTCTTAGATCCATAAGAATGATAGATCCTGTCTTCACATCCATTTTGTCCATTTAGTCCTTTTATTAGGGCATTGAAAACACTAATATTGAAAGATATCAATGATAAATGATTGCTGATTCCTATTACTTTGTTGTTGCTGATGATGATGATGGTGATGATGATGATGAAGATGATGATGGTTGTGGTGGTGGTGGTGGTAGTTATGTTGGTGTTGATGGCAGTGATTGTGTATGTGTATGAATGGTATGTGCATGTGTATTCACTTCACTTCTTTTGATTATTCTGGTATATATTTATTTCTTGTGTTCTCATGGGTATAGTTAACCTCATTAAATTTCAGTTTTACTTCTAGTACTTTCTATAAGCCCTGTTTTATAGATAGATATTGTTTATATTGACCTTTATTTTGAAGTATCTTATTTTCTTCATCTACGGTGAACAAAAGCTTTTCTGGCTCTAGTAGTATGAACTGGCATCTCTGGTTTCTTAGAACCTGCGCAAGCCAATTCATAAACCAGGCCCTTCTGGAGACATTTAATAGTCATCCATTGTTGAGGTAAATCATCCTAGTCAATTTTTTGATTATAGGTTCTGCCTTTAACAACAGCAATATCCATTTTTGGTCAGGAAACTTTAGTTTATAAGGTTAAAATATATCTGAATCTTTTGATTTGTTTTTCCTTCCCTATATCCTTATTCTTAAGAATGAGTTGTGATTGTGTGTAGTGTGTGTCCAGATGTATGTGATGTGTGAGTGTGTGTCATATCATGACATTCACTACAACAAATGTCCATGATTGTTTGTGATCACGGATTTTTATTTTTGATTTGACATTTTCTTTGACAAAGGTATCCATTTCTTCTATGATATCTTCAATGCCTGATATTCTTTCCATCTCTTGTTTTCTGTTGGTGAAGTTTGCCTCTGTTGCTCCCATTTAATTTGTTATTTCCAAAATTCCCTCAGTTTGTGTTTCTTTTTTTTATTTTATTGCTTCTATTTCCATTTTCAGGCTTAAATAGTTTATATCTTTCCTTGAACTGTTTGGTTTTTTTCTTCGCTTTCTTTAAGGGGTTTATTCATTTCCTTTAATGGTTTGTTTGTATTTTACTGGATTTCTTTAAGGGAGGGTGACTCTTACTGTTGTTGTTATAATTATTATTATTATTTCCAAATATTTGCTTGTGTTTTACTGGTTTTCTTTAAGGAATTTATTCTTTCTTCTTTTAGGACCTCTATTATTGTTAAAATATTGGTTTTAAGATTGTGTGTGTGTGTGTGTGTGTGTGTGGTGTGTGTTTCAGTTATGTTGGAAGACTCCAGACCTGTTGTGTTAAGAAAGACAGATTCTAGTAAGGAAATAATTCTCTGGCTGTTATTGGATGCTGGCATCTAGGCATCATGGTTAGGCTGATATATGTCTAGGTGCTAATTTCTGTGTTTCTCTTTGTTAGGTGGGAGTTTCGTTCCTTGGTTTTTGTTCCCTGTCTGGATTTTCAGAGAATGTGATGGCTGTGTGTTGCCTGATTTACTGACTTTCTTGGTATGTTCACAGTGAATGCCTGCTGGTGTTAGAGGCTGGGATGTAGTATGGTGTATTAGGGAATGAGGGGCATTAGGGAATGAGGGGGGAAATGGACTAATGGGTTCTCTGGAGGCATGGAGGAGAAAGGGAGGCTGCATCTGGTTCTATTCTAGCACTAGAGAAGAACTCAAGAGATTGAATCTACTGGGTGAATAAAGGGCTCTTTATCTTTTAATTTTACTTTCCATCTATTAAATCTCCCCATTATTAATATAAGCTGCCATTTTCTAGTGATAAGAACATTTAACATAGCAATCACAGCTATCTTAAAATCGTTCTCCTACAGTTTTGGCACCTGAGTCATATCTGTCTCTGATACTATTGATTGACTGCTTGTCAGGTCCGATGCACAGAGATTTAGAAGCCACGAATGATTTCTTTGAACATGAGAGGATTAGTCACTTGAGAGTTGACTTGAATTTGAATTTCTTTGCTTATAAGAAATTATTTTTTTTTTCAAACCACTGAGACTATTTTGCTTTTAGGGTAGCAAATATTCTGTGGGGGAGGGACTGGTTCAATGGGCAGGGACTGGTTCTGTAGGTAATGGCTAGATTTTTGGATAAGAAATGATTCTGTGGGCAGGGACTGGTTCTATGAATAGGGGCTGGTTCTGTGAATGGGGGATGGTTCTGTGAATAGAGACTGGTTCTATGGATCAGGACTGGTTCTTTGGTCAGCTTTCTACAATGTACCACCTTCTTTCAGCTTCTTTCTTCTTCTGTTTTTTAGTCTTAAATGTGAGATTATCTCTGTTCTATTGCAGATACTACTTGCTATTTAGTGCCACCTAGCTTGGAACTGGAGCACAGGCTATCTCTGGTACACAGACTGAACCTCTGGGCTACACAGTAGTTAGGACTGACTGAAAAAGGATGAATTATCTGTCTCCTATTTTATAAAGTCACCTTCTTAGCTATTTACCATTTTTAAAATGTTAATCAAAGGCGTTATAAGTTTGGTAATGCTCAGTAACAAGATTCCAATACAAGCAGAAATGTAACCCAATATTCACCCTAGATAGACCAACTGCCTTTGACTGGTGGAGACACATGAACATCTCTGCCTCCTTTCTCTCTCTCTCTCTCTCTCTCTCTCTCTCTCTCTCTTCCTCCTAGCTCCTCCTCTCCTTCTCCTCCTCATCTCCTTACTCCTCCTCTTCCTCTCCTTACTCCTCTACCTTAGCGTCTTCCTACATATCACCCTTCCTGTTAAAATTTTAAAAAAATTCTCTCAAAATACAATTAGAGCATAACTATACCAATTTGTATCAGTAAGGTACAAGATAGACCTGATACCCAGTCCATCATTTTGTTGACTAACTAGAACCTCTGTCGTCTCTTCTAACTAAAAGACTTAGTTCTGAACCTGGCTTTTTTCTTGGCTTTAGAATGATTGTCAACTGAAAACCATCCTCTCAAATCTTTTCTCTAGAAATAAATAGCTGGGATTGGCTATGAGACTATAAGTCTTCAACCTCATCAGAAATCCAGAATGATGGAATTAACTGAAATTATGGGAAGCACAAAACTTAGCTTCTAAAACTTAGCCAATTTATAGGACCACTGAACACCTGGACAGTTTCTATACTACAAAACGTTGGAGCATCTGACTCAGCTTCTGCCCATATCTGACAGACCTGTATGCAGAAATAATCATTGATATCTGCAGATGTCCTTTTCTGGACAGTAATTCTCTTATGAAAAGAGGCAGAATAAAAATCAGCTTTCCTAAAAAAAACCCATTTTTTTTCCCTTTTTTTTTTTTAAAAAAAATTTTTAAACCGCTTTGGCTAGCTTTTTATTCCCCCGCTGGAACTACCCCCCCAGAGGATTGGCCCCAAGTGTTGACTGAAAAAAAGGAATTTTTTCATTTTTAAATTATTCTTGCATTTCCTTTTTTTAAAAGTTTAAAAGCCTTAAAATTTTTGGGAATGTCAAAAGACCAAAAACCTAAATTCCCCAATTTTTCCCCTAGTTTTAACCAATCCTTTATTGGAGCCAAAACTCCCCTTTTTCCCCCTTCCCCTTTTCCCCCTTTCCGCCCTCCCCTCCCTCCATTTTCCCTCTCCCACCCCTTTATTTCTTCCCCCTTCCCCCTTTGGGCCCCACTTTCCCCCCAAAAAAAAAATTTTAAAAAACAAAAAACCCAAAAATTTTAATTTGCAAAAACAAAAAGGGAAAACCCGCCACCTTTTGGAAACGGAACCCTTTTTCTTTTCTAATAAAAACTTTTCGGGGCTTTTTTCTTGCTTTAGAAATTTGCAACAAAAACCTTCCCCCAAATTTTTTGGGGTAATAGGGGGAAATTTTAAACAAATTTCCCGCATCAAAAAACCCAAATGTTTTAAAAAATTAAAAAAATTAGTTCAAATTTTTTTGGGGCCCCCCGGGCACAAATCTCAAAAGGGGCACGATTTTGGCCCGGCCCAAACCTCGCCCTAGATGAAAAATTAATATTGTTTTGCAATGTTTTTTTCACAAATTTTTTTTTTTAAAAAAAGGGCAATTTTTCCTGGGTTTTTACCAAACTAAAAAACTCCAAAGGCCCAATTTTTTTCCGACAGGAATGCGGGGACACCTTTTAAAAAAGAAAAAACAAAATATTTGAAGGGAAATTTCAAATTTTTTTTTGGTTTTAAAAAATTTTTTTCCCCAATCGGGAGGGGAACCTTTACTTTTTCAAAAAAAAATTTAAAAATACCCAACTAAAAAAACTGAATTTTTTGGGCCTTTTTTAAGGAAACCACCAAATCAGAAAAAAAAAATTTTTTTTGGGTCAAATTTTTTGGGTCCCCCCCCCCCCCCCCCAAGGACAAATCCCAAAGAAAAACAAAATTTTTTTACTTTTAATTAAAAACTCCTGAAAACCCCTTAAATTTAAAAAAATTTTGACCTTTAAAAAAATTTACCGTAAAAAAACAATTTCCCAAATTTTGGGCAGCATTGCCCAACCCCTTTTTAAAAAAACCAAAATTTTCCTAAAAGGGGAATTTCCATTTCCCCCAACCCGTTAGGGGAAGATTTCAAACTTTTCATTGTATTCGGGTTTAAATTGGGGTTTGGGGGGCGTTTAAAAATTAAAAACCCTCGATTCGGTTTTCCGCTCATAAACCCCAGAAAACCCCAATTTACTAGTTTCTTAGAATACCCCCTTTTTTTTTCCCCCAAATTTTAAAACCCAAAATTTGCAAGATGTTTTTTTTAAAATTCTAACGTTTTTAAGGTTTCTTTTCCCATTTTTTGGGGTTTTTTTTGGGGTTGTTCCCCCCCTTTTCCCCCTTTTCCTTTTTCCCCGAACCCAAAACTAAACCAAAACCTCGGCCCCCCCCCCCACTTCACGTTCTCAAAACCCCCCCCAACCCCAAACCCCCCCCCCTTTTTTCCCAAAAAAGGGGGGCACTCCCCCTTAACTTTTGCGAAAAAATTTTCCGCTTTTTAACAGGAGGGTTTTTGTCACTGAGGGGGTTTTCCTATGGAAAATGGGGGTTTTTTTTTTGGGTTTTTTTTACTTTTTTGGGGAATTTGGGGCCCTTTTGGGTTAAAAATTTTTTGGGGTATTGTTTTTTTTTTTTAAAGGGGTTTACTTTTTTGTTTTTTGGGGTTTTAAATTTTTTTCTTGTTTTTGGGAAATTTCCCTTTGTATTGGAACTTTCCTTTTTTTTGAAATGTGGGGGGGAAAATTTTTTTTGAAATTTTTTCTTTTTCTTGGTTTATTAGGTTTTTTTTGGGGGTTTAGTTTTTGGGCGGGTTTTGTTTCTCTTAGGGTCTGTATGCTTGCCCCCGAATCCTTTTTCTTTAAAAGTATCTGGTGAAAGTCTGGTGTAATTCTGATAGGGCTGCCTTTTTATGTTTCTGGCCTTTTTTCCCTTTTGATTTAATTTTCTTACTTGTTTGTTATTTTTTGGGGTTTTTTTATATGTGACAGGAGGTATTTCTTTTCTTTTCTAATTATTTGGCATTTGAGGCTTCTGTACATTTTGGGATCTGTTCTTTAAGTTAGGGAAGTTTTCTTTTATAATCTTTTGAAGATATTTATTGGCCCCTTTTAAATTGGGAATCTTTTACTCTCATCTATACCTATTTTTCCTTTGGTTTGGTCTTCTCATTGTTTCCTGGAGTTTTGTGTTAAAAAGTTTTTTTTATTTTTATTTTTTTTGACAGTTGTGTCAATATTTTTTTTGGTATCTTCTCACCCGAGATTCTTCTTCTATCTCTTGTATTCTGTTGGTGTGCTTTCTTTTATAAACCCCGATTTTTTTCCCAGTTTTCTGTCTCAGGGTGTCTCCCCCTTTTGATTTCTTTATTATTTTACTTCCATTTTTATACCCTGAATGTTTTGTTCAATTTTCATCTGTTTGGTTTTTTCTCTTGTAATTCTTTAAGGATTTTTTTGTTTCCTCTTTAAGGGGTTCTACCCGTTTACCTTGTTCTCAATTTTTTTGGGGTAATTTTGTCTTTCTTAAAATTTTCTTCATCATCATTAAAATGATTTTAATCTGAATCTTGCTTTCCGGGTGATATGGGGAATTTAGGAATTTCTAGGTGGGAGAAAAAGGGTTTTAATGATGCCAAGTACTCTGGGTTGTTGAAGCTTATGTTCTTTACTTGCCTTTTTCCTTTTGGTCTCCTTAGTGCTACCCGCCCCTGTCTCACTAGACCTGTCTTTTCCTTTTTTTGGTTTGCAGAACTGTGGGGTCGGGCTATACGGAATTAAGCTAGGGCCCAAGATCTTTCAGTGCTCTGGAGCAGACAGGGGGAAAAAATGTCCGGGGCCCGGGGTGAATTTCCTGGGTCCCCCCCCTTTTTGGGGGGGTTCCCAAAATTCCCGGGGGACCCCGGGGGATTTTGGGGGGGGGTGTTTCCCCGGGGCTCTTCCTTTAAAAAAATTTTTTTTCTTGGCCTTTTTTTTTTTTTTTTTTTTTTTTTTTAAAAAAATTTTTTTTTTTTTTTGGGGTTATTTGTTTTTAGATAGGGTTTGGGTGAAAATATTTCTTG